>OX463225.1:112044197-112361697 GCA_949820135.1 Sylvilagus floridanus | reverse complement strand
AAGGGGCTGGCACTGTGGCAGCAGCCCATGTGGATGCTGGTTCGAGTCCTGGCTGTTTCACTTCCAATCCAGCTCTCTGCTATGGCTTGGGAAAGCAGTAGAGGATGGCCCAGGTAGGTCCGTGGGCCCCCGCACCTATGTGGGAGACCTGGAAAATGTTCCAGGCTCCTGGCTTTGGATGGACCCAGCTCCAGTCTTTGTGGCTATTTGGGGAGTGAACAAGTTGGTGGAAGACCCCTTCCCCCCTCCAACCTCTGCTTCTGAAACTCTGCCTTTCAAAGAAATAAATAAATCTTAAAAAAAAAAAAAAAAAAGGCCGGCGCCGTGGCTCAACAGGCTAATCCTCTGCCTTGCGGCGCCGGCACACAGGGTTCTAGTCCCGGTCGGGGCACCGGATTCTGTCCCGGTTGCCCCTCTTCCAGGCCAGCCCTCTGCTGTGGCCCGGGAGTGCAGTGGAGGATGGCCCAGGTGCTTGGGCCCTGCACCCCATGGGGAGACCAGGAAAAGCACCTGGCTCCTGGCTCCTGCCATCGGACTAGCACGGTGCGCCGGCCGCAGTGCGCCGTCTGCGGCGGCCATTGGAGGGTGAACCAACGGCAAAGGAAGACCTTTCTCTCTGTCTCTCTCTCTCTCACTGTCCACTCTGCCTGTCAAAAAAAAAAAAAAAAAAAAAAGCGTAATCACTTAAAACTGTTGAGCACCTACTCTGCAGAAGGCACTCTGGAGTGATCTCCTCCCCTTCCCTCCCCTCCCTGCATCTGTCAATTTCATTAAGGAGGCCTTGGTCACAGGTTTGGTCAGCAGACAGTCAGGGAGGGCAGTCAGGCTCTTTAAGGAGGACTGGAACCAGGTGTGGATTGAGAACAGATAGGACCAGCCCTGGAGGGTGGGTGTGGTTCTTGAAAGTCAGGGGCACTATTTTTGAAAGGTTATTCTGACCTTGCAAGCTTTATTTATTTACTTATTTATTGACAGGCAGAGTGGACAGTGAGAGAGAGAGACAGAGAGAAAGGTCTTCCTTTTTGCCGTTGGTTCACCCTCCAATGGCTGCCACGGCCGGTGCACTGCAGTTGGCATACTGCGCTGATCCGATGGCAGGAGCCAGGTGCTTCTCCTGGTCTCCCATGGGATGCAGGGCCCAAGGACTTGGGCCATCCTCCACTGCACTCCCTGGCCACAGCAGAGAGCTGGCCTGGAAGAGGGGCAACCGGGACAGAATCCAGCGCCCCCACCGGGACTAGAACCTGGTGTGCTGGCACCGCAAGGCGGAGGATTAGCCTATTGAGCTGCAGCGCTGGCCGCAAGCTTTATTTTGACAGAGATGTGTGGGATAGATAGAAGAGGGGGAGCCCGGAACCTGGAAGCTGGTGGGGAAGCAATTGCGCTGCCTGTGGTGGAGTCTTAGTCAAGAACAGGGAGAGAAAAGACTTGATAAGCAAAAGCTGTTTTGAATGAAGGAGCCAAAAAAATTACATTGACTGTTTTTAATTTTCTTTTAAAAATTTGTATTTGGAAGGCTGAGGAAGACACACACACACACACACACACAGACACAGACACATACATCTTCCCATCTGCTGGTTTATAGCTGGGGCTGGGTCAGGCCAATGCCAGGAGCTGGGGACCCAGTCTAGGTCTCCCATGTGGGTAGTGGGAACCCAACAATCTGAGCTACTGCTCTCCAGGGTACACATTTTTTTTTCTTTTTTTAAGATTAGTTTATTTATTTGAAAGTCAGAGTTACACAGAGAGAGGAGAGGCAGAGAGAGAGAGTCTTCGGTCTTCTATCCATTGGCTGCAACCGCCGGAGCTGTGCCGATCTGAAGCCTGGAGCGAGAGCTTCTTCCGGGTCTCCCACGTGGGCGCAGGGGCCCAAGGACTTGGGCCATCTTCTACTGCTTTCCCAGGCCATAGCAGAGAGCTGGATTGGAAGAGGAGTAGCCAGGACTAGAACTGGCGCCCATATGGGATGCTGGCGCTTCAGGCCAGGGTGTTAACCCGCTGTGCCACAGCACTGGCCCCAGCCAAACAGTGTCTTAACCACTACTCCAGATGCCTGTGCCTATGTGAATTTTCTACTGATGTTTAATAAAGTATCACAGCTGGTGCCTTGGCTCACTTGGTTAATCCTTCACCTGTGGTGCTGGCATCCCATATGGGCACTGGGTTCTAGTCCCGGTTGCTTCTCTTCCAGTCTAGTTCTCTGCTGTGGCCCAGGAAGGCAGTGGAGGATGGCCCAAGTGCTTGGGCACCTGCACCCCATGGGAGACCACAGGAAGAAGCACCTGGCTCCTGGCTTTGGATCAGCGTATCTCCGGCAGTCGTGGCCATTTGGGGGGTGAACCAATGGAAGGAAGACCTTTCTCTCTCTCTCTCTCACTGTCTCTTATCTGTCAAATAAAAAAAAGTATCAAGTTTAGTAGCTTGGCCAGTACTCATTTATTATCTCATAGTTTTTGTAGGTCTGGGCAGGGCCTCAGTTGGATTGCTTTGAGTCTAATAGGACTGGAATGAAGGTGTGCAACAGACTGCCTTGTCGTTCGCTCTCTGGACAGGGAGTTCAAGTATCACTTCCCAGAGGACAGCTTTCTCAGTTTGTGCTGCTGGCACTGACCCTTCCGTCTCAGCTGCCAGAGCTTAGCCTGCGTTTCTCTCGGCCATCTGTCCATGTTGTCCCCTTCCCATGACCACAGACATCAGGTTGTGTACCTGTGTGCACAGAGATTCAGAGAAATATTAAGACTTCTAAAATCAGAAGAGGATTTTTATTGTTTTCTTTGTAGTTTTCTCTAGCCAATATTTTTCAAACTCTAGGTTGCAATCCGTTAGTGGGTTACAAGATGAATTTATGAGACTTGGTAGATTTCAGCTTTTCTTTCATTTCACCCTTTTCTAAGAAGCAGAAGAGAAAATATTATTTTATGACACTGTTGTAACTTACATGTTTGTGTGTATGTGACCAGGAGGTGACGTACAATGGATATTTTCTGGCTATGGGTTGATTTCAGGTGGGGTCTATTGTACATATAGTGATAAGACGGCTGGCATCATCTTCTCCTGACACACTGACTCTCATATGATAAGAAAAGCCAAGCACAAAACCTTGGTTCAAATTCCACCTTGGCCACTTTGTTGCTGAGCGACCTATGTTCTTAGTGTCTCATCTTCACCGGAAATTTCCTTATCTGTAAAACCGGAGGCAAAAAAGCTCTTTCTCCTTTCCAGGGTTGTTTTGGATTCAAAGGAGAGGACATCGTGAGAGCCTTGTCTGCGTCACGGGGCACCCAGGAACCCAATTATTTTTCCTGCCTCGGCCACACAGTCCAGATAAATCTCTAGATACCAATTACCTAGAGATGCGATGACTTACCTGTTATTTTCCTTTGTGTGTGCATCTTATTTTCCACAATATGACTGTACTATTCCCAAGGGGAAGATCTAGGCTCTGTATTCAACACATGCTCATTATAATATTAACGAAGTGGCAGGTAATTATTAATTGCCTTGTTGGGACTCTTCTCTAAGTACTTTGTATGGACTGTATTCATCTTATGGCATCCCTATATTAACTGTAAGAGGTACGTACATTTCTTGTTTCCATCTGACACAGACTGAGACACTGAGCCCCTGTTCTAGCGCTGTGTCTATTCTCTCCCAGCTTTTCCCAGGTAGGAGGAGGGAGGCCACAGTCCACTAGTGGCCTGGACAAACCACGGTGGACCACAAGTGGGCCCACTCCAATTCAATCACTTGCCTAGGGTCTCACCTTCAGATGCCATAGTTGGATCAGTCCATGACTTTGGCACTTAAATGTTTTTAGGGGTTGGGGAGCCAAATCCTGTTTAAATTATGGCACTCAGGTTCTTAAGTTGTTCACATCTGTAAAGTCCCGCTGCTTTATACGGTAACCTACTTGCAAATTCCAGGACTAGGATGCAGGTATATTTGGGGTACTATCGCTCTGGCTACTACAACTGTTTACCTCTCCTTGAAGCTGATCATATTGAGGGGGCTGCTGATGGGGGACTCTGCCCTCACCCAAGGCCATTGGAAGCACACTAATGGTGAGCCTTAGCCGCTGTGGGCAAGGGCAGTTACCTGTTCTCTTTGGGGCCAGTCTTGAGAAGTTCCTTCCAGAACCCAGGCTAGACCTGCTCCTGCCTGGCCTGCAGACTTCTGAGAAGTCCCTGAATGCTGGGAGAGGCCTGGGGACCCTGCATTTTTGAGCAAGAATTCAAGTCAGAGGACTCGGATCCTTTCCCAGGCATTTCTTGATCACCTGCTACACACCAGGCACTACCAGATGCTGACCTACACAAACGCCTATGCTGAAGGCGCTTGCTCAGTGTCTAGCGCTAACAGGAAGGGAGGATTCCTGGAGGAACTAACAGGTCTGCCAGTGAGAACCTGAGAACGCTGAGCGAGTGGCAGGGGTGGCGGCACAGGACTTTGTCCCGCAGGCTGAGCGGTGCGCCTGCGAGACAGGCAGGCCCCTGCACAGAGCAGTGTCTGCAAATCAGGGGAGTTAAGGGTGTTGGGCAGAGCCCGGACAAACTTGTGCTGCAGCCGGGCGAACACTCACAGCCTCCTAAGGAGCATTTGGAACATCTATCTATTTGGCAATTACAAATAAAAACATGAAACATAAAAACACGGTGAGTAGTCACCGAGCTGTGAACACCAGTCATCCTTTCTGAACTTCAGAGTGCAACCTGGTGCTGGGATGCCAACTTGGGACAACTCTGCCGGTGGGCCTTGCACGACCCCTTCCCCAGCTGGCATCTGTCCTGCAACACACTTATCTGCATTTCGGTTCCTGCTTCTAACCGGCCTGTGAGTAATAAGGCCAAATCCCGAGGAGCGCCGGAGGCACTAAAAAGAAGCGGTAAACAGAGCCCACAGTTGAAGTTTGTCGAACAGGGGTCCGGGTCTCACACCGGAAATCCGCAGCACGGGACCAGGCATCTCCAAGCGGACCGGCAGAATGGGGCGGAACCGAGGCGGACATCTCAAAGCCCAAGCTGCAGTTGAGCGAGACGCCGTTCCCGCGCACTCGGGCGCGCCCCCGACAACGAGCCCCGCGCGCACACCAGGAAGCCATTACCGCCCAGGACAGGGCGCGAACGGGCGAACGGTCATGCAAGGGACGGCGGATAACGGGCCAGGCCACAGGCGGTAGCGCGAGCCCGAGCGGCTGTAAACGGCTGCCAGGGGACAGCCGGGCCCGAAGCCATCGCTCACCACCATCCGCACCAGTCCCCTCTCCACCCTACCCGACCGCCGGGGCCCCGGGGACCGAGCGCACAGCTGCTTTCACGTGGTACGTGGGTGGCTCTGAAAAGAGCCTTTGGGCCGAGGATGGAAACCGGAGACGAGAGCGCGCTGCCTAAGCCCGCTCGCCGCGGATGCGGCGGGCCAGCTGGATGTCTTTGGGCATGATGGTGACGCGCTTGGCGTGGATGGCGCACAGGTTCGTGTCCTCGAACAGGCCCACCAGGTAGGCCTCGCTCGCCTCCTGCAGCGCCATGACGGCCGAGCTCTGGAAGCGCAGGTCCGTCTTGAAGTCCTGCGCGATCTCGCGCACCAGCCGCTGGAACGGCAGCTTGCGGATCAGCAGCTCGGTCGACTTCTGGTAGCGCCGGATCTCGCGCAGCGCCACGGTGCCCGGCCGGTAGCGGTGCGGCTTCTTGACGCCGCCCGTGGCCGGCGCGCTCTTGCGGGCCGCCTTGGTGGCCAGCTGCTTGCGCGGCGCCTTGCCGCCCGTCGACTTGCGCGCCGTCTGCTTCGTGCGGGCCATGCTCCCCCACCTGCAACCTCGCTCACCGGCGCGCCGACACGCTCTCGAGCCGGCCGGCCGCCGCCGCGCGCTTTATAGGCGCCGTCTCTGCCCGATTGGGCGGCAGGACTTCAAAGTCCCCGCGCTGCTCGCTCATTGGCGACGACGTCAGGCTCCCCGGCACCGCCCACCAGCTCGGGCAGAGGCCCCCCCGCCCGCCTGCCCGCCGGCCCGCCCGCGCCCGTCCGTTGGCCGAAAGTTCGCCCGCGGCGCCTTCGCGGGTCCTCTCTAGGTACAGGTCCGCTCCTGGCCCCCGCCCAGCCGACTGGCGGCTTAAGGCTGCGCGCCGGCCCCGCCGCTCAGAGGGTCGTCCCCGTGGGCGCTGCGCGGGCCGAGGGGGACCTCAACCCCGCGTGTGTTCCTAGCCCGCGGGCCGCCTCGCTGCATGCCCAGGCTCTCGCGTCCTCCAAGTGGGCCCTGAGCGGGCCAGCACCCACCCGTGGGCAGGGGCAGCAGCCCGTCCCCGGCGCGCAGGACTGCGGCGCGGACCAGGGGAAGGTTCTTAATAGAGCCCCTCCCAACGCCCGGGGAAGGCATCCCCTTCCCTTCGACAGAGGCTGGGGTGGGGGCTACGTCTCCACCACCCTACGCACAGGGATGTCCCGCGGGAGCCGAGGTGGCCGGATTCGCGGAGCCCCGCCCACGGGAGGGGTCGTCGAGGCCCGACAGCGCACCCACCTCACCCCCGCCCACCCCAGCTCCCTTCCTTCCCCACGAGGCCCGGGCCGGGCGCGACCGCGGGCTAGCGTGTCAGCAACTCTTTCTCGGACGGGGTGGGTGGCTCTGAAAAGAGCCTTTGGTTTCGCGAGCGCCCCTCGCGGACGCGGGCAGGGCAGGGCAGGGCAGGGCCGGGCTCCCGCCGCCGGCCTCACTTGCCCTTGGCCTTGTGGTGGCTCTCCGTCTTCTTGGGCAGCAGCACGGCCTGGATGTTGGGCAGCACGCCGCCCTGCGCGATCGTCACCTTGCCCAGCAGCTTGTTGAGCTCCTCGTCGTTGCGGATGGCCAGCTGCAGGTGGCGCGGGATGATGCGCGTCTTCTTGTTGTCGCGCGCCGCGTTGCCCGCCAGCTCCAGGATCTCGGCCGTCAGGTACTCGAGCACGGCCGCCATGTAGACGGGCGCGCCGGCGCCCACGCGCTCGGCGTAGTTGCCCTTGCGCAGCAGCCGGTGCACCCGGCCCACGGGGAACTGCAGCCCGGCGCGCGACGACCGCGACTTGGCCTTGGCGCGCGCCTTACCGCCCTGCTTCCCGCGACCAGACATCACTGCCACGCTCACGCCACACACCGGCCGCCTAGACACCCGCCGACTCGCCCGCCGCCGCGCCGCTCCACCCTTTTATAGCCAGGACGCCGATCGGACACCGCCCGCTCCCATTGGCCACCGCGGCGTCCCGGCCTGCTGGCCAATCGCCGGGCTCGCCCAGAATCCGCTCATTTGCATGAGCCCCGCGCCCGCGGCGGAACCCGCGAATCACCACGCGGCCCCCTCGGAGCCTTCATTTGCCTACCCGGCCGCCGCCCTCGCGGCCCGAGCGCTTCGGGCGGGCGCCTGGCCTGCGGCTGCGCTCGCGCCCGTGCCCGTGCCTGCGCCCTGGCAGGGCTCCGAGAAGGCCGTCCCCGCCGCGCGGGAGGAGGACGGCGAGTAGCGCAGCCGCAGGCGGCAGCGGGCCGCTCTGTCTACGTGTACCAGGCGCTTTGGCAGGTGCCCCCGGCACCGGCGTCTCGTCTATGGCCGCGGGCATCACCAACGCGCCGCCAGCCCACAAAGGCTCTTTTCAGATCCCACTGTCTCCGCGAATTCGCACCACCCAATACCGGTAGTATCCGTCTTCTCTAATGCTGCAGAGCCGCACATGTAGCACCTGTTATGTAGTGGATAGATAGCTGGGGGACCGTAGCTCTTAGTATACATAGGATTAGTTCTGTCAAAGGCGATGATATGCACTTGATAGCCTTTAGTCTAAGGCTGTCTAGAATTGTGAGGAAACACTAATAGTGCTGATCGTGTCCAGGCACAAACACTACAGTGTACCAGGTACCTTGAGCCTGGTGAAGCCATTTTTAACTTACATACTCGTGTTTCAGCTTGCTATTCCTTTAGGATACACTGAGTCCACACTATCACTTATATTTAAGAAGCGAAGCAAAAGCGGCTCCGGTAGATAGTAAACCTTTTCATCAGGTGCTGATACCTACACAGTTTCCCATTGTTATTTTTCATCTTCGAATCTTCTGGGTAAGGGCTGAAAGAGCAAAGAGGGTTTATTTATGCTCAAGGATTTCAGCATATGGGAAAGAGGAACTACTAGTTATAGAATGTCCTTAAACCTGTGCCCCCTTCATGGAACAATTCATTCTTCTCTCTAGAAAATTAGATAAAAAAAAAAAAAGGGCCTTGTTCGTATTTATGACAGGAAACCCTCAACAAGCAGTGTTTCCTAAAATGGTCCAAGGCCATTGTGCAGTGGGGGGAGGGGCAGGGTTTCATTTCACTTCAGGCCCTTGCCTCATACTCAGCAGCAGTCAGCATAGGCAGAAACACGGTGTAGCAAGTAGTGAAGTTCAAAAGGTGAAAAGGCACAGACAGCCATGGGCAGAGGTGAGGAGTGGAGGGGGAGAAAAGGGGTGAGGAACAGAGGAGGGTGGGTGCAGCCCAGCACCTCCGTTAGTCTTATGACCTCCATGGAATCCAAGTGGAACTGAAACACATTTACATGGCGCTTTTCCCCACGTCCCAGATTAAACAAAGCATCCTGGGAAAGACAAGTCAGCTGGAATTACATGGTTGGGGGTGGGGGCTTGTGGTTTATGACCTTCAGCTCAGCTACCTACCTTTTCCCAGGTAGGCTGCACCCTGAATCTCTTGAAGTGCTCACACACACACACACACACACACACAGAGAAATACATATTCTCGAACCACTGTATAGGTCCACTGAACCCGAATCATTGGATGTGAGGCAAAGATGAACAATGCATGGACACATCAGGTGATTCACATGTTTTGTAAGCACTAAGCTATGTGGTTATGCAGTTGCCACATTCCTTGATAAGAACCTGTTCATACTTTTCATTCACCACCCCAGAGGTTTTCCCCATCCTTCCCTAGAATTGTTTGTAATGCTACATACAAAATTAGCCTCATTTAATCCCTGAATTCAGGGCACTACATACAGCAAAGGACTTTATACATTGGGGGGTGGGGTGGGCGGATATATTTTAAAAACAGATCAAATGAAAACAGAAGAACAAGTACTGAAATAAAGGCATAAACTTCCCAGGTAAATGCTAAGCATACCGTAACAATATCCCAGCTCATTGCCTTATTCCTTTTCTTCTTATTCCCCTACATAAGATCACAAATAATGATCTTCCAGTATGACCTACTTCCTGTCTGCCCAATTTGAAAGATACATTACTTCCTAGTGACTGCTAAATCCACATAACTGCAAACAAGTTTCCCGAAGCTTCCTCCCCAGCAAACACTTGCTGCTTCCCCACACACCTCACTTGCAGGCATGAGGCTGACTGCTAAATACGGCCACTTCAGGCATGGGGATGGGGAGTGCAGAGGGAGAAGACAGGGAGAGGTTGGGCTCACAAGTTAGGAATATTACTTCATTTTAAGAGGAATATTACTTCATTTTAAGAGGCATCCATAGGATGCTGGATAAAGATTCAGATGTGTCTGGGAGGTAGTGGTCTGGAGCCTAAAACTGTGGATGGGCAGTAAAACAGCTACTCGTGGAAGAAGTAGAGAGTTAGTGCGCCTGTATTGCCCATTACATAATAGTTTCTCTCTTTCACCAAAATTCCTGTGTGCTTGTGTGAAAGCAAAACAGATACTCTGTCACAGTTCTGAGTACTTGTGTACATTACTTCCCATAATGAGGGAGAATAAAACTTTTCTTTTTAAGAATTATTGATTTGAATTGATTTGAAACTCAAGAGTTACACAAAGAGAAGGAGAGTCTTCCATCTTCTGGTTCACAACCCAGTTGGCCGCAATGTCTGGAGCTGTGCTGATCTGAAGTCAGGAGCCAGGAGCTTCTTATAGGTCTCCCTCACAGGTGCAGGGGCCCAAGGACTTGAGCCATCTTCCACTGCTTTCCCAGGCCTCAGCAGAGAGCTGGATTGGAAGTGGAGCAGCCGGTACTCGAGCCAGCTCCCATATGGGATGGCGGCACTGCAGGTGGCAGCTTTACCTGCTACACCACAGTGCCAGACCCAGAAGAAAGCCCTTGGTAGGCAGGAACATAGTGTGCTGGGTTACAGAAGTAAGCAGAATTGAAAACATCTCTTTCCAGAGAGCTACATTGCAGGGGAGGTGGGGGGAATACATGAAAAACAATTTTGTAAGATTGAGAGGCAGGGTTAGAAAGAGGGAGAGGGGCCAGTGCTGTGGTGCAGTAGATTAATCCTCCCCTTGCAGGGCTGGCATTCTATATGGGCACTGGTTCTAGTCCTGGCTGCTCCTCTTCTGATCCAGCTCTCTGCTGTGGCCTGGGAAAGCAGTAGAAGATGGCCCAAGTGCTTGGGCCTCTGCATTTTTTTTTTTTTTTTTGACAGACAGAGTTACAGTTTTTCCATTGGTTCACCGCCAAAATGGCCGCCGTGCCGATCCGAAGCCAGGAGCCAGGTGCTTCCTCCTGGTCTCCCATGCGAGTACAGGGCCCAAGCACTTGGGCCATCCTCCACTGCCTTCCCGGGCCACAGCAGAGAGATGGACTAGAAGAGCAACAGGGACAGAATCCGGCACCCCGACCGGGACTAGAACCCGGGGTGCCAGTGCCACAGGCAGAGGATTAGCCTAGTAAGCCACAGCACCTGTCCCCTGCACTCTCTTGGGAGACCTTGAAGAAGCACCTGGCTCCTGGCTTCGGGCCAGTGCAGCTCTAGCTGTTGGGGCCAATTGGGGAGTGAACCATCGGATGGAAGACTTCTGCCTCTCCTCTCTCTCTGTGTAACTCTGACTTTGAAATAAATACATAAATCTTAAAAAAAAAAAAAAAAAAAAAAAGAGGGAGAGAAAGAGAGAACTTCTCTCCACTGGTTACCTCCCCAAATGGCTGTAGCAGCTGGAGCTGGGCAGGTCTGAAGCCAGGAGCTCCTTCCTGGTCTCCCACATGGGTGCAGGGATCCAAGCATTTTGGCCATCTTCTATGGCTTTCCCAGGCACATTAGCTGGTAGCTGGGTCAAAAGTGGAACAGTCTGGTCGAACTGGCATCCATATAGCATCCCAGCACCACAGGCAGAAGCTCAACCCACTATGCCGGAGCACCAGCCCCAATAAATGAAATCAAGCACATGGCCGGCGCCGTGGCTCAACAGGCTAATCCTCCACCCTGCAGCGCCGGCACACCGGGTTCTAGTCCCAGTTGGGGCGCTGGATTCTGTCCCGGTTGCCTCTCTTCCAGGCCAGCTCTCTGCTGTGGCCCGGGAGTGCAGTGGAGGATGGCCCAGGTGCTTGGGCCCTGCACCCCATGGGAGACCAGGAAAAAGCACCTAGCGCCTGGCTCCTGCCATCGGATGAGCGCGGTGCGCCGGCCGCAGCACGGCCGGCCGCGGCGGCCATTGGAGGGTGAACCAATGGCAAAGGAAGACCTTTCTCTCTGTCTCTCTCACTGTCCACTCTGCCTGTCAAAAATTAAAAAAAAAAAAAAAAGAAATCAAGCACAGAAATGTGTGACATTCAAGAGGTGATACATGCTATGAAATAAAGCAGAATATGGGATAGATGCGAGTAGTAGGCCTCATCAGTTAACATTTGAATTGAGACTTCATTTTCTTTAAAGATTTATTTATTTGAAAGGCATGGTAATGGAGAGTCAGAGGCAGAGAGAGAGAGGGAGGTCTTCTACCCGTTGGTTCACTTCTCAAATGGCCACAACAGGCAAAGCCAGGCTGATCTGAAGCCAGGAGCCAGGAGCTTCTTTTGGGTCTCCCACACAAGTGCAGGGGCCCATCTTCTACTGCTTTCTCAGGCCATGCATAGCAGAGAGCTGGCTTGGAAGTGGAGCAGCTGGGTCTCAAACTGGCACCCATAGGGAGCTGGCACTACAGGAAGCGACTTTACCCACTATGCCACAGCGCCAGCCCCCTACCTGAGACTTTAGAATAAGATAGTGTATAGGGCATCAAGGGGAAGAGTATTTTAGGAACAGGAAACAGCAAGTGGAAAGGCCCTGAGGCAGATCCAAATTCGGTGAGTTCGAGAAAGCAGCAAGGTTGTCAGTGAGTGAGAGAATGATTTGCAGATGGCATCAGAGAAGTAGCTGAGGGTTAGAACCTGGAAACCATTAAGAAGCTTCATAGGCTGCTAGAGACATTGTGTCTTTTGATTCTAAAAGATGGAGTGCTTCGGGGTGAGTTCAACTGGAGTAATGAACTATTTCACTTATGCGATTCTTAAACATCTCTGAGTGCTATGTTGAAAAGCAGCAGAAAAGCAAGTATAGAAGCACAGAGAATAGGAAGGAGGCTGCAGATACACAATTCAGCGGAGAGCCCAGTGTAGCAGCAGAGATGGGAAAAGGCAGGTTTTGGTTGCTTTAAGTGAAATCAATGAATTAAATGCAACATATGACAAAATGAGGAATCAAGGATTACCACAGGTTTCTGTGCTGAGACCTGCAAAGAGCTGCGGTTTACTGACATGCAGAGTAGGTTTGGAGAGAAAAGCCTTTTAGACTCCCGGTGGCCATCACAAAGAGGAAAGTTGGATATACAAAAAATTGGAGCTCAGGAAAGAGAACAACTTATGACACCTGAGGCCGGTGCTGTTGCGTAGCTGGTAAAACCACTGCCTGCAGTGCCGGCACCCCTATGGGCACCGGTTTGAGTCCCAGCTGCTCCACTTCTGATCCAGCTCCCTGCTAATGGATCAGAAGTGGAGAAGCTGGGTCTGCAACCTGGGATCCTGAAATGACAGCATTACAAGCTGTGGCTTCACCGGCTGCGCCCCGTGCTAGCCCCCACCCAACTTCAGCTTCAACCTCACACAGAATAAGAAAAACAAAGTCAATGTCATTTGTGGCATCACTGGTCTTGGGCAATCACCTGTCACCACTGTCTGCAATGAGTATAATCAAGTGTTTTCAACAACGGATGTAATTCTGAGTTCCAGCTAATATCTGGATGATCGCTTTCAACATATAAGACTTTATTCAGTAGAACTTGGGAAGGGTGTGAAGTCTACGTATATGCTTTGTATGTTGAAATTTTGTCAATTAACAAATTTACTTATTGCCAAAGTAAAATGACAAAACTGTGAAAGCTCCTTCTAATAATTTTTAATGTCTTTGATTACAAGTAAAAATATTTTCCAACTTTTATTTTGAAACTTGGAAACTTCCAGAAAAATACTAAATAATGTAGCATGTCTGAAAAATAAGGAGATTCTCCTACATAACCATAATACCATACTATGTACCTAACAAATATGGATTCAGCAATATTAACTGACACAGAATCCATTCAAATTTCTCCAGTTGTCAAAAAGTCCCCACACAGCTGTTGCATTAGCTTCCTATGGCTGCTATAATAAATTGACAAAGTTGGTAGCTTAAAATAACTCCACTGTCTTACAGTTCCGGGAAGCAAAAGTACAACATCGGTTCCACTGAGGAGAAGTCAAGGTTGTGCTCCCTGCAGTAGCTCTAGGGGAACACAGTTATGGTCCCTTCCTCAAAGCCACCATTGTGCACCATCTTTACATGCGTCTCGGCTTCCCTCACCTGACTTCTCTGTTTGACCTTCTTGCCTTTGCTTATGAGGACTCTGTGAGCACAGTGCACCCCCCCAACCCCCACCAGGATAAAGTCCCTTTAGCAGTATAAAGTCAGCACAGGCTATGGGCATCAGAACATGCTCACGTGCGAGGACAGTGGTCAGCCTATAACTGCTGACACCCCTTAGGGGCTGAATTCTAGCCCCTAAAGAGAACTGTTGCAACACAACCTCCAGTGCCTTAGAATCTTGCCTTATTTGGAACTAGGTCCCGGCAGGCAAGTTAAAGTGCATAGGGTAGACTGGGAGCAGTGTGACTGATATCCCCAGAAGACAGACATACAGGAAGGGAGAGGCAGACTGGAGCTGTGCAACTGGAAACCGAAGAATCCCCGAGGCTCCACACACGGAGAAGACAAGCAAAGGTTCCTGCTGCTTTGCGGGAGAACGGCCCTGCCAGCACCTTGGCTTCACACCTCCAGCCTCCAGGACAATGAGAATAAATTTCTGTTGTTTCAAGCTAAGCAGTTTGTGGTACTTTGTCATGACAGCCCTAGAAAAGTAACACAAGTACTATACTTTCTAATAGAATTATAATTTATTTTTAATTTTCAAATAAAATTTCAGAATTTTTTTAAAACCTCTTATCTTCTATGATGTAATATTAATCTTAGGCTTTGGTGAAACAGTGATTTTAACACTTGGATCAATTGAGTCCATGGACCACCTACTTCTGTTTTTCCTTATCCAACCTATTTGATTTTTTTGAGATCTTTCAATATGAAAGGTCTGTTATCTTTCATTTAGAGAACACATTTATTTTTATTTCGGAAATGCTTGGAGATTCAAAATGGTTTAAGTGCATGTTAGACACACAGCTTCATCAGAGGTTCGAAGGCACAGTCAGGCTCTGCACGAGGCTGAGCTCCAGGAGTCAGCTCGGTCTCCATCCCCCCGGGGTGTCCGCTAGCCTTCCTGCTTCTATGTCCGGACCATTCCATCTTGCTGCCGCCTCTTGAAAGCAATGAAACTTCTCTCCCACAAGCCTTCATTCTGCACTCCGCTATTCATTTACTCACTTCCAGTTCCAAAATGTAAAAAAAAAAAAAAAAAATCCCTTGAAAGTTAAATGTGAATTAGGTTGCTCTAGATCCCAGAACTAATCTCAGCAGAGGAAAATTTGGGACAGCATTTAAAGCAGCCAAGCCAGAGCTAAGAACTGTGGGTAAAATCTGCTTTCTGGGAAACATACGTGGCAGTCCTACTATAGAAAGAATAACTACAGCAAGTGTTATCGACTACTGTTAGACTTCATACCAAACACGCAAGAAATGAAGTGTGGAAAATAAGGCGATACCCCTCGGCTGTTTGGGTTGGGAGGTAGCCTTTAAGGTCTTTGTGCTGCCTTTACTCAGTTCTAAATGCATCTGTACAATGGCCAACTCCATGTATGCACTTCAAGCCTGACACCCAGCCATGGTTAAATCAACGCTGGGACCTCGTGGCTGCCCCAACCCACACCTCTTCCCAGGATTCCATCCTACTGAACAGCATCACTGTCTCTCCACCCAGTTGTTTCTCTTCTACCAAGGGTTTCTCTTCCCCATAGTCTACTGCTCAGGAAAACTTAGCAATTTTCTCTACAAAATGAAACCCTTATCACACTTCATCTCCATCACAACCTCTGTACTGCAATTCAATAGGTCTTGCAGGGCCAGTTCTTGCACTTTAGCATCCATCGGAATTACCCAGAGAGCTTAACATAAATTATCAGGGTTTATTACCTTTAATAAATTCTCAGGCAGTGCTGATGTTCTGACTGAATCGCTGCTTTGGCTCACTGATGACTGTCAACAGTCTCCTAACTGGTCTCCTTGCTTTCCATTATGGCCAACACAGGATCTGTGATGCCAAAAGCAAATGTAAGATGTTATTTCAATGCCTTCTTTAAAGATTTATTTTATTTGAAAAGCAGAGATACAAAAGGGAGAAAGCGGGAGAGAGAGAGAAAGAGAGAGAGAGAGCGCTATCTTCCATTTACAGGTTTACTGTGGAAATGGCCCCAAAGGCCAGAGCTGGGCCAGACTGCAGCCAGGAGCCAGGAGCTTCTCCCAGGTCTTCCACCACATGGATGGCAGAGGCCCAACCACTTGGGCCATCTTCTGTTGCTTTCCCAGGTGCCGTAGCAGGGAGCTGGATCGAAGTGGAGCAAGCGGGAATCTAACCAGTGTCCTTGTGGAATTGCAGCCCTGCAGGCGGAGGCTTAGCCTTCAAAGCTCGCAGCTAGCTCGGGCCCTCAATGCCTTCTTTAAACAGTTCATAGTCTGCCAAACACCGACATTAAATTTCCAAACCAATCAACCTCCCTTTTACCATATTTGGGCTCTGTCTGCTGATCAAGTATTCATTCCAAAGTCTGGCTTCAGGTCTGTGCTTTGCCTGTTGCCGTTGCATGGAAACATTAAGTTGAACAAGCTCTTCTGAGTGATCATTTTTTGAGGAAAAACCAGATGCCAGGTAGGTTTTATGGTGACATGAAAAGGCAAACACAGCACCAACATTTATCAGTTAATTCCTAGGCCTCAAAACTAACCTATTTCCTCGATAGTCTAACAAACATGAGAATAGAACAGATTTATGGAGCCAAGACATACACTCAAGGAATTAGTCAGTACCGTATTTAAACTGAATCGCTTTCAGCTCACACATAATAGGCACAATTTAAGTTCCCCACTATTCTAGCAAAGGAAAACACGAGATCACATTATCTTTACTACCTGCAAATTTGCCTTACCGATACTACAACAGCACCTCACTGCCTAATTCAACGTTCTGATGGTTACCAGTCCAGCCAAATGCCGGTTTAACAACAGTCTCTCAGGCAAACCTAAACTACACTACAATTCCTGTTTTTTCACCAATCAAGGTACCTGTATCCATACTAGTGAATCTTAAAACAAAAAGCCACACAAAAACAAAACAAGCAAAAATATCCAAAAGCCAAGAATGTGTTGCAAGCCAGATAATGTAAACTTGAGAAAGTGAAAACAGGAAACTGGGAAAGACAGACTCGTTCTCGGGGAAGGCTGGTGGCTCTGAAAAGAGCCTTTGTGGGCTAGCGGCGCGGCAGGGCCTCACTTGAAGCTGATGTACATGGGGACGGCCTTGGTACCCTCCGACATGGCTTGCTTGGCCAGCTCGCCGGGCAGCAGCAAGCGCACGGCCTTCTGGAACTCCCGGGACGTGACGGTGGAGGGCTTGTCGTAGTGCGCCGGCGATGCGCCCACACGAGTTGGCGATGCCCGCGGCCATAGACGAGACGCCGGTGCCGGGGGCACCTGCCAAAGCGCCTGGTACACGTAGACAGAGCGGCCCGCTGCCGCCTGCGGCTGCGCTACTCGCCGTCCTCCTCCCGCGCGGCGGGGACGGCCCTCTCGGAGCCCTACCAGGGCGCAGGCACGGGCACGGGCGCGAGCGCAGCCGCAGGCCAGGCGCCCGCCCGAAGCGTCCGGGCCGCGAGGGCGGCGGCCGGGTAGGCAAATGAAGGCTCCGAGGGGGCCGCGTGGTGATTCGCGGGTTCCGCCGCGGGCGCGGGGCTCATGCAAATGAGCGGATTCTGGGCGAGCCCGGCGATTGGCCAGCAGGCCGGGACGCCGCGGTGGCCAATGGGAGCGGGCGGTGTCCGATCGGCGTCCTGGCTATAAAAGGGTGGAGCGGCGCGGCGGCGGGCGAGTCGGCGGGTGTCTAGGCGGCCGGTGTGTGGCGTGAGCGTGGCAGTGATGTCTGGTCGCGGGAAGCAGGGCGGTAAGGCGCGCGCCAAGGCCAAGTCGCGGTCGTCGCGCGCCGGGCTGCAGTTCCCGGTGGGCCGGGTGCACCGGCTGCTGCGCAAGGGCAACTACGCCGAGCGCGTGGGCGCCGGCGCGCCCGTCTACATGGCGGCCGTGCTCGAGTACCTGACGGCCGAGATCCTGGAGCTGGCGGGCAACGCGGCGCGCGACAACAAGAAGACGCGCATCATCCCGCGCCACCTGCAGCTGGCCATCCGCAACGACGAGGAGCTCAACAAGCTGCTGGGCAAGGTGACGATCGCGCAGGGCGGCGTGCTGCCCAACATCCAGGCCGTGCTGCTGCCCAAGAAGACGGAGAGCCACCACAAGGCCAAGGGCAAGTGAGGCCGGCGGCGGGAGCCCGGCCCTGCCCTGCCCTGCCCTGCCCGCGTCCGCGAGGGGCGCTCGCGAAACCAAAGGCTCTTTTCAGAGCCACCCACCCCGTCCGAGAAAGAGTTGCTGACACGCTAGCCCGCGGTCGTGCCCGGCCCGGGCCTCGTGGGGAAGGAAGGGAGCTGGGGTGGGCGGGGATGAGGTGGGTGCGCTGTCCGCTCGACGACCCCTCCCGTAGGCGGGGCTCCGCGAGTCCGGCCACCTCGGCTCCCGCCGGACATCCCTGTGCGTAGGGTGGTGGAGACGTAGCCCCCACCCCAGCCTCTGTCGAAGGGAAGGGGATGCCTTCCTCGGGCGTTGGGAGGGGCTCTATTAAGAACCTTCCCCTGGTCCGCGCCGCAGTCCTGCGCGCCGGGGACAGGCTGCTGCCCCAGCCCACGGGTGGGTGCTGGCCCGCTCAGGGCCCACTTGGAGGACGCGAGAGCCTGGGCATGCAGCGAGGCGGCCCGCGGGCTAGGAACACGCGGGGTTGAGGTCCCCCTCGGCCCGCGCAGCGCCCACGGGGACGACCCTCTGAGCGGCGGGGCCGGCGCGCAGCCTTAAGCCGCCAGTCGGCTGGGCGGGGGCCAGGAGCGGACCTGTACCTAGAGAGGACCCGCGAAGGCGCCGCGGGCAAACTTTCGGCCAACGGACAGGCGCGGGCGGGCCGGCGGGCAGGCGGGCGGGGGGGCCTCTGCCCGAGCTGGTGGGCGGTGCCGGGGAGCCTGACGTCGTCGCCAATGAGCGAGCAGCGCGGGGACTTTGAAGTCCTGCCGCCCAATCGGGCAGAGACGGCGCCTATAAAGCGCGCGGCGGCGGCCGGCCGGCTCGAGAGCGTGTCGGCGCGCCGGTGAGCGAGGTCGCAGGTGGGGGAGCATGGCCCGCACGAAGCAGACGGCGCGCAAGTCGACGGGCGGCAAGGCGCCGCGCAAGCAGCTGGCCACCAAGGCGGCCCGCAAGAGCGCGCCGGCCACGGGCGGCGTCAAGAAGCCGCACCGCTACCGGCCGGGCACCGTGGCGCTGCGCGAGATCCGGCGCTACCAGAAGTCGACCGAGCTGCTGATCCGCAAGCTGCCGTTCCAGCGGCTGGTGCGCGAGATCGCGCAGGACTTCAAGACGGACCTGCGCTTCCAGAGCTCGGCCGTCATGGCGCTGCAGGAGGCGAGCGAGGCCTACCTGGTGGGCCTGTTCGAGGACACGAACCTGTGCGCCATCCACGCCAAGCGCGTCACCATCATGCCCAAGGACATCCAGCTGGCCCGCCGCATCCGCGGCGAGCGGGCTTAGGCAGCGCGCTCTCGTCTCCGGTTTCCATCCTCGGCCCAAAGGCTCTTTTCAGAGCCACCCACGTACCACGTGAAAGCAGCTGTGCGCTCGGTCCCCGGGGCCCCGGCGGTCGGGTAGGGTGGAGAGGGGACTGGTGCGGATGGTGGTGAGCGATGGCTTCGGGCCCGGCTGCCCCGCCGTACCCTGGCAGCCGTTTATAGCCGCTGGGACTCGCGCTACCGCCTGTGGCCCTGGCCCGTTTTCTACCTCCGCCGCGGTCCCTGGCATGGTGGTTTGCGCGCGCTCGCGCCCTGTCCTGGGCGGTAACGGCTTCCTGGTGCGCGCTGGGCTCGCTGTCGGGGGCGCGCCCGAGTGCGCGGGAACGGCGCGGGCTGTGACGTAGGCCCAGGCCACCGAAATGGCCGCCGCGGTCTCGCCTCCTCTGTTGGCCGCCCCTGGTCGTCCCCGGTTGTAGGTGGATTCTGTGCCACTGGGAGCCGAAGTGGACCTCCCTCGCATTCGCAGCGACAGAACCCTGCTCTTAGTGCGCTTGCCTGTGTTTCGGGGCGGCAGAGGGCAAGGCCGGGCCGCCCGGAGAGGGAAGAGCTGTCTACGTGTGCACTCCGCCCCGGCTCGGCACCTGTTTCCTTTCGACGCGGAATTTGTTTTCAAGTGTTTGTGAGATTCCTAATAGGGCCGGTGTGGGCCCACGCTCAGTTCTTGGAGAGCGACTGGAGGAGCCATGTCGTAGCTGGGCCTCCGTCAGGTAACCGAGAGAAAACCTTAGATTAGTCGTTTCAGGTTTGGGAGGCGAGAAACCCAGGCTCCTGGTGGGTGCGCAGGTGGGTACTGACGCCGGGCTCAGGTGAATAGCTGTGTGAGTTAGGGTGTCACCTGCTACCCTTGCACTGGGAGTAGGAGGGGGCATGTTTTTAATTTAGGTAATTCCTTTCATGTGTCCACAGTTAATGGGTTAAATGCATTTACTGCGGAGATCAGTGAGAATTTACCGGTGTGACAAAGCAAGGCAGAGGAAGCTGAGTTTTGCAGCACTGCTATTTGGAATCTTGAGGGCGTCAAGAAAGCAGCCTAGTGCTGGTGAGCTCCATGTCGCACTAGAGATTGCCACATGGGCCTGCTCCCAGGTCATGCCGATTTCTAAAGTGTGCCTCTGGGTCTCTGCCCAGGCCCTGTTTCTCTCGTTAGGCCTCCAGTGGAGGGTCCAAGGGGTGGTGACTTCCTGAGCAGGGTGGGGTACCACCTTTGCAGTGAGCAGACCCTGGGACCTGGGGTGTCTGTATCAATGCCTTATGTCCATGGCCAGCCCTCAAGATAACCCTCCTCCAAACTAGCAGTCTGGGCACCTCCAAACTCCCTGAGGAGTTGGTGGCATTGTTGGTAGCAGTCAGAAACAGCACGGTTCTGTTGTGAAGGTTTGGATTCGGAGAACGTTTCAAGCTTCTTGTGTGTTTGGGAGACCAGCATAAGCTGGGTTCTTCAGTCCAAGGTTATTTAAAAGTTCTCACAATTACTTAACATTCTGTATTCTCAGATGAGAGTAAAACGAGCTGAGGACAACATATGTAAATGCTCTTCCTCTGATAATTAGCTTCCATGTGGCTAGCTTGGTTGGAGAAAGAGTCTGCCTGGACCCTAGGGTTTTTAAGAAATCTTAAACCTTTGTTCAGATGTAATTTTTTCTTAACTGTGGGGGGACAGCCACGGGTATGGAGGGAAACCATGTGGTTGTATACAGCCCTGCTGACGCCCTTGGCCTTGGAGGATCGTCCTCCTCCAGGTCCCAGTTCTGTCTTCTCATGGCCGCCTCCTCATCAGTATTTGCCATGCTCTTCTGGGCCATCTTTTTCTCTCTGAACTTGGAAGGTGTTCGCTGATTTCCCTGCTCTCCAGACCGTCTAGTGGGCAGGTCCTTCTGCATAGATAATGGGCCCTTCAGACTCCATTTATTCCTAAACTAGGCACCATTTCTCCCAATGTATTTGTTCCTTCCATATTCACCATCTTCCCGAAAGACACCTTTGTTTTTACTCTCCTCAGGGTAAGGCTCTGTCATCTCCATGGCATTGGCACCCAAGCAAGCAGGACCTGGCACACTGCAGGGCTCAGGAAAAGCTTGTCGAGGGACCTGCTTCTTCTGACTGTCTACTCTTGGCTGAGTGTGGGGGAGTTGGGCCCCTCGTTTGGGGGGTCCTTGTACTTAAAAACCAAGAGGAGGACTGGATTGGGTCTTTTGGAAGGACTTCCAAGGTCATGGGGCAGGTGGTAGGCTCCCAGATGAAGGAAGTAGGGATGTGGAAGCCCACCAGTGGCTACAGTTCTAGCCTTTGCCTGCTCCTGGCAATAGTAATTGTAAGAGTCCCCAGAACTCTGTCCCCAAGCCCCGGCCAGCTGTCGCTACCCTTTCCAGAAGGCAGGTGACCTGGGAGAAGAGTGTCTGTTTTTATACCCCCCCCCCCCAGACATCTGATTCATCCTTGCTGGTAGGATTTCTTTGGGGTGCAGTGGTAAGTTGAGGTGTGATCAACAGCAGTGAGTGAGTATGTCTAAAGAGAGGAGGGGAAGTGGGGAGAACAGCAGGCCGAGGACAGAGGGGACAGGTCACAGATGCCTGGGGTCTTCATTGCTGTGGACAGGGACATGAAGCCCCTTGAATGATACACCAGATCTCCTGACTCTTACCCAGAAAAAGGCTCAGAAAAGACCGAGGACTGCATCCACTTGAGGACTGATGTGAGGATGGAAAGACGTAGTCCACACAAAATGCGTGGAACAGTCTCACATGTGGTAATAGATGAGTGCCAATGGCATCAATTGCAGTGATATTAATGAGTGATGTCAATATTAATTGATGTAAGTCCCAGTTATAATCACATTATTCAAGAATGACACACAGAAGCAACTGGTGGGGCCAGCATTGTGGTGCAATGGTTTAAGCTGCTGCCTGCAACCCCAGCATCCCATGTCTGAGTGCAGGTTTGAGTCCTGGCTGCTCTGCTTCCACTCCAGCGTCCTGCTAATGCACCAGGGCGAAAAACAGCAGAAGATGGCCAATTGCTTGGCACCTGCCACCAAGTAGAAGACCTGGGTGGAGTTCCGGGCTCCTGGCATTGGGCAGTAAACCAGCAGATGCATCTACTTCTGTCAGTCTGTCTTCTGAATAAATAAACCTTGAAAGAAAAAAAGATAACAAAAGCAACTGGTGGATCATTATAAACACATGCCCACCCAGCTGATGGGCTGTGTGCCCAGGTGTGAGAATACTGGGTTCCCAGAAGGCTTATCACTCACCTTTCACTTAATTACTGTTTCGTTTGATAGGAAACTCAGCTTCTCATCATACCTGGAGGCAGGTGTGTAAGGTTGCAGGAACGAGAACCGGTCTCTGGGCTCTGTGAGAAGCTGTGCATTAAATGGAAGGCATGCAGTAGTGGAAGGTGAAGAAAGATGGTAACTGAGCTATCTGGAAGTCAATGGAAAGGGCTCACTCTGGAGCACTTGTAGGAAAACTTGGGACAGGAGCAGTCTACTGCAGGCAGAAGAACCGGGAGCATAAAAAGAATTGTGTGCGGGCCATGGGTGAGCAAAAGCCAGTAATGAGTTGTGGGGACTTTGGGGTAAGCTCATTTAGGGTGTCCAGAATGCTAACCTGGGGCGAGGGCAGGTTTTATTCTATAAATAAACGACGTGATGTCACTTTACACAGGACAGGCCAGCAAATCCTGGGAGGCTGAAAAGGCCAAGGTGGGAGCTGAGCTGCTTGTGCCCTGCTGGCAGGAAGTAGACCAGGGCAGCCATTCTGAAGAGCAGCCTGGTGCTTTCTGGGCCAATTAAGGATACACAGATGATAGGAACCGTGGTTCTGTTCCAGGATATTTTTGCAGAAGAAATTCTCAGACCTCTATCAGGGACCATGACAGGATGGTGGGACATTGGAAACAATGTGTGCATTCGTCACTGGAAGAATGGATACATAAAACATGGTAGACAGTCCACCGCATACTCTGTAGCAGGAAGAAATCAAGTAGACCCTGGCCTTAGTCGTGTCAGGCTGCCACAACATAGTAGCTTAGACTTCATAAATAATTTATAAACAACGGAAATGCATTGCTCACAGTTCTGAGAAGCCCTCGCCAGCAGCCTGCTTGTCTGGGGCTCTCTTCCTAGGTGGTGCCTTTCAACATGTGTTCTCATCACATGGGGCGGAGGACAGCTCCCTCACATGTCCGGTCCACCAGAGCCAGGCCTACTTGACCTGATTGCCCCCTGAAGGTGCCCCCTCCCCCACTATCGCACTGACACCTGTGGCTCAGTGTACGCATTCGATGGGGATGCATTCAGGCCATGGCAACACCTAACAAGAAAACAGTCTTCAAGATGTATTACTCTGTAGGGGGAAAGAATAAAGTGGAGTGAGGTGGAAAACAATGCTCTTACGGAAATTAATAAACTTGGCAATCATACATTTAAACAAGATGCTGGAAACACAGTAGAGTGGTTTTCCACAGGGGTGGAAAAAGACTGGGACAGAAGGTTGAAAAAGAGCCAGGAAAGCAAAGAACCAGGCCAGTTCTTGAGCAGATAGGTACCAGAGTCAGAGCTGCACGTGAAGGTGAGCCAGGGGGCAGGGGACAAGAGCAATGGGAGGTGAGCAGCACCTGAGGCAGGGATGAGGCAGGGAGAGGGGCTGAGGATGAGCACAGGGGACACCCCCCCCCCACCTGCCGTGGACTGGAGGGGAAGTGTTGACTTCGACTTCGGGGCGTAGGGAAAATTGCCTGAAGCTGGATGGGGGACAGGGCAGGCAGGGATCACGGAGGCAGAGAGGGGCCTGCGGCTGACTCTGGGCCTTCCTGCCTGTGGGAGCGGGCAGGCCGGGAGTGCAGCTGCCCAGGAGGCTGCTGGGGCCAGGGCTGTGGAGAGGTGGCTCCGAGGGCAGCGTCTGAGGAGCACCTACACCGCTAGGGACCAGATGGGCACAGGAAGGTAGGAAAGAGTCCTACCCGGAAGCCAGCAGAAAAACACAAGGAAACTGGGCCAGACGATTGTATTTTGGTGCTTTCTAGCGCTGATATTCTCTGGTTCTAAATAAATGACAAATATATTAATAGAGCCTCAGATTATTCATGATTTGCAAAGTGTGTGATATTTTAGACAAATGTCTTGGTAAAACTCAAGAGCACCATGGTGTGTCAGAGAATGCCATGTTGTTTCCGTCACCTAAACAGCAGCTTCCTCATTTATAATAGTGGTACCATTTACCTTTTAGCGTTTTCAGGGATTTGAGTGTTCTTGAGTAATAACAGTCAAGTCAGTTGGGGAGTCCATTTGGTTCTTTAAGATGGCTTTATGTTTTTTTGGTCCAGTCCTGAAGAGTCTGGTGTGTTGCAACCTCATCTTAACGCTCAGTCTTACTTGCTCCGTATTCTAGCTGCTCCTCCCTTCAGTATTCCTCCCATGATTACAGGGCATGTGGGAACTAGCTGGGGTTAAACAGGCAATAAATATATAACTTTTGGTTTCTTTATCACTTCTGGCCTTTTCATTTGATCCTTAAAAAAGTCCCCTCAAAAAGGCAGGAATTCAAGACCAATGCAGTGGCATAGCAGGTAAAGCTGCCATCTGCAGGGTCAGCAGCCCATGTGGATGCCCGTTTGAGTCCCAGCTGCTCCAGTTCCAATCCAGCTCCCTGCTAATGCACCTGGGAAAGCAGTGGAAGATGGCCCAAGTCTCCACTCCCTGCAGCCACACGGGAGACCTGCATGAAGCTCCTGGCTTCGGCCTGGCCCAGCTCTGGCCACTGTGGCCATTTGGAGAGTGAACCAACAGATTTTAAATAAAATAAATATTAAGGAGAAAAGAAAAGGCAGGATTCTTTGTAACAACTAAATAAGAGAAACTAACTTTGGCTGAGATTTGCTGTGATTCACATCACAGATTCTGTTTTGGGGAAAATGATATTCATACTTTTTAAAAGAAATTTTAAAAATTCAGAAATGTTCCATGAATGTTAACAAAAGCCAACACCTACATATAAATAAATCATTCTTAATATCTGAACATTCTTATTCACTCATACTTTTTATATACTAATAGCTGCACAAATGACAGTCCTTTTGGCTCAAGTAGAGAAATATATGGCATACATAAAGCTCAGAGTGAAAGGTTTCAAAGGAAGAGAAGTTAGAACACGGTCAAAGGTGCTCAGGAGCATAGACCTGGGTGTCGAGGAGTGCAGTGCTGCCTGCCACGCAGGCAAGCAGGGAGCCTGGAAAGGGAGCTCTGATAGTCAGTGGGACACTCCAGGTCCCCTGTGGCCATGGTGATGGAAGTAGCTCCACACACTGGACTCTGTAATTGTTACCGGTCAAATGGCAATGCAGAAAGTTGACTTTGGTTCTTGTCTCACATGGAAGAATTTCCACAGGGACAAGGCAGTGAGCAAAATAAGATTTATTGGAGTCAGAAACCTCCGGCCCCAGCAGCCAGGAGGACAGCTCCACTAGAGGCAGACCTGAGAAACCAGTGGAAGTAGAGTCTTCTAAGCACAACTGGGGAGACAATCAATCAAAGGACAGGGACAAATCCATCAGAAGGCCAGAACTGTAATCCTGTGTAACCCACTCATGATAAAACAAAAAAGCTTAGGGCTGATGGTGTGGTGTAGTAGGTTAAGCCTCTGCCTGTGGGCTAGCATCCATATGGGCACTGGTTTGAGTCCCAGCTACTCTACTTCCCATCCAGCTTCCTGCCAATGACCTGGGAAAGCAGTGGAAGATGGCCCAAGTGCTTGGGGCCCTGCACCCATGTGGGAAACTCAGAAGTTCCTGGATTCAACCTGGCTCAGTTCTTGTTGCTGTGGTCATCTGGGGAGTGAACCACTTCAGACCTCTCTCTCTCTCTCAAATCTTTAAAGTAAACCAAAACACCACTTCAGTGTGTATTAAAATCACCTAGAAGAGACTGGAGACTGCTCCATCACAGCCCCCCAGAGTGTCTCATTCGGCAGATCTGGGGTGGGACCCAAGACTCTGTGGTTCTAACAAGTCCCCAGGTTTCCTATGCAGCTAGATCACTAAGACAACTGACATGTTTTCCATCCACTCTTTCTCTATCCTTTTTCTTCAATCTTCATATCCTTTTTCAGAGCATCTAAGGATCAAATATATTCACTCTGCATTGCCTTTGAAGTTAAAAAACGAAAGAGTGCTAAATAGACACTATAAATTACAGATTTTAAAGGGAAAAAGAAACATCATGCACACAAAGCCTCCAATTTATTTCTCACATGGCCGCCAAATAACAAACCACTCTCATAGGTAAATATAATAGTGGAAAAATCATAATTAAGCTTCAGGATTAAAGTGTGGACCCACCACATTTCAACCTGAAGCAGAGCAGTTTAGAAGGAATGGCAGTGTACAGAACGGCCTGCCATGCTGATACACAACCATTTCCTTCTGCCTTGTCAAAACTAAATTGAGGGGCCAGCGCTGTGGCGCAGCGGGTTAAAGCCCTGGCCTGGAGCGCTGGCATCCCACATGATGCCGGTTCTAGTCCAGGCTGCTGCTCTTCCGATCCAGCTCTCTGCTACGGCCTGGGAAAGCAGTAGAAGATGGCCCAAGTCCTTGGGCCCCTGCACCTGTGTGGGAGACCCGGAAGAAGCTCCTGGCTCCTGATCAGCGCAGCTCTTGCCATTGCAGCCTTCTGGGGGGTGAACCAGCGGATGGAAGACCTCTCTGTCTCTACCTCTATCTGTAACTCTTTCAAATTAACAATCAAAGCTTAAAACTGAGCTTTCTGTACCCGTGGTGGGTATGTTCCTGCAGGTGTCTTAGCAAGCAAGCCAGCCCTAATAGGTAAAATTCACCTGCCCGAATTACTTGTTTCTGCAAAAGATTTACTTCCACTTCAGGCTAACATTATGTAGTTTGCTCAAATTCATAGGACACATTAAAACCTGTCTCCACTCGCAGAATACCATGCTTCTCGTGCACTGGCCAGAAAACTTGCTAGAAGCAATTTACTTTTAAAACCGGCACTGGGTTCATCCCAACTAATTACGTTTAACCCTTTTGTTTGGCTTCAGTTATCTGCCGTTGGCTTTTGCAATCTATTGCAAACAACCAACTACAGGTCGGAAATCACCGGCCAAAATGGCCCTTAAGGGCGCTTGACTCACTTACTTGGCCAGTGACAGAAAACCAAGGGGGTAAGTTAGCCAAGTCAAGCAGGGTCTGGCGATAGATTTGGCGCGGCCGAATTGCAGACCAAGGGCTGCTTGGTCACTGTGCTGATCAAACGCCGACTGATTTCGTGTCAACTAACTAGCCTCCACCTCCCCCGACACAGACGGAAACCCGAGAAGCCCGGCACCCCTGGGCTCGACAAGAGCACGGGAATTTCGCTCTCTGGGGAAACCCCGCCACCAGGCTCGCCTCGGTACCTACTAAAACCACCCCCAGAGTCTGACTGCCCGACTCAGCCATTACCCTCCGCCCGAGCGCCCAGCTCTTCCGAGAACCGCGTGGTCGGCCCTAAAAAGAGCCTTTGGGGTGGAGGGTGGAACCGGATTGCAGCGGCGGCTCAGCCACCGAAGCCGTAGAGGGTGCGTCCCTGGCGCTTGAGCGCGTACACCACGTCCATGGCCGTGACGGTCTTCCGCTTGGCGTGCTCGGTGTAGGTGACGGCGTCCCGGATAACGTTCTCCAGGAAAACCTTTAGCACGCCGCGCGTCTCCTCGTAGATGAGGCCGGAGATGCGCTTGACGCCGCCGCGCCGAGCCAGCCGCCGGATGGCCGGCTTGGTGATGCCTTGGATGTTGTCCCTCAGGACCTTGCGGTGGCGCTTGGCGCCGCCCTTGCCCAGGCCCTTGCCGCCTTTGCCTCTCCCAGACATTGCTGCCGCGGTTCACAGAGCGGACTGTGCCGCAGCCCGCCACCGCTCCCCGGATATACAAGCGCGGCGGACCGGATTGGGAACGGAAAGCGCGCCGGCGGGCCCTGCTCTCCCGACCTTACGTCACTTCGCTTCCGTTTCCCCTCCCCCTCCTTCCGCCTGCACGGGTCCCTTTACCACACTTTAACCTTTTTCCTTAAGGAAGGAGTTTGGCTCAGAACTGTTAGCCTCCTGATTCCGCAGTCTTCTCGCTGCGATCTCTCGCGCTGTGGGCCCGGGGTGGGGAGGGAGGGGTGGGCTTTCAAAGGAGACCCGGGGAAGGGCAAATGGAATCCAGGGTCGGAGGCGAAAGCGCCCGTGCCCGATCGGATCCACGCAGAGGATCCCCAAACATGATCGATCACATAAAACTGCCCAAAAGCTGTTTGCGCCTTGAGGCCCGGGCGACCCGAGAGCCGCGGAGCCTGGGCTGCGTGCTCAGAGGAAGGAGAGGGCCCGGGCGCCATCGAGAGGGCTCACGTTTTGTTGGCGTGAGGCACCGTTTTTCAGCTCCCCCCAGGACGGATTAGGGACTAGAAAGGCCGGGAGACCAGGGAGTCTCCGTGCGCTGCCGTGCACCGTCTGCGGGTGGACAGTCGGGTGGGGTGGAGGTGACGATTGTTTATTCGCATCTCCCAAGGGCTTTTTGCCTCTAAAAGCTGCCCTTGTTTCGGCCTGGGTACAGTGGCCGGATTGTGTCCCCGCTGATCCCCGCTGGAGGACAGCTCCGGAACCGAGTCAGGACCAGAAACGGCCTCGCACAATCCACACGGGTTCAACACTGCTTCCTTCACCAGGGCACTCCATAGGAGGATCTACGACAAAAATGTTCCGCTTTCTGCATCAGGACATTTTTTTTTTCCCTGGAAATTTTTTTTTTTTGAAACTAGTGCCATTTCCTCTCTCCTTCAGCTCTGATTTCTCTCGACATATTGATGAGCGGCAGATCCCTTCCTGTCCAGATTTCTCTGTCTCAGACCTATACGTTCACCCGGAGACTTGAGTCATGACGAACTCCAATCTCCAAAAATCAGAATATCTGAATTCAACGTGGGAGATGCGTTTTCTCCCTCCTCTTCCGGTAAGCCTGATTCTCTTGTCTGCTCACAGAATGGTTCCACTCTGCATCTGTGTAGCCGCATGCATAAGCCAACACTTTAGAATTCACAACCAGGTACCTTCCTCTCCCTTACCGCTGCTGCACAGAAAAACACACGCGCTCTTTTCTGATCCTTGAGCACCGCCTGCAGAGCCTACCGTGCTATTTTGTCTGCGTCTTCCACATCTCATCTCCCCTGGACTCTGATCTTTCCTGTAGCGTTTTCCTTATTTTCCTTTTTAAGCTCACATGTGGTTCAGCGTCCAGTACAAGCTCAATCATCGTTTATCTGTTTAGGGACTGAAAAGTTACTGCATTTGATAAATACTAGTAGGAAAGGAAAACACCTAATGGCAACACTGTAACAACTTCTGCAAGCCAAGGCGGACAGAAAATGACTTTTGGCGTCCCAAGAACCAGGACTCTAGGTGGCACTGGAGGTAGAATGTCAGTCCACTTCCCTTTTGAAGGGACCCGGATTTGCTACCCCAAACCATGCCACTGCTGGCATAAGAATTCTCTTGAGCTAAAGGGATGGGATTTGAGTTCCTGAAATCCACCTGTGTGGTAGCACAGCCTCCTAGAGGCCGAAGTGGATGTTAACCCCCGGCGCAGGCGCAGGAGCGCTTCTGCACCATCAGGGCCACACCCACACAGGCATCGTCACAAGGCTCGGCTCTGTTTTCCTAGGGGTTCTTTGATCTTTCCAAAATGTCACTTGCTTTTCCATAAGTGTCTTTTCCCTGCCTCTCCCTCTTGAGTTTGAGAACCCCAGTTCTAACCAGTGCTTTGAGTTCCTCACCTCCAAGGGGTGCTCCGTGTGTGGGCCTCATGCACTGTTGATAAACTTCTGCTTGCTTTTCTCCTGTTAATCTGTCTTTGGTCAGTCTAGTTTATAGGGCTCCAACTGGAGAAGCTAGGACAGTAGACAGAAAACGGATTTGTTTCCATCTCCACAGTTCAGTCGTCTTCATCCTCCTTTAAGGGGCCTAACTGTTAGGTGGGAAGTCAGTTATGAGCTTATGTGTGTGTGACATAAAGGCCTAAAGAGAAGACATCTATGTCCAGCATATGCATCTGCATCTCAGAGTCATCCTGACAATGTTTCAGGGGCAGCCCGGCCTTCGCTTCCTGCCCTGCCCCCTTCTACCTGATAACCTTCCTGGTGGGGGTCCCCGCCCCTTCTCCCAGATGTAGCCCAGTATCTGCATTTCCAACACCCTGCTCAGGATCCCCATTCTCCAGGGGGTCTTGCTCACCCTTCCTCCAAACTCAGGATGGAGCCAGCTAGGCTTCCTCCTGTCTGATACCTTCAGGGGAAAACTCAGAAGTTTTCTATTTACATCCCAAAAGCCCTTTGTTCCAAGAGGATCAGAGGTGAGGAAGCAAGACCCATCTCCTTAAAAACCCCCGGCCTCAACTGGACTGTACACGCTCAGTCCTCTGCCTCTCTGCTGGGCCGCCTGCCTGACCTGGTCAGGTGTACTCTCTCTCCACTGCCCCACCCCCACCCCCAGTCTCTCGGGCTCTGTCTGGAGAGGTGCCCATCCGTCCTTACGGATGTCCCTTCCCTAATAAACCTTGCTATTTTACCTCCCACTATTCTCTGTCTCACGCCTGAATTCTTTCTTGCGCGAAGACAAGAACCCTGCAAATTTCTCCGTAACATAACCACCATTACATAAACCAAATCGCCTCCAAGTTTCTCTTCTCCTTACAAGTAAAATTTAGCTGGAGAAAGCAGTTGCCTCGCCGGTGTGAATTACTATCTGAGGTGTTCGCCGCAAGGCCTGACTCATAGGAACCAAATGGCAGGAGACTGAATCTTTTTGGTGGAATTAATAAAGGGGTTATTGGTGAGTTGGGGTGGCTTTTCCCTGCAAATAAACTTTCCTCCTAAAACAAGGGTTGGCATTGGCAGTTCTCTTCAGAGAAATCCAGGGGCAAAGTCTCAGAGAACATGAGAGTCTCCCATTAGCTCCAGGATTCTTGTCACAGCCAAGCAGCTAAGTCAGGAGCAGGGTGGGAGGGAGGAAGGGACAGCCACTTTGAGCTGTTGGCAGGAGGCAGTGGATTTCAACAACTTTGTGGAGAATTTGCATGTGCCATGTACTTCCTGCTAAATCTTTCATAGGAAAGACTTTAAGTAACTGTGCTTCAAAATGAGCGCTTCCAACCTAACGAGGCTCTTGTACAGATCATTCAGGCTCCTTCCCCTTGGTGCCTGTCTGCCTTTCCTGCTCTGTTCACCAGCTACATGCCTCTTGCCCACTGTAGCCCAGCAAACTGCTCTGCAGATCCTGAAAACACTTTACAATGTCCAGGGCCTTACAGGTGTCAAATCTGCTGGCTTGGGGCCTGGCTGTGGCACAGTGGGTAAAGCTGCTGCCTGCAGTGCCGGCATCCCATATAGGCAGCGGTTCGAATCCCGCTGCTCCACTTTCAATCCCACTCTCTGCTATGGCCTGGGAAAGCAGTGGAAGATGGTCCAAGTTCTTGGGCCCCTGCACCCTGGAGATACTCCTGGCTCTTGGCTTCAGATCAGCACAGCTTTGGCTGTTTCGGTCATCAGGGGAGTTAACCAGCGGATGAAAGACTTTCTCTATGCCTCTGCCTCTCTGTAACTCTGCCTTTCAAATAAAAAAATAAATCTCTTAAAACAAAAATCTACTGGTTCACTCCCCAAATGGCCACAATGGGCTAGAGCTGGGCCAGTCCAAAGACAGGAGCCAGGAGCTGCTTCTGGGTCTCTCACATGGGTGACTGCTTTTCCCAGGCCATTAGCAGGGAGCTGGATTGGAAGTGCAGCTAGCTGGGACTCAAACTGGTGACCATATGGGCTGCCAGCATCACAGGCAGTGACCCTTATCCACTAAGCCACAGTGTTGGTCCTTTACATATGTCACATTTTGTAAGAGTCAATTTTGGGGGGCTCTTGATATATGAAAAATAAAACAGGATATTACAATTTTGACTATAGTTGATGGTGATATATTGTATTGTTGAAAAATGCTGAGAGTAGTATTAAGTCTTCTCACCACAAACTGATAACTGTGAAGTACTGCATTTGTTACTAGCTAGATTTGACCATTCTACATTGTGAATATACTTCAAAACATTGTTGTGAATGAGAAGTACATGTAATTTTATGTCGATTAAAAATAAACTTGAAGGAAATTTTATATATTCTCCAAGTTTGCATTTAATTAATCCATGCTATACCTACAGACACAATTATAAGACAAGATATACCTTCATTTGTGGAATAAATAAAAAAGCAATCCTGAAGCCATTCAGAAATTGGAAGCCTGCCACAGTTCTGCTGAGTTCCCTACAGTAGGCTCTCTTGGTTTATGATTCCGGTCTCATGTTTTTGCATGCTGCTACTTTTCTCCAGTTTGTACTTTCATTCTGCTGGGTAAAATTTCTTTTTAAGTTCTTGCTTGAATGTCAGGTCCTTAGTTAGTTGTTTCCTTCTTCCAATTCTCATACTAACTTGGGTATATCTTTATTAATACTTAACCAGAATAGCTGTCTTCTAGTGAGTGCTCACACGCTCCCGGTCTATACAACAGTTTACATGGGTTGTCTTATTTACATAATTAGTTAACTCGCACTGGAACCCTGTGGGATGCTGGTGTTTGATTTTACCAATGAGAAGACCACTGGTTTCTGAGTTCTTCAAGGCAGTCAGGGAAATGGGGGCTGGGTTCTTTATTCTTTCCACGTCATTTTCATCACCTGTAAGTTGGGGTTTATGTTTCTCCCAAAGCTGTCACTATTAAATGAAATAATGAATATACATTATTGATTATAAAATAATCAAATAAATGATGGAGAAGAAGAAACTGAGAGGCCAGAACACGCCACTCTAAAGTCTGAGGGATTGTTGAGGACAATTGAGTCAATGCAGGAAAACTCTGCCCTCTCTGTTTGCTGAAAAGCAGAGTGTAGATGGATGAAACCAAAAGTTTCCTGCCAGCCCCACCCCTCTCCCTGGGGGAGCCTGAGAGTACTGACCCTTACTGGCCTGACGTGGTGGTAGAAGCACTCACATCAACAAGGCTAAGGAACTGGCCTTCAACTGCCTTTTCTTTGCCTGCCCCAACCTGTAGCCCCTAGGGACTCAAAGTCCTTTTCCTTTGTCTTAACACCCCTCTAAAAAAAGTACTCTTCTTTGTTGAAGTTGTCAGAAGGGCTGGAATTCAAAGCCACCTCTTTGATAATTACTCTCTCCCTGGGTGTCTCCCACATGTGTATGGAATAAAGGTGTTCAACTTTTTTGTTTTCCTCTTGTTGATCTTTTTGTGGCAGGGTTCAGTTCCCACAAGAACTTACAGGGTTTGAAGAAAACATTGTTATTCTCCTACAAGGCGTATTAAAATTTATTAAACATATTAAAAGTACAATCCTTAAACATATATAGCTGTTAACATTTCTGTGCTATATAGATTAGCTCTCAATGAGAATGGTTACTGGAATAAAAATACATTTGTATAGCATTAGAATACTGTGAATAACATACTTGATCCTCATAAATTCCAGTGTAGTATGTAATGTATTAAAATAAAAAATTTTATAAATTCTAAGCTGTACAGTACAGGTAGGTAGTAAGTGTCGAAAATCAGTACAAAGAAGGGTGCTATGTTTTTATCCAATGATCAGGATGTGGAAGGAATGAGTTTATCTCCGAATGGAATAAGGGGAGAAGCTCAAAATCCTATGGCTTCTCAGTTTAGCGCAGGCCTGCAGATCACTCTCTCAAGATGAAACCAAATTGGGCGCAGGGCCCGACCAACCCACAAGCTGAAGATTCGGTTGCTCTCAGCTTGGGACGCTCATAACCCTGACAGCACTGGAAACCAGAAGCCAAACTCAAACTCTTTCCAGAACACCTGTTTTAATTTAGTCCATTACTTTTGCACTAAAACGTAAACACCTGTACATAAAGATTGTATTCCTAGTAAGTCATGCGTTAAAATCTTGTTTTCCCGCTTGTTTCCTGCATGGTAGACCTTGAGCTTCCTATGCCTTTCTCCCCACTGCTGCTCTGGGGTCAAGTGATAAAATTCAAATTCTCTGCCTTTAACCTGAAGGTTCTTATAATAAGCTCTGATGAAAGAAGCTTCAGAAATTTTAGGAGGAAAAACATTCTGCCTCCTCCACAGCTGCAGAGAAGCAGAGGTCCCCGCTTGCCGGAAAGCGACAGGTCGTGAACTGTCACGGAACGGCGACGTGGTGTCCCCTGCGTGCACTGCAGAAATTCAGCCAACACGGGTCTGAGTTCTGTCACTGGAGGCGATTTCTAAGGGAACTGTATGTGGGGTTATTGTATTCTTTTCCTGACTGTCTTATTTGTTACCCTGGACTTAACCTTTTAACTGACACCCCCATTTCCTGAGTATTAATTCTTGTGTTATGTTTTCCTTAAGCCAGAGGATGACTCTTGGAATTTTGTTATTCTTAATGTAATAAAAGTAAAATAGACCCTAAGACTCTTGGATTCTACCCCTGAATACAGTAGTTCCCTCCAACCTATGGAATATACATTGATACCCCTTTCCTATACATACACTAAGGAGCAAGCTTAATTTATAAATTAGACATAATAAGAGATGAACGATATGGAACAATCAAATACAATTAAACAACATACCATACTAGAAGGGTGTGCTTTGAGGCCATTAGTAAGTATGATGGGGGTACTTGATCACCGGCACTGGGACCTCCACAGTGTGGTAGCTGAGTGGCTGATGGGCCGGCAGCAAGTGCAGCAAGGAAATGCTGGGTACAGGGGTGAGTAGGAAGGAGTGAGGTTTCACACTCCTCCAAATGGCCTCACAATTTCAAACTTCTGTGTGGTTTATTTCTGGAATTTTGCATTTAACATTTTCTGACTACAGCTGAACAAAATAATGGATAAAGAGAGATGCCACATAGAGCTGGAGAATCTTTATGACTTAAATGGACACAACCACACACACGTGATCAAGATTTCTGCATCATCAAGAAAGAAGACTGCAGAGAATCGTGGCGGTGGGCTCCCTTCAGCTGTCATTCAGGCCCCACTGGCACTTCTGGTGGGAATCATTGGATGGCTTGATTGCATGATGGGAAAATGCTCCCATGCCTTAATGGACTCCATAAGTCTAATGAAATGGGAAATTCCGTCATGTAATTTGATTCTCTTGCACTAGAATATTATGTAGGCTTTGTTTCTTATCAAGACAAGCTACAATTTCTCTGGGACTCAGTTTTTTTACCTGTAAAATGGGGGCAGATAATGTCACAGAGTTAGGATTAAAGGATACGATGTATGCAGAAAAACTCTTAAACACTCACTAGTGCTCAACAGGAAGGGATTTCAGGTGTCCCTAGGGAAGGTGATGATGCCCACGAGGGAGTGGATTCTTGAATGCCTTAATTAAGCCAACAAGTTCTTACAGTGTGCTTTATGTGCAGGAAACCCCCTCCAGGTCAGGGTTTTTTACTTTGATTTTTGAAATTCATATTGACAACAGCAAGGTCAGCTTCTTGGGCCTGCTTTTGTTCTCAGGTTTGTGTTTTTATAAGATTTGTATGTAATGCTTTTTCAATAAAATAAGCATACAATTAAACATTCAATATTAACTAGCACAACTTTAAAATATCAGAAGCCTTTACGTAATCATTGACTTACACATTTTTGTGAACAATAAAAGTATATGAAATATTCACAAGTAAAGGATCTTCACTCTCCTCGTGGAAAACAGAAATATGAGACTTATAATCGTTAGAAGACATTTTACCTTTATTGAATAAAAAAATGTTAACTCAATAACCAAGTACCAATGTATTTGCTTTGAAACTGTAATTTAGAACCTGGTTGATAAGGCCTTGACTACTCAAAAACTTTTCCCAGTTGTAAAGGAGAAATTATGTTCGGTGTTAACCCTTTGCTTTAGAAACCGGTCATCTGCAGAGACCTAACCGGCCTTTGATGTGTGGGGGCGGGGGAGGGGAGAACCACATCCCGGAGAAAAGGCGAAGGGACCACGAGGGTTCGAGAAGCAACTGGTCAGCCAAGATCGGATAACACGGCTTTGGCTGGGTTGAGAAGTCAGCGAAATAGAAGTTCAACTTTTTAAATTACCTTAACTGTCTTTTTTTAAATTATTATTTTTTCACTAGGAAGTGCCTATTTTTTTATTCCGCTTCAGTCATTACGTGCACCCAACGCGCGGAGCCCAGGGCGCTAAAATGTCAGCGGTGGAAGAAGTGATTTCAAACACTGAATCCCAGCTCGCAGAGGGAGAAGCTTTTGTATTCGGAAGCAATCTGTTAGAATACGAAGTATGCAAAACAGACTAGAAATCACCTTTACAAAAGTGACATAAGAGGTCTTAATAAAAAGATAAACCCTCTCGATGTGAGATTGTGGAAAAGAGGGGAGGAACGTTTGCCTTAATGGTCTCCCGCCTCAGCAAGCAGGATTGAACTCTAACCAATGGGATCCCAGTTCAGAAATGCCCAATCCTCCCGGCCCAATCGAGACGAGATCATGTCTATAAATAGGACCGCCCTCGGGCTGCTTCCCTGAACAGCGCCATGGCCCGCACGAAGCAGACGGCGCGCAAGTCGACGGGCGGCAAGGCGCCGCGCAAGCAGCTGGCCACCAAGGCGGCCCGCAAGAGCGCGCCGGCCACGGGCGGCGTCAAGAAGCCGCACCGCTACCGGCCGGGCACCGTGGCGCTGCGCGAGATCCGGCGCTACCAGAAGTCGACCGAGCTGCTGATCCGCAAGCTGCCGTTCCAGCGGCTGGTGCGCGAGATCGCGCAGGACTTCAAGACGGACCTGCGCTTCCAGAGCTCGGCCGTCATGGCGCTGCAGGAGGCGAGCGAGGCCTACCTGGTGGGCCTGTTCGAGGACACGAACCTGTGCGCCATCCACGCCAAGCGCGTCACCATCATGCCCAAGGACATCCAGCTGGCCCGCCGCATTCGCGGAGAGCGGGCCTAGGGCGCGCGTCTATAGCAGTCAACCTAAAGGCTCTTTTCAGAGCCACCCACGTTGTCGCTGAGAGCAGCTGTACCAGCTTTCCACCGGGTGGGTGTCCTGGCCCTTGGAAGCCCTGGGCTCCCGGGCAGAGCTCGCATGCGCTGTGTAAGCAATTGGGGCCGAATGATTGAGGTCGGGGATGTGGCAGAGGCGTGGCTTTCGGGTAAATACAGAAAACTGGAAGCTAGAGACCAGCTAAAGGCAGGCGTACGGTTCCGATTCTGGCCCCTTTTCTAGTTTAGGGGTTATTTCATTTCGGACTCTAGTATTTCATAATATGCTCGGGGGGAGTCCCTGGCGGGTCTTGCCGTGTTCTTACCAGATGCAAGGGGAAACGCCTTCCACAGGGCACAGGGTAAGATGACCGAAAAGAGCAAGCTTAGTAGCCTAATATCGAGTTTAAGATTCCTCCGCGTGTAGTCTGCGAGCGTTTGAAAGCACAGGGCCCCAAACAGGTGAAACCAACACAATGCAGCTGGTTGTTGTGAAACGCACGTTTTGATTGGCTAGCAAGCTCCTGTTCTAACGACCACTAGGAAAGCGCTCCCTGAATCTTTTTTACACGGACTCCGCCCCTCTGTGACGGCACTATTGCAAAGGGACCAATAAAAACGCAGCTCGATGTGAGCCTTCATTTGCATACAGGCTCTATAAGTAGCGTGTAAGCTCCCAGCTTGTTCGCAGTTGTGAGTGATCGGTTTTGGCGTCTGCTGCTGTTTTGCGCATCTGAAGGATGCCGGATCCGGCGAAATCCGCTCCCGCTCCTAAGAAGGGCTCCAAGAAAGCCGTGACGAAAGTGCAGAAGAAAGACGGCAAGAAGCGCAAGCGCAGCCGCAAGGAGAGCTACTCCGTGTACGTGTACAAGGTGCTCAAGCAGGTGCACCCCGACACCGGCATCTCGTCCAAAGCCATGGGCATCATGAACTCGTTCGTCAACGACATCTTCGAGCGCATCGCCGGCGAGGCGTCGCGCCTGGCGCACTACAACAAGCGCTCGACCATCACGTCCCGGGAGATCCAGACGGCCGTGCGCCTGCTGCTGCCCGGCGAGCTGGCCAAGCACGCCGTGTCCGAGGGCACCAAGGCTGTCACCAAGTACACCAGCTCCAAGTAAGGGTCCGCAGGGACGCGAGAGATCAACCACCTGGCACCAAAGGCTCTTTTCAGAGCCACTCCCGTTTTCGGAAAGGGCGCTGTGAACACTGCGACAGGGCTGGCTAGGCAGGCTGGATGTAGCCGGCGAGACCGCAGAGCCTCCGGGTCTAGTGGCGCTGCGCAGCGAAGGGGCATCTATGTAGTCTGGAAAGATGGAGAATCTCTGCTGGCTGTCACCGCACCAGTGTGCATATAACCCCAGGTTGTGTCTCTGGAAGTGCTAGGCAGGTTTTCTTCCTTAACGTGCAGAGGGGGAACCGTGTTCCGGCTCTCCTCACTGGGACACCTTGAGGCTAGGTTGAAACACGAACGTCAGTACAGTGTGGTTTCGTCTACCTTTCCTGGGTCCTGGCCCGGCCACCGGCCCTGGGCTAATACGAGTCTGGGCGACCGCAATCGGTGATTTTGCCCTGTGGTCCCATGGGATGTTTATATCTGTGAGTGGATGCTGCTGAGCATCCTAAAATACGCAGGACAGGCGGCCCCTCCCCCATTCCACCCTAAAACACGCACACAGGTCCGTAGGGTTGGTCCCTATGTGGGAACAGAGGCCTCTTCATCCAGGATTTCGTCAGCCACGCGGTCCCTCAGCTTCACCCAGCCCCTGTGCCGCTCTGCCCTTGGTGCGCAGGGTCTCCTGCAGGGCGCGCTTCTTGTAGCACTTTCCCCATTGTAAGTCGGCGCTTCGCGTTAGACGCAGGTGCTTCCTAGGTTTCCCAAGTCGATTCAGGTGGGGGGTGGGGCCTGGGGAAGCAGTCTTAGATTAACAGGCCTTGGAGGTGCCTGTGTTTGGCGTCTATTAGGTAACCGCAGATGGATCTGTGAGCTCATGCCTGTGTCACAAGTGTTCCGAAGGAGGAATTTGAGGAATCGGAAGGAATGATGCATGGTTCACAGAAACCCGGTGTGTAGGAGGAATTTCTCAAGACGTCAGTCTTTGCATAACTGAAGACTCCCCACAACAGCTGGGCGGATGTTTCTTTTACTAAGTAAAACAGACCCTTGGGACAATAGGAAACTTAATTGACAATTCAAGCTTTGAAGTTGTCACTTTGTAGGAAATAGTTTTTCATTAAAAATGAATTTTATTACAGGAATTAACATTTACATCCAGCTAAAATTTGCATAAAATGTGCTGTCCATGATTTCATTCTTTTGCTGGACTTCTAGCTCTCAGTTGAGTCGTCTTTGCCTGGCTTTTTAATGACCACCAGACAAGAGGCCAGACGAAGATGACTCAACTGAGAATGTAACGTGTCCAGCAAAAGAAATGAAATCATAGCACATTTTGTAGTAGGAGGAAGTAGTGAGGAGGCCAAGGGGGTCTTTTTCACGCCCAGTCACCCCAACGGGAAGTCCCAGCCTAGGACGCTGAAGCCGAGGTCTCCCTGAACACTCGGGGTTAGGTCTCAGTCTTGCAAAGTTGCTAAAGCAGTGCTGGTTTTCTCAACTGGGAACTCCGAAGCTGTCACTTGTTATTCATTGATCAAAGGATTAAGTCCCAACTAAAGGCCTTCTATCACCTGGCCAAAAATTTGAATTTCCCACTCCTCCAGCTTAGCTCACGTGTTCTGCCCTGCAATGCATCTTCAGTGTCTTCAGTGTCTGTTCTCCCGAGTTTTAGTTCAGCTTCAGTCTAGACTACGCAGGGTCAGTGCCCCTGCCAGTTCTTCAAACTTGTGCTCAAACCTCCCTGAGAAATCTTTCCATCCCACACCATTTCACGAGGGAAGTCTTTCCCCTTTTAACTCTCAAGTCCTTGCTCCTTGCACAATTAACAACTAATTGTATAGCATTGTGGACCTATTCAATTTTTTTTTCTTGTTTCTTACATTTTCTTTTGTCTTCTATTAGAGGGCAGAATCTTTTAAATACTTGGTATTCTTCCACGAAGACTACTATAAAATAGCTTCTTAATGAACGTTTGTTGGATGATTGCCCAGTCCATAGTATACTATAAAACTGATCCTTGGGGTGGTAGATTCGAATATTGCAGTAAACGTTTTCCTGTACGTTTCTTCATTTTTTCTTGCTCTTTTAGTCCAGGGTAATCTTTATAATATAATTAGTGACTAGCTTAAATCACTATTAGAGATTCAGAAGTCTTGAGGGTGGTAGGTACTTAAGTACTACACTGATCAGCTTCCCTTCAGCCAATACATCTTTGTAGTTAAACTAATGAGTGTAGAAGGGAGCTTGCACCTGGTTTGAGATGTTGGAGGAGTGTTCTGCTTTTCCAGTGTTTTAAACAAGGATGAGAGGGGAGGTACATTCCAGAGGATAAAAACTGTGGCTTTTGGATAAAAGGCTTTAAATTTCAGAGAGCTTTACATATGTAAACTTGGTCTTGGCCTAAGTTGTGGGGTCAGATGTTATTGAGATTGGTATGTTTTTAAGGATCAAAGAATGGATCCTAGTGTATTATAGAAGCCTACAAGGACAGTTTATTTGCATCATTTTTAGACAGATTATTTTAAAACTAGGTGAAATTTCTAATGCTGATGTAAAAGATTTGTGCGCCTATAATTCGACCATAGGACTACAGATGGGAAATAAGTGTGAGATCTCTGGGATAATTACTAGTTTTAATGGGAAACTTTTTTTTCTACATTTGGCAATAGCTGAATTACGCAAATGACTTGGCAAAAATAGAAAACTTGATAAAGTTTTCTAAATCGCCCAGTGTCAACATCAGCAAAATTTTGAAAAGAGCCGGCTGTGTTATCCTATCATGTATTATCAAATATATATCGAGCACATAATGTGAACAAAGCAGTGAGAGAGAGAATAAAAAAGCTATGAAGGCATCTGAGAGATCATGCTGATGTGAAGATCACTTTAATTCAAGCAAGCAATATTATTCCCAAAACAGGAGTCAGAGGCAATGTGGGTTGAAAGTGCAAGGTTGTATCTGGCTGGGAGTTCAGGAGACTTCTACCGGGAGGGCTTCCAAGTGTGCCAGACGCTGGGCCACTTGATGAGAGCCAGAAGTGTTGGCCTCCCCAAGTCCATAGGTTAAACTTGCATTTTCTTTATGACTGGTACCTGGTACTGGTACCTGGTACTGGTACCTCACAGGAGCTTCTTTCAACTTTTTAATCATCTGATTTGAGTAGGTAGAATTCTCCATTTCATCTTTGTTCTGTGATTAAAGGTTATTAATTCCTCATCCCTCATCCAGGTTGTACTGTTTTTCTTTAGTATATCTCCTTGAGTTTTTAAAAATTTCACAAATTACTTTGTCACTGAAGAGTTCTAATTGTCCCAGTCTCGTGCCTGCCAAGTGCAAAGCCATTTAAGTCCCATCAGACCCAACTTACAGCTCCTCAGAACTGTCAGGGCTTTGTCCCCTGTGATCCTAGCCTGACAGAAATTAGGCTTTCCTGTTCCCTATGAGGTTGTCTTTCCTTTGGATGTGATAGTTATAGTGGTGGGGATGTGTTAACTTTTTCTTTGAGTGCAACTTATCAGAAAATCCTCTTGACTAAAATACATCCAGTTTCCGAGTACATCTTGCCACTTCCCTGCTGTCACCCTGTCCCAGGCCATCACCATCTCCTCTGCATATTTACAGTGACCTTCTAAGTGGTCTCCTTGCTTTTGCCCTCTCCCTCCTCCATTTTCCACATAATAGCTAGAGTTCATTTTCTGAAACAAGTCAGATCATTTCCCTCCCATGTCCTCTTGTTCAGCTGAGAACCCTCGGAGTCAAATACTACACCCACATCAACCTCCCAGCCTCATCTCCTGCCACTCTCCCGTGTTTGCTCCATTTCATTGCCCTCATCACCTCTTCCTTGAATATACCAAGGTCTGTTCAAGGACATTTGCACGTGCTATTTGCCCTTCTAGTAAAGGCTCTTCTCTGGATAATTGCATAATTTGTTTCCTCGTTTCTTTTGGGTTTCTAGTCATCCGTGACATGACCATTGAGATCTTCCTTGACCACTTTATGTCAGCAAGCTCACCATGTCTGCTTCCCCTCACTTCTTGTTAGCCCTTTCTTAGTTTTCCTCCAATCGCATCTGAATACCAGTGTATTTATTTACTTGTTTATTGCTGAATCAGAGACTGATATCCATAAGAACTCTTGTTCCCTGCTTGCTTTAAGTCTCTGCCTTCTGGGTGCCTAGATTCTTAATTAAAGGCTAACTGGAGCTTCTCTTGGATTTGGGCTTCTCCATGAGCCAGAGTGCTAACCAAGGGATGTTGAATGAACGCTGTATTATTCCTAGTTTACTCCCTAAAAAAAAGAATCGGTGTGTGCTGCCCTTGCCACCCCTGGCTGACGTTCAGATGTGACAGCATAAACTGAGGCAACCGCCTGGGACCCAGAGACAGAAGCCAGGTGAAGAGGACAGCAGATCTGCTGTATCAGCCTTGGTTTGTCCCAGGAGAGAAACTTGTGTCTTATTTTAGGATATGCTTTAAAATGCTCGTTAATGATAACTTAGATTGCATCTGACAAATACATCATCTCAACCCTGACTTCCCGGAGTAAGTCCTGTAAAGGGAGGTGAATGGTTTGTTCCTGCTCTTTCCCCAGCATCTAGTGTTACGTCTTGGATAGAGTAGGCATTCAGTCAGTATTTGCAGGATGAACTGGATGGATAGGAGAGGAAGAAGTAACTGAGGGAGGGAAATGGGATCATATAAATGAGAAGCAGAGCTCCAAGGGCTGTAGTAAGAAGAAATGTTTGAGTTTGCAATCTTCTGCCTTCTGATCTAGAGGCACCACAATGGAGTAACGTTCTGGGTAAAGTTGCAATCACTGTGGCCCACAAATTGGTTTAGAAGCCCCACAGTGTAAATCATGGATGTTCAAGGATCAACAGCAAAGCTAACTCAGGCAGTATAGACATTAACTATCAAAAATCTCCTAAAAAAGTAGAGATTTTAAGTGGATTGCAATTAAAAGGCAACTTTGAAGCTCAGCAGTTATTGTCTCCAGTTTACAGAAGATTACGAGACCCAGATAAGTAGAGAAATCCCAAGGGTCAGTGAATTTAGCATTGTTAAGTCCCTGCTGGTTATTGAAATTATTTCCTTATCAGTGACAGTGATCAGGATTATCAAGGCTAATCTAATCTGCCTTGATTCTTCCAAGATGTCCCCATCTGGATGTGGAAGAAGCAATGAAAGGAGGAACGTGTACTGTTCCCATGCCATCGTATATCTCCTGCCGAGGGCAGCTCAGTGGCAGCTGAGGTTGGAGAGAACTTTGAAGGTCATAGCTTGGAGCCGAAGCTGCAACATCAGTAACAATAGCTCCAGCTCTTCCAGCTGTGCCCATTTCTCTTGTTAGTCCTCTGCTAGCCTAAGTCCTGCAAGTGGTGCTTAGCATCTGCTTTGAGTCCCAGCTTCTCCACACAGAAACTGTATAAGCTTTGGAAAGTGTCTTTACCCCTTTGTTCCTCAATTCCTCTATAAAATGGGAGCCAATCTTGAATCTACCTTTTAGGCTTGCTGTGGGGATTAAATGAGAGAATGTACTTGGAGCGCTTGGTACGGTGGCTGGACACAATGGATCCTTGCTCAGTGTTGCTGCCGTGAATTTTACATTAGGAAGCATTTTACATTAGGAGCACTGTCGTACCTACATGTGTTTTCCCAACAGCAGTGCTGTCATAGATCTCTACTGATGTGAGGACCACTTCTCTAAGCATCTTACATCAAAGCAGTAAGACCTTCTTAAACCACTGTGCCAAGTGCCCATCCCAGTAAGGCCTTCTTTATTTCAAAAACACCATCCAATAAAGCATTTCTGCAGTTTATTTTCAGGGCCTATCATTCTGTAGACTCTTAAAAGTATCTGCTATTATGGCCCAATAGGAAAAACAAAATAAATAGAAAACTTTATAGGGTCTGTTACTAGTGCTTTACAAAAGCCTGTAAAATCTTTGGCAAATACCTTCTTTTTCTGCCGAAGATGCTGGCAATACTTCACAGCAGCACTTTCAGAAAAATGGAAATGCATTTATTAAACAATTCTTTCTGTTTATTTAGTCAAAAGCCCTGGATTTTGTGGATTTCACACAAGAGTAAAGCCACGTGAGTAGAAATTTCCTTGACCATGGTTAAGTAGCACAGAGCAGAACACACCTAATGCAGTCGACACAAGAATGTGAAAATAGCTTGGAAAATGTTTTAGATAGAAACTCAACAATGGATTTGGTGGATTCAGGTTGATGACTTCTGTGTTGATCATTTCTGCCTGTAAAATTATTTTCCAGCATTAAGAAGTTCCTGTTCTTTTCACCTATCGGATCTGAAGTTTTCCCAAGAATGCAAGGAAATCTTATTTTTCGAACTACAGTCTAGAGAATGGCCAACAAGAAAGATGAATTCCAGGTCCTCCAGGTTGTTTTTCTTTGGCTAAGAGCTCATCACACAACTGATGATGTATTTCATAAGGTTCCATTAAAGAGAGGCTTAGGAATCTAGAGAGCATTGCACTGTTGATCAACGCAGGGAACTTTGCTTTAGGTGACCAAAGCCAGAAACGGCAATATAGAACTAGAACTTGAAGTTCCTTAGGGTTTTTCCTTGGTGTGTACACACCTGGATGCCAGTCCAGTGTCCTGAAGATGCTCAAGGGGTAGTGGTCTGGGATTGACTCAGTATTTACAGGGAAAGAGAGATCTAGGGACTAGAGCAGGACAAGGCATCCAGAGAAAAGGAGTGTCTGACAAACAATGAAGGCTGCAAAGCAGTGAAGTAAGAAACAAATTATTTCATTTGTTTTATATGAATCAAAGGTAATAATTACAAATTACCAGAAGTCAGGGAAAAATACAGTGTCGATATTAGTGTTCTTAACACTCAGGGTAGAATGTGCCTGGAGATATCAGCTCTCTTTTTCCCTTGGCAATGACGTTTTGACTTTGTATAAGTCTTAGTTTCCGTCTGTAGGATTATCATTTTCAGTGGCATCAAAGGAAAATGGATTAGGCCAGGAGGGAGTATGAAACAATTCAGATATACTGCAAGTGTAACCCTGGGCAACGGTTGTTCAGAGTTCTTCAGAGAACTCCCAAATCTAGGACTGGACCTTGAATTACTTGGATTTCTCTCTGGAGATGCATTTCCAGATCATTTCTCCCTGGGACTGTATTTCATCCAGGTGGCCTGTCTGCCAACTGGTGACCATACATGGAGACACACAGATGTAGCATAATGGGCAGAAAGAAGGTGTGCTGACTCACTTGCAACAAGAGAGCAACTTTTTGGGAACCAGTGCTGTGGCATAGAAGGTCAAGCCTTTGCCTGCTGCTCCAATTCTGACCCAGCTCCCTGCTAATATGCCTAGAAAATCAGTGGAGGATGGCCCAAATGTTTGGGCCCCTGCACCCACAGGGCAGATCTCAATGAAGCTCCTGGCTCCTGACTTTGGCCTGGTCCAGCCCCTCCTGTTGTGGCCATTTGGGGAATGAACTAGCGGATGGAAAATCTCTCTCTCTCCCCTCTCCTGTATCTTTGCCTTTCAAATAAATCTTAAAAAAAAAAAAAAAAAAAGAGTAGCTTTTCTTAAGCTGCTTTAGTCTTCGCCCAGTTACGTGATGGCAATTTGTATGATTTTTGCCTTTTGATCATTTTTATAAGGGTTTTTCCCTGTGTCTGTTCAGTATTTAAACTCTGACTTTCATAATTTCTTTCCACATCATTAAGGTTTTAGAAAATGGAAATTGTTCTTAAATTCTTAGAAATAGTAAGTATGTATGGAGTAGAATATACTTTTAGAATCAACAAGAGAGCTAAGGTACAACATGAATTCTAAACCTTAGCCTAGAGAAGAAAGGTAAATTTTTTTTTTACCTAAATGGAACTAATTTCTTAGTATTTGATTGTGGGGCTATGTTTGGGAGGAAAATAGGCTTAATGGATTTTTTCTGGATTAGCATATGTAAATCATTTACAGTGAGGGAAAAAATAAAAGCTGCAAAGATTACAAAAGTAAGATAAACAACAAGTTGTGGCTCTCCTTGGTGTGGATTGCAGGCATGACTGAGTCATGGTCCCTCACGCCATGGCAGGACCACTTCTTGGCAGTGAGGGGGGATGTTGTGTTTCTGAAATCTCCGGTTATGCCATTATGTGGTATATTAGTAAAGAATGCAGGTTCTTGAGACAGAGCCTCACATGTGTAACTTGGTTCTGTTATTTTTTTAAGATTTATTTATTTGAGAGAGTTACAGACAGTAAGAGTGAGACAGAAAGGTCTTCCATCCGCTGGTTCACTCCCCAAATGGCTGCAAGCTTGGAGCTGAGCTGATCTGAAGCTAGGAATCAGAAGCTTCCTCCAGGTCTCCCATGTGGGTCCAGGCCATAGCAGAGAGCTGGATTGGAAGAGGAGCGGCTGGGACTAGAACCGGTGCCCATATGGGATGCTGGTGCAGCAGGCGGAGGATTAACCTACTGCACCATAGCGCCAGCCTGGTTCTGTTATTTATTAGTAGTATGATGAGGCAAAGTTTCTTTTTTTCTAAGCTTGTTTACTTATTTATTGGAAAGGCAGAGCATCAGGAAGGGACGGATGGTGGGAGGGAAGGGAGAGCTCCATCCATATTCATCCACTGGTTCATTCCCCAAATGGCTGCAAAATCCAGGCCTGAGTTGGGCACAAGCTGAGAGCCGGGAACTCCAGCGTGGTCTCATGTGTGGCAGAAACTCAAGCGCTTGGTCCATTTTCCATTTTCTTCCCAGGCACATTAGCAAGAAGCTAGATCAGAAGCAGAGTAGCTGGGACGTGCATTGGCACTTTGGGAGGGGATGCTAGTGTCTCAAGTGGTGACAATCCACCACACCACAGTGCTGTCCTCTAGACTACATTTTTAAATCGGTGTTTCCTTAAAGTTCAGAATAATACTAATCCTTACTCATGCAGGATCACTGAGTAAATACATATAGCTGTGCTAATGTTTGACACTTAATAAACATCTCAAAATATGTTGTTGATGTTGGCAGTAGGGAAGCCCTGTGGAGTGCTGTGCAAGTTTCTTACCTCCAGTGTACCCCAAATGACTGTCACATGCTTTCCAGCTCCACCCCAAACTCTTAGAGGTGATAAAAAAAAAAAGGAAATTGACCAAAATGTGAAGTAGAGAATTTCAACAGTAGACATGGACAAAAAATAATTCACACTTTTTGGAACCAACATACCAGGATCAAAAGTTGATCCTGGGACAAGAGAAAAGATGACTGGGGACCACAGTGGAACCAGCTAGTGAGGTTTATCCCATCTGGGCCCTCCTATCTGGGAAGAGGCAGTAGGATGTACCAGGTGATGTAGGAGGCAGTAGGATGTATCATCCTGAAAAGACTACTACTGGCCGCTTACCCAGCGTGAGCTTCTCTCTTGCCCACAAGCGCTGCAGCAAAGCAGCTCCCCAACACAAAGGGGAGCAATAGCCTGAGTCCTCAACACTGGGAATGAACCAGCAAAATCAGACACCAAACTGGGCAGAGTAGAACTCCAAGAAGCAGCATTAACAGGAGAGACCTCAGAATGAGCATACCTGATCTCCTCGGAGATACGGGAGACAACAATGCAGGAAAACTTAACTAAAGTTCTTGGCAATTTAAATTTTGGTTATTGACATGAAAATTCAACAAGGGCTGAATCCAGAATAGGATACATGTAGCTGAGGGAAAATCAATGAGCTTAAGCCAGAAATCCCTCCAAGAAACCAAATAAAAATATATATAAAAAATTAGGAAAAGCAAGTGTACATGATGATGTACAGATGGCCCAAAATTCATCCAATAGGATGAGAAACTTGAGGAGGGAATCAAAGTGTTAGCAATAAAGTGCAGATCTGTGGAATAAGGTTTGCTGGTCATGCAGTGCACACTTCAGGGAACACCATTCAAATCGTAATCTTTGACAGTATTGTCTCCTGCCGTTGCTAGTGTGCATCCAAAGTCTGTCAGACAAGGGGAGGATTATTTCCCAGGATCTCAATATGTGTAGATGTCCATGTTGGGCTGCAAGGTCCTGTTAAATGCTGAACACACAAGCAAAGGACCTTTAATTCAATACACGGTGATATTTCAGAATAAAGAGCTAGAAGAGAAAGTTATAAAAACACTCAGAAAATACAAAGAAATGGACATCAAGTTTATATAAGATGCATTTGAGTACACTGGCTATAAGACAATGAAGCATTATTTTAAAAAATCTAGGGAGAAATATAATGAAACGAAAGTCTGTCCAAACTTTCATTTAAGACAACACCTTCTAGATTCTGAGTTACTAGAGTTGCATTCCAGCAAGAACTAAAGATTTCAGGGGATGATGGGGGAGTCCAGAAGCAAAGGAGCTCAGTACCTGGTTCAGCACATGGCTAAGTGTGAGTAAGCTTAAGTCTAAGAAATTCAACCCACCAACCTGGGATTCAGCTGCCAGATGATGTTAATGTGGGATATGAGAGAGGGCAGGAGTGAAGAGAAGTGAAACAAGAGTTAGTATATTCAGGAGGAAGATATAGATGTTATTACTGTGGAAGTTAGAAAAACGTAGGTTTAAAAATGTGACACTAGGAGGAATTTCAAAACGGTGATACATTCATAAATGATCATGAATTGTTTTCATTGAATACAGGTATACAGTGTGCATGTACTTACACAAATGCGCACACAAGGATTTCTGATACGTGAATAATCACAGTGAAGGCTTTACACCTTTCTTAGCCATTAGATCAAGTGGAATAAAACATTGAAGAGAGAGGGGATTTGAAGAACATGGTTAACAAGGTTAATCATGTAACTATACTTACACCAACACCATCTGGTATTCAAAATATCAAATTGCCTTGTTTTCAAATTCACATGGAATATTAACAAAAATTGACTAAGAGGGCAAATTAAAAAGTGCTGAAAAAGGTTAAGCCATTCAGGATATATTCATGGACTATAAAGCAATAAAATAATCATACTCTCCTTAGTCTAGACTCGGGAAAAAGCACAAGGATAAAGGGAATAACAAAAAGTTACATATTCTAAAAATCGGAGCACTATATATTAAAGCCTACATGAAGTGGATAGAGGAAAATTCATAGTTTTAGAATGCACTTAAGAGGAAACTTGAAAATAACCTTTTAAACTCAAATACTAATAAAGAAACAACAAAAAGCTGAGAGTAGGAGTAAATTAGGATAAAAGCAGAATCGATGGAGTAGATCACACCTTCTGATTCTGCTAAAATTAATAAAACCGAAGGCTGTTTTCTGGGTATTTAAATATTTGATCCTTTAGTAAATTTAAAGAGAAAAAACATTAGATATAGAAGATAAGACATCTTTGTATGAATATATATGCAAAATGGGTGTTGAATTTTTTCATACTACCAGAGCTGCTTCAAGAAAAGTAGAATAAAAATTGGTTATAGGTGCAATTGAAAAGGTAGTGACAAATTTTCCCTTAAAAACCTAACAGAGGCAGGTGTTTGGCGCAGCTGTTAAGATCCCAGTTGGGACACCCACAGCCTGTACTGAAAGTCCTGGTTCTGCTCCCAATTCCAGCTCACAGGCTGCAGGTGATGGGGACTCAAGTTGGTGGGACCCTGCCCCCACATGGGAGAGCTGGGTTGAGTTCACAGGTGCCTGCAATTTCGGGAGTGAACCAGTGAACAGGAGCCCTCTGCCTGCCTGTGTGTCTCTAAAACAAATTGAATAAATTTAAAAAAGCCACTGCTTGGGATGCCTATGTTCCATATCAAAGTGCCTGAGATCTAGTCACACCTCTGCTTCTGACCCAGCTTCCTGCTAATGCACCAAGGAGGCAGCAGAAGATGGCCTGAGTACTGGAGTCTCTGCCACCCACATGGGAGACCCAGAGGGAGTTTCTGGCTCCTGGCTGCAGCCTGGCCCCATCCTGACTGTTGCATATTTGGGAAGTAACCCAGTGGATGAAAGACTGCTCTGCCCTTCAAAATAAAATAAGTAAATAAACAGTAAGAAAAAAATTTCAAGGCCCAGATAGTTTTACTAAACACTAATGGGAGATGATATTTAAATTGATCACGATAATACAAAAAATTAAGCCACCTATGGGTATTGTGAAGAAGTGACAGCAACAGATATTAGGAAGGTTAAATGAAATAATCTATGCAGGACAAGTATTTGATACATGAAAATAATACTAATAAAGTTATTACATGCCATGATACAGTTTCCTAGTGGGATGAGAGAGAACTGGAATAAGAAGTTGCAATTCAAGGGGCTATTAAGTGTAAGGTTAAGGGTTGAATCCTGGTTTACAGTGACCAAGACTTGTGAAATTTCAGATCTCGGTTGAATTAAAGTCAGAAAATGGTTATTTTCTAAAATAATTGACTCAGATAAGCCTGTGTAAATGCCTATTTCTTCTTTTCAAGCTCTGTCTCTGCTCTTCCAGGAAAGGTGAGCCTCAAAGTCACAGCCAGATTGCATCCACGAGTGCGGTTTCACTGGGAAACATGCCACTGCTGCTTCTAAATAAATCACCTTTGCAGAGACCTTGTATGGGCAGTTCGTCTTTCTTATGTCTCCCAAATGCCTAAACCAATTGTTTCTAGTCTTTTCTTCTGATTTGCAATCTCCATGAACTCCAAACATGTCTGGGAATCTTTCACTCTCCAAAATTTATTTTATTTTTATCCTCTTCAAGACTAAGGGTTAAGGAGTAGAATGTGCTGAGTGTGATGTGGGGGTGCAAGGGAGGGCAGGAAGATGAGCTTAATTTTGGGGGCTCTTGCCCCTACATTAAAAAACAAACCCAAACAATGGAAACAAAGGGGGAAGGAAGGAAACTTTTATTGGTTCTCATTTTGCTGCCAGTAAGCATTAACAAAGACGTCTACACCTAAAAGACCACGTGGAGGCCCCAATGTTCAACTTCCTAGCCCTTTTCTTAGTTTTATGGATATCCTACTTTCCATTGCAAAATTCAACATACACTTCTCTTAGTTCATTCAGGTTTTATAGTGTGGGACTGGTAATAATATTAAAACACTAACAATACCATTTACAGTAAGTCACAACTATGAAGGCCCAGGAATTAATGGAAACTTCTAAAGGATAAATGTAACATTGGGTTGAGACATCAAGAAGGGCCTAAAGAAATGGATAGTTACACCTTGCTGAAATCAACATTGCAATACCAGTGCCCCTCCAATCCTGTCCTGCCCCTGTCCCCAAATGATCTACAGATTTAATGCAGTTCTACTCCAAATCCAATTGTCTTCTCAGGAGAATTTGACCCAATCACAATTTTTTTTTTTTTTTTGACAGGCAGAGTGGACAGTGAGAGAGACAGAGAGAAAGGTCTTCCTTTGCCGTTGGTTCACTCTCCAATGGCCGCCGCGGCTGGCGCACTGTGGCCGGTGCACCACACTGATCCAATGGCAGGAGCCAGGTGCTTCTCCTGGTCTCCCATGGGGTGCAGGGCCCAAGCACTTGGGCCATCCTCCACTGCACTTCCTGGCCACAGCAGAGAGCTGGCCTGGAAGAGGGGCAACCGGGACAGAATCAGCGCCCTGACGGGGACTAGAACCCGGTGTGCCGGCGCCACTAGGCCGAGGATTAGCCTGTTGAGCCATGGCGCCAACCCCAATAACATTTTAAAAGCATTTATTTGAAAGACGGAGAGAAGGAGACAGATCTACCATTCACTGCTTCACTCCCCAAGTGCCTGCACCAGCCTGGCACTGAGTCTGGGTCTCACTGGAAGCCAGGAGCCCCAATACGGCATTGGGAATACCAAGCGATGCCTTCACCACTGGACCAACATGCCCACCACCCCCACGCCTGCGGTCAGCTTCTTTACTTCTTTACAGCTTCTTTACACTGTCTTCTGTTTTTAGTCCAGGGTTCTTCCCTGGGCTCAACCCATGTCTCCATTGCCTTTCCGACAGTCGCACTTGCAACGTGCACTGGGAATCTTAACAGGTCCCATACACAACTTTGGCTTCCTGCTACCCCTTGGCCTCTGCCCCCCCAGTGCTCTTTCCCAGGTCAGTCAATGGCATGTTTACTGCTGTGGCCCCAAATCTAGGAGTTCCATATTCTTTTTCTCAATTTGATACGTCTGATCAATCTGAAAGCTTTGTTGGCATTTCCTACAAATTCCAAATGTGACCATTACTGCTACCATACTAGTCCAGACTGCCATGTCTCGCCTGAATTCCTAATTGGTTTCCTGATTTCCACCGTTGTCCCTTTGAGAGCTCCTGGGGTCTGTCTCCAATGAAGGCTGGTGGCAGTGAGGACGGTAGCCTTCCGAAGTAGCTGCTAGCTGTGTCTCCTTTCTGCCTGGAAAAGCTGTTTAGAGCTGGCTAATCCTTGGCCCCCTTCTAGGGGAAAGTCCCTTAAGGAAAGACCCAGAACGGACCCAGCTATTCCTGTGTTGCCACAGCGTGATAGCCCACTTTGGGAATTCCATCTCAGGCTAGGCACCTGGGATCCGAACGGGGCTGGCCTCTTGTAAGAGAAGCGCCTGTGGTGCGCAAATGCCTTTAGGGGTCTCCACATGGAGAAACGACCCTAACTGGCCCACCCTCTTCCCAACCGATTGCCTGCTCTGCTTCACTCCTGTCCACTCGGGTGATGTGCTTAGGCTTGGATGCACTGAGGATCCCAGGGTGGGCCCGAGCCCCTTGCAGATGAAGCCTCGGTAGGTCCAAGAGGACCTGGATATTACTCTTGTCAAGTTTAGGGGTGAAGAACAATCCCTGCCCCCAAACACACACACACCCGCTCTGAGGTTCCCGAATTCTTCTGGGGGCTTCCTGTCCTCTGGCTTGCTGGCTGAGCTGACCTAGGGTCCCTCCCCGGCTCTGATGGTGAAGGATCCAGCTGCCCTGTTCTTGGTTCTCCCTCGGCAGGCCGAGTAAGGGAGGCGCCTGCCGGGAGGCCAGCGGCCACCTCGTTGCTTTTGGCCTGCGTCTCCGGCGGCCACGTACACCTGCCGGGCTCGCGGCGCCGCGTAACGTGAGGCGCCCGCGAAGACTGCAACTTCCAAGTCAGCCTCCAGGTGGCGCGACACCGCGGCCGCGAGCAGGTGGGCATGCGCACTACGGCTTCTCGCGATAGTCCCATCCTGCAACTGGGTTCGCAGTAGGAGTTCTGCGTGAGCTGCGTTCTCCTACCTCAAACCGAGCGGGTTGCGTACGCACGCCCTTTTGCTCTCTCCTGTCCCCTCCTGCCGCTGACCCAGTCTAGAACTCGTTTATCGCTTGCCCTGGGAAAGTCAATTTCTCGTGGCTTGTTTCTGAGCGTGAGGAAGGGCGCAGAACGGGCGGTCAGCTTTCGCTCAGCTGAATCCCCGTGCGCGGGTTGGGCCGCAACCCACCAGGAGGCCACAAGGTGGCGCCAGCGGCTCGCCGCGGACAAGTGCCAGCCACGACCCCTCGCTTAGGTGTCATTTACAATAGAGTTTACTGACATCCCTATTTGGAGCACAGAATTGAGTGGTGGGTGATAGCAGATTTGCAAACAGGTAAGAATATGGAGTTACAGCACCCGGTCCTTTTTTTTTTTTTTTGGCCAAAAATTAATAAAAAATTGTTCGAGAACACATAAAATGCCGACTCACTTCAAGACATTGCTTTTACTTGGAGATAAGTCGATCTGTTTCCATTTCCTTTTTGAAATCTTGTGAAACCGAGACTGAGCGGGCACATGAGCTAGCAACTCTTTCCGCTCACTGGAAGGGCGGAAATGCCAGCGAGCCGCTCGCCCTTCCCGGCTTGGATACTGTGTGACGGCCTTTGTGCCGTTCGCGCTGTGTGTCCAGCCTGGTCGTGCTCGCCGCGGACCTCTGTCTGCCCTGCGGGTGGAAGCGGAGGCGCGGGCTGACTCGCGGGGACGCCGTCGAGCCCGCATCCCTCTGCCCTGCTTGGCGCGCATCCCGCATCCTGGGCGCTTTGAGCAGTCTACAGGGCTGACTCCCGGACCGTCGCTGTTTTAAGGTGCTGAGGTTTGGAGCTGCCCGTTGAAGTAAGCGGGCCGGTTCTGCCACAGCCAAATCGCACGTGCATAGAAAGGGTGCAGCGCTGTGCGCAGGGTGTTGCCATAGGTCGTCCTTACATTCCTGGCGTTTCTGTCCTGGGCCTCTTCCTTGGAAGCCACACATTTTAGTTATTCATTTGTAAGTCAGAGTTACAGAGAGAGGGAGAGACAGAAAACGATGCTCCATCTGCTGGTTCACTCCCCAGATGGCCGCAATGGCCAGGGCTGGGTCAGGCCGGAGCCACGAGCTTCATCCAGGTCTCTCACGTGGGCACAGGGGCCCAAGCACTTGGGCCATCCTCTCTACTTTTTCCCAGGAAGCTGGATTGGAAGAGGAGCAGCCAGGACTTGGCACTGGCGCCCCTATGGGATGCCGGTATCACAGGTGGTGGCTTTACCTGCTACGACACAGCGTGGGCCCCAGCTATGTCTCTCTGGTACTGCCAGACATTTCATCCCCAGGTCACTGTATGATGATTTGGAACAGGTCAGAGAGAGGCTTTGTTTGATGAACTGTGGGAAAGAGCAGGCATGACTCCAGGCAGGCCAGTATTTTGCAAGAGTCCCTATGGAAGTTTATGAGCAGTTTGATTCCCTTAAGCTATTGTTGCCTCTCAAATAAATAAATAAATCTCTTAAAAAAGGAAAGTGGAGCCCCTGGGACTTAAACCTGTACCCATATGGGATGTCAGTGTTGCAGGTGGCAGCTTAACACATTGTCACAAATGACCTGATTCTGATTGACTCAAAAACCTAAAGGAAGTTTTGAAAAAATTCATGCAAGTGTGTATTATAAAAAACTATATGTAGATTCTGAAACTGCCTTCATTCTGTTTACCACAGTCTTTTTGAAGTTCCTGTGTGTGTGTTTTTCCAGGCTCTTGTGGGTAAATTAAGGCTAGGTTTCGTAGCTCTTTGGGGTTGTAATCCCTTTCCTTTCTTCTCAGACCTCTGTTGGGTTATCTGTGATGTAGCCTAGCAGGAAGGGGTGGGGACAGACTCCGAGGGGGGCACGTAGTGCCTTGTTGGGGAGAAGCCTGAATTTTCTTCTGGCACAGAAGTGCTCCCTCACTCTGGAGAAGAGCCAGCCATTTTCACAGGCTCAAAAGTTTGGAAGCGTTGAGGGCCAAAATCATTTGACCTGACAGTCAACATTCCTTTGAAGTTGTTCTACTTTTGCTTGGTCTATCCTTTTCTCTGACATTCCTCTTTGCAGGAGATGGGAGCTGCTTTGGAGATAAGCAGGGAGGTGCTCTGGCTTGCCCTGCCTGTTACCCTCAGCTGCTCCTTATCTTTCTGAAGAGCGTGGAGGGCACTTAGCTGTGGCCCTCCTCGTCCATCGTCCTCACGTTCACTCCTCATCCAGAAGCTTCAAACACCTAGCGTTCCCTCCTCCGCTGCACAGTGCCCCATTCCCCACCAGAACAGTTTTGACGACTCAGTGCTGAGCACTGACTGTGCCTCGCCTGCCAACTGTGCTTGGGTCCTCATTGCTAGTTGGCTGGGTGAATTACTCATCTCCAAAACCATGTCTGCCCCCTGCTTTCACAGACTCCTCACAGGATAAAGCATTGCCAGTTGTGCTTTCTGGAAACAGACACTGAGATGGAGATTAGGGGCAAGATTTTTGTTAGGACCAATACCTAGGAGGGAAAGGACTGGGAAGGAAGGGAGGCAGCAGGATTGGCAGAGAAAGAAGCTGAGTGTAATCCAGGCTGGATGAAGTCTTAGCCAACCCAGGAGGTTACTCCGGAGTGAGGATTGCTTCTCAGAGCATCCCATTCCTGGCTGACATGCCTTTGCAGATTATGGTGAGGCTGCTGTGTGTAGCTGAGGCAGGCAGCACCTAGTAGCTGGGGATTCTGCTGTCCACGCTCCCTAGCTGACAGCAAGAACGTCCTTTGGGGCATGGCTCTACCTCAAAGAATAATCTGTAAAGAGAAGCCTGAAACTCCCATTTGCTGTGTTAATAATTTGTTGCCTTGGATGTAATACCAAAACTATCATCTTTGAATTCTCAGTATAAATTCTTTCAAGCTCTGTGAGTCAATCGGAATTGAGTCACTTATGTTTTTCTCTTTTTATAGGCATGATAGAAAGTAAAGGCTAGTGGGGCCAGTGCTGTGGTGTAGTGGGTAAAGCTGCCACCTTCAGTGTCGGCATCCCATATGGGTGCTAATTCATGTCCTGGCTGCTTTACTTCTGATCCAGCTCTCTGCTATGGCCTGGGAAAGCAGTAGAAGATGGCCCAAGTCCTTAGGTCCCTGCACCCGTGTGGAAGACCAGGAAGAAGCTCCTGGATCCTAACTTTACATCGGCCTATCTCCAGCTACTGCAGCCAATTGGGGAGTGAACCAGTGAATGGATGACTCTTTCTCTGCCTTTCCTTCTCTCTCTGTGTAACTCTGATTTTCAAATAAATAAATAAATAAATATTTTAAAAGTAAGTAAAGGCTAGTGGCAGCTAAGTTAATTGTTGAACAAATAACATTAAAGAATATTGTTTCATTTGAGTTAACAAAAAGGGGGCATGCATTATGATGCTTGGGACACTCTTATCCCATATCATGGAGTGCTTGGGGTCAAGTCTACCCTTTCTGATCCAGCTAAGGTACGTGAGAGGCAGCGGATGATGGCCAAGTACTTGGGTTCCTGCAACCCATGTGGGAGACCCAGATGGAGTTCCTGGCTCTCAGCCACAGCCTGCCTCAACCCTGGTGGTTGTGGGCATTTGGGGAGTGAACCGGCAGATGGAAGATCTCTCTCTCTTTCTCTCTCTCTCTCCTTCTCCTTTCCCTCTCCTCCTCTCTCTGCCTTTCAAATAAATAATTTTTAAAAAATATATTTAGAAAAATAAATTAACCAAGATTCTGTGTCCTTAATCTGTCTAACTCTGCTACTGCTATAGATAAAACCCCTCTCCCTGTTTTTATCCTTTAAAAAATTATTTGAGAAACAGATCTAACTCTGGCAAAACAGATGGGAGCTTTCTGCTGGTTGATGTACTTCTTGCCAGTCTTGTTTGAAAGATGTGACCTGATTTTTTTCCCAAAGATTTATTTATTTATTTATTTATTTGAGAGGCAGAGTTACAGAGAGAGAGAGAGAGGGAGAGTCAGAGAGGTCTTTCATCTGCTGGTTTGCTCCCCAAATGGCTGCAATGGCTGGAGCTGGGTCAACCCGAGGCCAGGAGCCAGGAGCTTCTACTAGGTCTCCCATGTGGGTACAGAGGCCCAAGGACTTGTGCCATCTTCCACTGCTTTTCCAGGCCATTAGCAGGGAGCTGGATCAGAAGTGGAACAGCTGGGGTTCAAACTGGTACCCATACAGGATGCCAGCACCATGGGTAGAGACTTGAATTGCTGGCCCCATTTTGTTTTTAAGATTTATTTATTTTACCTGAAAGGCAGAGTTCACGAGAGAGAGAGAGAGAGAGAGAGAGAGAGAGAGAGAGAGAGAAAGAGGAAGAGATCTTCTATCTGCTGTTTCACTCCCCAGGTGGCCTCAATAGCCAGAGCTGGACCAGTCTGGAGCCAGGAGCTTCTTCTGGGTATCCCATCTTCTGCTGTTCTAAGTGCATTAGCAGGGAGCAGAATCAGAAGTAGAGCAGCCGGATCTCGCACCGGTGACTTTTTGGGATACCAGCGAGCCTGTTGGTTCGTTTCTTTCCCTAGGTCAGACCACTTTCAAGGACAGTGGTTCTAGGCTGACAAAAGGGATTGCTGGGGCCAGCTTAGGTGGAGGAGATGTTGGGAGTAAATGTAGAACATGAAAAGAATTTAATTCTGTACCAAAGTACAGGGGGCTTGGTGAGATCTGGTTGATACATTATTGTACCTCCAGAGCCGAGGATGCTGGGTACAAAGAGACCGGGGTCAGTGCTTCATAGAAGGTTCAGAGGGCTCGAGGCAGGAGATATTTAAAGAGTGAGCAGGAGTCCACTTGCTAACCATGATCACCCATTTGTCTCATTTTACACACAACTGAAGTTATAGGAAAACAACATAAGAAAGATGACTTACAGACCAGTTAGTCGCTGGTGTCTCTGTGTGAGCCCACTTAAGACAGCCAAGCTCTTGTTGTTTAAGTTCCCCCAAAAAGAGGGCCCTGGGACTGGGATTTGGGTGTGGGAGGTAAATGCAATGAGCACCATCATGGGGGTGGAGAAGTGAGACAAGGAGGGGAGGAAGTCAGGAAGTGGTTGCCCCTGGGGGAAGGGGCTTAGTCCTGTGGGGAACCTTCTGAGAGGCCTGTGGAGCACAGCACAGCCCGTGGAGGGAGGAGAAAGTAGGGAGCACTGACCTGCTAACCTCCTTCCCCTGTTGGTTGAGTATCCATCCTCAACTCGTGAGCCCTCCTGGCTTGCTGGGTGCAAGCAAAGGGAGCTGGGGAGCCCATGCCTTTAGAGCCACTCCAGGGTGACCTCTGGGGCAAGCAGAGGAGACGTGGGGCTGACCACAGGTGCACAGAGGCAACAGGCAGCATCAGGCTCTTCCCAGGGACAATGCTGAGACGCACTGGGAAGAAGGTGCAGGAGCAGCCGTGGTGACGTTTCCGCCTTGCCCCTTTCCACAACAGAAAAACGGGTGTGAAGAATCCCATCAGTCATTGTGTTTGTCTTTATGTGTGAAACAAGTGGATTTAGTGGCTGCAGATCCAGGGAAACTTTCTCTTTCTTCCTCTGTCCCCAGATTGAGTAAGCCACCCCCATCCCTTGGCCATCCCTTGCCAACCTGCGTAGGCTCTTCCAAATGTGGACGATGTGGAGCAAAGAAGAGACCTAGTGCTTTGTGGCCTCAACTCATTATTGCAGTGATTTCTATGTATGTTTCCAGTACTAGGTGGAGTAATAGAGAGAGAGAGCCCTTAGAAAGGTATGGGTGAGTGAAGGAAGAGGTCACCCAGCCCCTGTGGGGAAACTGGGAGGTGGGAACCCACCTGGGGAAGATGTGAGATGGTACCAGGATTTGACCAGAACCCCCAAGGCTTAGGATAGAGGATTCCAAGAACCTATTTGTGACACAGCTGTAAGCCAGCAATAAAGGCAGACTAATCATATTGCTCGATTAGGATATTTATTTAATAAGATCAATTACATATGCCTCTGAATTTAGAAAAGTTATAAGGAAGCCTCCAATGAAATAATAATGCAGCATTTCTCATCCTAGATTGCCCCTTTGTGTCCCTCCAACACTTATGGAAACGTTCTCTGTTAGCAGACTAAAAGATAAGAGTCGTAAAATTACTGTTCTGAACACAGGGCTGTGAGGGCTTTCATTCTCACAGCCCTCAGAAGTCATCTGCAGGTGCTGTCTTCTTCCTTTCCATCTGGTCTCCCTGAAACCCACAACCTCCATCTGTGTGCCTCTCCCACTCTGTCTCCCTTGCTCTCTTTTCATTCTTTCCAGGTGTGAATCTTGTAGTTTTTACCTAGTTGTCAAAAACCAGACTGTTTTTCAAAGTATTTAATAACCAGGCTAGACTTGACTTCCAAGTTTTTAAAGGTGTCTCTAGATGTCATTTCTGACCATCCTTGATTAACAAATTTGTGAATTAATCTCTATTAAAGTCAGATTACTTATTTGCTCTGTTTAAGAGTTACAGGACAGGAGACCCAGAGGTCCAGTGTCAGTCAGCTGTAGGACACGTGTGCCCTGACACTGGGTCGGAGGGGAAGGACTGGGGGACTGGCTTCGTCCTTTGGCTGCTGCCCCTCTCCCTCCTTGGACTTCTGATGTGCCTCTTTTTGTAGCTCTTTTTCTTCCTGAAACTTTAGCTCTTTTTCTACATATCTGTCTTTGTGAAGATAGGAAGTTACATTCTTCCCATGATCAGAAGACAAAGAGACTTTTAAATTCTCCTTTTTGTTTCTTTGCAGTTCTTTATATATTATCCAACACAGAACAGTGCTCACCAAAAATATTACTCCCATTGCGAGATGGAAAATGACGTGAAACCAGACAGAATTTGGTGCCTGGGAGCCTGCAACAGGAAAAGACAGAGAGAGGAACTACTATTGGGAAGCCAGAGGGGTCTGGCCACATTCTGTTTGGAAGAGAAGGTTGGCCAAGCTCTGATGAGCCCGCCCACCATGGGGGCCTGGGGTAGTCTCAGGGAGCCCAAGGGAGCTACAGCTGGGTGGTGTGGGACACAGATGGGGTGGCCCACAAGAACTTTACCTGCCAGAACCAAGCCAGATGACTTAGTCGCTGGTTTCAGAAATGACTGCCACCTCTATGTTAGCTAATGGTTGAAATCAATTTGGGTTGAAGATTAACCCTTTGTTCTTGGTGCTAACAAGGCCTTGGCCTCAGTAAGACAGAGACACCTGGGCAGGTAGAGCTGTGCAGTCCACTCACTTGCTCTCTGGTAAATCCACCCTGTGAACATCTCAAATCAAAAATTTCCCCAGACCTATGACAGTAGATGGCAGGAACTCAGTATACTGTAGGTGCGATTGTTGGCACAGGGGAAGGAAGGAAGGAAGGAGCCTGGAGGAGAGTGATGGAGAGCAGGGAGGGAGGACAGGAGGGGAGCAGTAGGGAGTGAGCCCAGGGGAGGCAGACAGAAACGAAGAAGAAAAGGAGGAATAAAGGAAAGCCAAAAGCAAAGAAATGAGGGAAGGAAAGGAACGACCATGCGAAGAAGGGTGACGTCCTGAATCGAGGTGGGAACCCACTGGTGGGCGTTCCCGGGGCGGATTCCCCCTCCTGCCTGGGCCTTGGACTCTCCTCAGCCCCGAGGGAGAAGACAGAGCCCTCCCCTGTGCCCACGGTCGGGCGCTCCCACTCACCAAGCACCCCCAGCTCCAGCGCAGCGCTGCGTTTCCGCACCCCTCCATCCTCCGTGGCCGCCTCACACCAGTAGGAGCCCAAGTCCTTCCCTCCAGCACGTGGTATCTGGTATTGGGAGGACACGTTCCTGGCCTGCACAGTCTTGTTGCCCATGTAGAAAGAGAAGTAAAGGCGCAAGGAGGGCCTGTCCGGGAGCAGCTTTGTCTCACAGCTCAGTGTCACCGCGCTCCCCTCCTGGAGGGGCGGTGGTGAGGACGCCTTCAGCACCGGAACCCGAAAGAGCTCTAAAGGGAAAGATGAAGGGACAGAGGTGAGCGGGACCACGGAGGCCACATCATCCTTGAGAGAGAGGCGGGGCTATGAGCATTTCCCATGTCTTCCTGGGTTCCACCTCAATGGAGCATTCATCCAACACATCGGATTACTTTCTAATTATTCTCCCAGCTAACTTGATGTCTGTTCCTTGCAACTAAAACAACAAAGGACGAACTGGATCTTGACTGTGCTCTGACTCAGTTGACCCTGTCATCATTGATGAGGCATGTAATATGATGGAAAGAACAATGGACTCAGACCCAGAGCCTCGGTTTTGGTTCCAGACTGGCCATCAGTCTCCGTGGCCTTCAGCAGGGCAGTTCGCCTCTCTGGAGGATTCTGGAGGCTCTGCCATGGCCCCTGTGTGCCTGACCACTGCAGCTCTGACTACACAGACCCGTACCTTGCACAGTGACAGACACTTCTGCTGATGTGTAGCGATGCCTTCCCATGGCCGAGCAGTGATAAATGCCATTGTGACTCACGTTGGTGTTTGGAATGGTGAGTTCAGAATCCTGAGAAGAAAACTTAAAGGCTTTGCCGTTTTGATAGAAAAGCACATTGTACACCCTCTTGTTCTTCCACGAGTGGCACCTCATGGTCAGAGGTTCTCCTTCAGTGAAGACTCTGCCAGAGACCTGGAGCAGCAGCCAATCTGAAAAACATAGACCCAAAATGTAGGAATATGGAGGAGCAGGTACAAAGAGGCCAACGCTTTGTCCCAGGGCCGCTCTTATCTTTCCTGCCTGGCACATGAAAACTCGGAGCTCTGCTGAATCCGCACCCCATGTCTTATTCTGCAAATATCTTTAGATCTGGCAGGAAGAAAAGTATTGTTACCAGCAGTTGAATAGCAAGTCCCTTCTTATTTTCCCTTCCCAGATCTCAGAAGTTGTTTGGGGCTTAGACAGTTTATGTGGTAGGCAAATTTCTAAGATGACCCCCAATGGACCATGTCCTTGTACATCCTCTTCAGTGTGTTTGGATCCACTGATTTGCTTCTAGACAACAGAATATGACAAAGGAGATGACAAAGGAGATGGGGTCCCTCTTAACAGCTGTTAAATAACACTCTGTTTAGCATATTGGGTGGAAAGATGTCCTGCTGGCCTTGAAGAAGTAAGTTCTCATGTTGTCAGGGGTCCCTGAGAGGGCCACATGGCAGAGGTCTCTTGGAGCTGAGAGCAGCCCCCAGTTTACAACCAGCAAGAAAGCGAGGAGCTCAGGCCTATAACCACAAGGAACTGAACTCAGCCAATGACCTTTGCAAGAGCTGCCCAAAGGAGCACAGCCCAGCCAGCTCCCTGATTGCAACCATGGAAGACCCTGAGCAGAGAAACCACAGCTAAGCCAAGCTGTGCCTCACCTCCTCCCCATGGAAACTGGGACATAAGGGGCATATGCTGTTTTAAGCTACTAAGTTTTTGGTTATTTGGAATGCTGCAATAGATAACCAATATGCACTAACTCCTGTCACAATTGTTAATAGGATCAGACATTCTGAGGCAAACACACAGAATGGCAACCATCCAGATGTGGATCCCCTACCAGGCTGGCAGGAACACCTGCAGATCAGTGACGGGGAGCAAAAACAAGCTGCTACAGAAAAGGCCCTTTCCTCCTGATGCAATCTCTGCACGTAACCAAGAATGCTTCCTTCTGCAGGGACAGTTGGTTTGGCCAAATGGAGATGGGGTGATTTGGGGACCAAGGAGAAGAGACAACAGAATTCCTCCCTTTCCTCCCTTCTCCTCCACAAAACTCAGAATGGAGAGCCAGTGTTGCAGTGTTGTGTGTGTGCAGCATGATGTTTACAGCCTTGGATGCTGCCATGGGGTTTCCAGATGAAATAATACTCTTCCCTCCCATATTCCTATCCCCAAGTGCTCAAACACTCTACTTCCAAAACACACAGATATCTTTGCTTTATAAATCCAAAGCATGAAGGGAAATTTTAATGTGTCTCCATCAGATGCTCTCTAAGTGCTAGTAATGTTAGAAAATATTTGAATGACACAGTGAATGGACTTCAGTTTGTGGAATACAGTGTCTTAGAGGAAATTCATATATTTTGTTCTTTCTTAAATATTATAATTTTTAAAATATTTATTTGAAAGGCAGAGCTAGAGAGAGAGAGGAAGAGACAGATCTTCCATCCAATGGTTCACTCCACAAATGGCCACAACAGCTCAAGCTGGGCCAGACTGAAGCTGGAAGCTTCTTCAGGTCTTCCACCTGGGTGCAGGGGCCGGAGCACGTGGGTCATCTTCCACTGCTCTCCTACTCACACCAACAGGGGGCTGGATGGGAAGTGAAGCAGCTGGCACTTGAACCGGTGTGCATATGGGATGTTGGCATCACAAGTGGTGGGTAAACCTGCTGTGCCACAATACTGGCCGCCATATACTTTTTTTTTTTTTTTTGACAGGCAGAGTGGACAGTGAGAGACAGAGAGAAAGGTCTTCCTTTGCCGTTGGTTCACACTCCAATGGCCGCCACGGCCAGCTCACTGCGGCCAGTGCACCATGCTGATCCGAAGGCAGGAGCCAGGTGCTTCTCCTGGTCTCCCATGGGGTGCAGGGCCCAAGCACTTGGGCCATCCTCCACTGCACTTCCTGGCCACAGCAGAGAGCTGGCCTGGAAGAGGGGCAACCAGGACAGAATTGGCGCCCCAATCGGGACTAGAACCCGGTGTGCCAGTGCCGCAAGGCAGAGGATTCGCCTATTGAGCTGCGGCGCTGGCTACCATATACTTTCTAAACATGTGAATCAGTCATAAAAATTGAGCATGTTCCAGTGAGGCTGCAAAGCAATTTTCAACAAATACCAAGAAACTGATAGCATAATTACCAACAATTCTGAAAAAAGTTTGTAAAATTAGAAATCACAATGAGAAATCACTCTCCAAAAAACTTCTAAATAATTTATGAGTAACAGAGAGGCAGAGAGGAAGAGAGATGGAGAGAGAGATAGAAAGATTAAAATTGGGATTTTAAATTTTTAACCTTAGTTGATAATGGAGATGTTACATATCAAAACTTGTGAGATACAGCTATGAGCTGACAAATCCTACTAAATTTCTCATCAAAAACCAATCATCTCAGCAACCAGGCCCTCAGAATAGGAAGGGAAAACTCATTCTAAGCCTCGTGATTGGCATGTGGGTCCACCTCAGCTTCATTTTCTTGGTCTCAGCATTCACAGATTTCCATGAAGTGGCTGAGAGTCAATGAAACTGCAATTGAACCTTCCCCCAGTGAATAACTGTGGGAAAATATTTTTTCTTTTTATTTATTTATTTATTTATTTAGATAGGCAGAGTGGACAGTGAGAGAGAGACAGAGAGAAAGGTCTTCCTTTGCTGTTGGTTCACCCCCCAATGGTGAACCGCCGCGGCTGGCGCGCTGCAGCCAGCGCACCACGCTGATCTGATGGCAGCAGCCAGGTGCTTCTCCTGGTCTCCCATGGGGTGCAGGGCCCAAGCACTTGGGCCATCCTCCACTGCACTTCCTGGCCACAGCAGAGAGCTGGCCTGGAAGAGGGGCAACCGGGACAGAATCAGCGCCCTGACGGGGACTAGAACCCGGTGTGCCGGCGCCGCAAGATGGAGGATTAGCCTGTTGAGCTGCAGCGCTGGCCGGGAAAATATTTTTTTCAATAGGACATAGAGAGCACCAACCACAAATTTGATTTATGCTAGTAAAATTAAGAACTTATGGTCATTAAAAAACAAAGAAATCACAATATGATGGTGAAAAGGCAGGCCACAGAGTAGGAGGAGATATTTGCAACACCTGGAAAAGGATTCACATCCAGAAATTCCTGAGTAAGAAAAAGACAATAGGAAAATTGGCAGAAAGACCAGATCATGTACATTACAAAAGAGGATATAAAAATAGGTAATAAATAAATAAATAAAAATAGTGTAAGGACTACTCAGCCAGGTCATTGTTGTGGCATTGTGGGTAAAGCTGCTGCCTGTGATGCTGGCATCCCATGTGGGCGCCGCTTTGAGACCCAGCTGCCCCACTTCCATTCCAGCTCTCTGCTAACGAACCTGGGGAAGCAGTGGAAGATGGCCCAAGTGCTTCAACCCCTGCCCTCTGTGAGAGACCTGGAGGGAGTTCCTGACTCTTGGCTTTGGTCTGGCCCAGCCCTGGCTGTTGCAGCAATCTGGGAAGTGAACCAGTGGATGCAAGATTCTCTCTCTCTCTCTCTCTTTCTCTCTCTCTCTCTGTAATCTTGCCTTTCAAATACATAATAAATAAATCCTAAGAAAAAAAGAAATAGTGAACATCATAGTCACTAGGGAAATGCAAATTAAAGCTACAGTTGTGATACTATTGCATATCCACCAGAATAGCAAAAATAAAAATATGGAAAGCTTTTAGCATTGACAGATGAAGAGCAACTAAAACTCACACTCTGTGGACATGTAAAGTGGGACAACCACTTTGAAAAAAGCATCTAGCAGTATCCACTAATGGTGAACATATGCATACTTTGTGTCTTGACAGCTCTACAAATCCACACCCAAAAACCACCCTACTATAAACTTCCAAATAATTTGTAACGACTATGACCCTAGGCATTTCCCAATAGGTGCATATCTGAATGTGCACCAAAACACAGATGAAAAATATGACACCATTAGTAAGAGGCTGAAACTGGGAACAGCCCGAGTTGATCGATAGAATGGAAAAACATAGAATATTAAACAGCATCAAGAACAAATGAACTTTAACTTTGTGCATGCATTTCACAAGTGTGCAGAGGTAAGGAAAACAGACTCCCCCCTGCTGGGATCTATTTCTCCTCACTTGATCTATGCAACACTTCTGCTTCTGCTCGGATGATACTAGCACAGCTAGCACAGCTCTGTCAGCTCCCCACCCTCTCCTTCCCAGAATTTAGTTCCAGAGTCCCGAGGGCTGCAAGAGGAACCATTGGCTCCCCACAAACATTCTCAACATTTCTGTAGCTAAACCGCATTTCCTCTAAAGCAACCAAGTCTGCATAAATGTGATTCTGCCTCCAGTGTGGATTAACTGTTCTAATATCCATGGCAAGGGAGTTTGAGCCATTGCTTTTGAGTAACTAAAAGATACCTTTGGCGTGTTGTCCTCAATAAGACAAACTTGGCCCTAAAGAATATTGCAGTCTCCATCTCTTCACAAATAGAAACTACATACAAGATTGAGTGGGTGGTGAGTTTGGTTTTTTTTTTTTTTTTTCCTTGTACACATTGATGTCTAACAGTAATTCCATGTCCAGGATACTATGAAATGTTCCTCAGATTAAATGCATAACGATGTTCATTGCAACATTGCTTGTAAAAGCAGAAGAATGGGAACACCGTAGAAGCTTATTAACAGGCCAAGAGAGCAAAGAGGGTTGCAGTAATTATGACACAGCTGTAGGAGAGGGCTGCAGAAGCCGAGGAATAATCTGCATTAGCCTTTATTTCCAGTTTTCAATGAACTTTGTGAATCCTCACATCCAGCAGACATTTCAGACTGCATTTCTAGTGATAGACACAGACCTCCTTTCCAAGGGATGAAACTAAGATGTGGGACAGTATATAGAGCATCCTACCAACCTCAGTGTTTCAAAAAGCTTCCCAGTTTTGTTTCTGTGGCAGGTAACCGAAGGATCAGGATTTGGGGATGGGAAGGGGATGTTCATTGTTCAGCATTGCGCATTTGCCAGAATTGTTACTCTGTTCAGGTGTATGTTTGAATAATGATAAAATTGCAGGGCTGAGTTTTGCTCCACTTGCTCCACTCACATCCAACCCAGTTGAGGCGCTACAGGAGCACAGGCTAAGACTCTGCTGTGATGTGTGAGTGCACTGATTTAATTTTACGCAGTGGCACACAGGGCTGAGTCCCAGACTCAGATAAAGCAACACACACACATCTGCATCCAGCAGGGAGAAAACAAAGGAAGACCATGGGGTTCCAGGCCATCTGCTCCAGGCCATGCTTACCTCTGTGCGTCTGCAGCTGCACGGGCTCACTTGGTGTTGAGAGCTCCGTCTGGCACCTGTATTCACCACTGTCATTGGCCTGGGCACCAACGATGTAGTACCTGGGGGTCAGGGTCCGAATGGTTGTGCCGTTGAGAAACCACTGTGCAGAGCTGTCCCCAGGCAGATGCGGCCCCTCACACTGTAAGGTCACGGCTTCTTCTTGGAACACATCGACCCACGGAGGCTGCAGGGTGATCACGGCCTTCGTGGGGTCTGCTTGGGGAGAAGACAGAATCAAAAGCAGTCAAGGGAGCAAAGGGAGTCCTTAAGACTCTGCGCCCTGGCACAGCTCTGTGGGTGACAGGAGAGACTGTGTTCAGGGTCATTAGAGAAGCAGGCGAGGGTGTCTGACTGCTGCAGAGAGCTCTGCTAGGGCTGTTAAGTCCTCAGTCTGGGCGTTGGGCTCTGGGGTTCCTGTAGGCACCCCCACTGGTGAGCAATGAAACAGTTTTAAGGTAGGGCCAGCTGGAGTTGCTTTCCTTACCCATAGTGCCTGCTTGACCCTACAGGCGCAGCCCAGAGCTGCGTGAGCTTCTGCGTGGAGACAGAAGTGCAGGCCATCCCCTGGAGCCATCAGGATGGCCTGGCTGGCTCCCAGCGGGGGTGGGGGTGGGGGGAACCCAGCTAAGCTTGCTCGTGAAAGGACTGATTTGGAGGATGTTGGAAAACACAGCAGAGCTGGGCTTCTACTTGAGCTGTGGTTTCTTCTTCCTTTATTTTGAAATTCAGGCATATTAAGCATTTATACCAGAGGTCTCAGCTCATTTAGAAATTAGGAAAAAAATTAAGAATCAGAGTTTCATCAAACTAACATTTGAATATGGGGATTTTACACAATTTATAAACTTTCCTCCTTTTGTCCACTCCCTAGTTCTCTCTGCTGCAGGTTAGGGACCCATGTTTTGAAGTGGAAAAGTGGCATGGGAGAAGTCAAGTTACAAATCACTCACCCTCTTGCCCACCAACTGGAACTGCAAGAGACCAGAGAATACAGACGTCAGCCGGTCAGCAGCAGGTGACAAGGAAGGGAGAACCGGGGAGACAGAATCAGTGTGGCATCAGAGACGCCAGCTTTGCTCCCTGGAATTCTCTCTGACCTCCTCCTCCAAAATCACTTACCAGCAGAACCAAACAGCCTACACGAGGTTATCGACCCTTTGTTTTGATTTGAGGCTTCTAGGTTTAATGCTAGTTCAAGGCTCCTTTCCCCATCCTTTTGGTATAGTAAGTCCCACTAAACAGTGAAACCACAGATAGAGCTGCCTCCATACTCATGGCTGAATATACCCAAGGGAGAAAAAAAAATCTTGATTCCACATAACCAGAGCCCATGTCCTTCCAGCCCCCTCTGAGCCCAACTCACCCCACAGGAGTAGAGCTGTCCACAGCCACATGTTGTCTCCAAGCTGATGAGGGCCGTGAAATCTGTAATAGGCAAACCAATGAAGACGCTCGGTTAGAGGCTCTGGAGCCAAGATTAGAAAGAGGAAGGAAACTGCCACTTCTGACCGTGTCCTGCGTGGTCCTTTTCTGGGAAATACATCCCTGGCTCGTGAAGTGTGTGTTTCCGATTCTTGGGTCTCTTCTCTCCTCTCTCCAGGTTGAAGCTCTGGTTTTTGGGTCATGAACTCTCCAAATCTATTGACATTGTTTTCTGATGATACTCTTCCTCTGCTATTTGTGTACTTAGGACTAGAATTTGGCAAAACCTCATTTTAATATTTTATTTATTTACTTACATAATTTATTTGAAAGGCAAAGAGACAGAGAGCAAGAAAAAGATAAACAGAGACAGAGAGGCAGAACTCCTATCTGCTAGTTTATTCCTCAAATCCTGGCATTGGCCAGTGCTGGGCCAGGCCTTAGCTAGGAGCTGTGAACACAATCTGTGTCTCCCATTTGGGTGGCAGAACCCCAAGTGCATTAGCCATCACCTGCTTCTCTCCAGTGTGTGCCGTTAGCAGGAAGCTGAAATAGGTATTGAGACTCAAGTGCTCTGACATGGGATACAGGTGCCCCCGGCGTGACTTAATTGCTTTGTCAAAACCTTGCCTCCCTCATCTTTATAATGGTTTGAGGCCTGGCTATTGCCTCCAAAGCTTGATCATTTGAATCCAGAAGATTCTACATCAGCATCTACAAGTCATGTGAGAAGTTACTCATCTGCAGGAGTTCTCCTAATACAAACTCAACAACTATTTCTGGGAAATGCAGGCCAGACACATCTCCATTGGGTAAAGAAAAAAAAAAGCCATCTTCCTGAAAGACATTATGACTTTGGAGTGTTTATCTTGGATAAATCCAAGGGAAAGAAATGTTTAATAGAAATGCTTGGATCAGTCCATTTTCATTACTGTAATCAAATGCCCAAAGCTGAAGAACTTTATAAAGACAAGAGGTTTGGGGGGCTGCATGGGTTCAGCCTCTGGTGAGGGCCTAATTACAGGTGGTGTTGTGGTGGGAGCAAGTGCAGAAGGGAGAGATCACATTGGTAGACAGGAACAGACAGTGAGCAGTTCAGGGGTGCAGCGAGCTCTTATCGCAACTCACTCTCCTGAGAACCCACTCAGGGATCCCCAAGAGCACCCTCAACTCCTACAGAGGGCAGCACCACGGATGACCTGAGGGCCACCAGGCCTCACCTCTTACAGTTCCCAGCACCTCCTCAGCGCCACACTGAGGACCAAGCCTCCAGCGCATGAGCCCCTGGGCTAACACACCGTGCGCCAACCACAGCAATGCAGTCTGGAAGGAAAACAGCTGGTACCCAAGTGTGGAAATGTCTGTAGGAGGCAGGTTTCAGAATATGTGTGGGAAGCTCTGCATCACCTAGGTGAGTTGGTTCCTGAGACAGCATGCTAAAGATTTTAAGGTAGTCTACTGAGAAAGCAAGCTAAACAGAAGCTAGGATAAGTTCAGTAAGTGCCAAGAGGCTTAGGTGGCAATCTCACAAAGAAGAAAAAACGATTTACTATAGTTTTAATGATCTGTGATTACTTTAAAATTTACAGTAGATAGGGGAAATGGTAATCTTTCCTATTGATTATTGTTTATAGCCCTTGCCTATATTCCCACTAAACTAGGGTTTTTTTTGGGGGGGGGCTTTTTATTTATTTACTTATTTATTAAAATTTTTATTCAGTAGAGCATTAAGTCTTTAGCCATAATGTAAGTTAAAAATATGTTATCTCAAAAACTACAAAAAAGAAAAAAGATAAAAAGAAAGGGAGAGGGGTCGGTGCTGTGGTGTAGCAGGTAAAGCCGCTGCCTGCAGTGCTGGCATCTCATATGGGTGCTGGTTTGCATCCTGGCTGCTCCACTTCCAATCCAGCTGTCTGCTATGGCCTGGGAAAGCAGTAGAAGATGGCCCAAGTCCTTGGGCTCCTGCACCCATGCCAGAGATCAGGAAGAAGCTCCTGGCTCCCGGCTCCTGGCTGTTTTTTTCTTCTCCTGGCTTCTGATTGGTGCAGCTCCAGCTGCTGTGGCCATCTGGGGAGTGAACCAGCAGATGGAAGACCCCCCCCCCCCCGTACTCTACCTTTCAAATAAATAAATAAATAAATATTTTAAAAAAGGAAAAAAGAGAGAAGGCAGTAGGTGTGAAGAAGAGAGGAAGAGGAAAGGAGGGAGGAAGGGAATATCATTATATCCTTAGACTTGCATCTATGAACTATATGACATCTGTTAAAAACTAAGAAAATTAAAAATAAATTAAAATAAGAATGATGGCAAATGATGTTGTACATTGACTGCTGGTTCCAACTTCTCACCCTTCTCTGAATCTACATGATCTCCTGTTAAATTAAATCACTGGGAGGCCATTGTTTTGATGTAGGCGCCTGCACTAGGGGCCAGCAGACCAGACTAAAGCAGAATGAGGTCAGTCACACTAGGTGCCACGGACTCGAATGGCGCTCTGTAACAGGCCAGTTTCCAAAACCCAGCCATCAGTCATTAGCCATAATGGACACAACCTGTTCAGGAATTTAGCATGATGGTTTAAGTTACCCCTTGCATGCCTGCATCCTGCGTTGGAGTGCCTGGCTCCAGTCCCCAGCTTCCTGCTATGCCCGTTCCAGGAGGCAACAAATGATGGTCCAAATGCTTGGGCCTCTGCCAACTATGTGGGTGACCCAGAAAGGCTCCTGTGCTCCTGGCTTTGGCCCAGGCCAGTCCTGGCTGTTTCAGACACTGGGGTGTGAGGCAGAGGACGGAAGATCTCTGTCAATGCCTCTCACTCTTTCTGTCCTACCCCTTTTCAAATAAAATGAACACCGGCCCCTGCTTAATATGTTTTCTGTGCTGTTGTAGCAGTTCCTAAACAGCTGACATATACTACTTTAAAAAGTTATATTTATTTATTTGAAATGCAGAGAGGCAAATGGATAACAGGGGAAGGGAAAGAGAGAGAGAGAGACTCATATTTGCTGGTTCACTCCCCAAATACCTGAAATGGCTGGTGCTGGGTGGGGCCAAATCCAAGATCTAGGAACTCAATCCTGATCTCCCACATGGGCAACAGGAACCCAACTACTTAAGCCATCCTTCCTGCCTTCCAAGGTCTGCACCAATGAGAAGCCCGAATTAGGAGCCAGAGCTAGGCATTGAACTCAGACACTGTAATATACGACATGGGTATCTTGTCATCTTAACCACTAGGTGAAATGTCCACCCCATACTACTTTTATATACTTTTTGCTAATGCTAGAAGTGATTTAAAGAGCCTTGCCTAAAGTTTACCTGATATTTTTCTTCAAATGCCACTCATTATAAAAACTTCCTGATTGGTTCAACTTCAAGTTGCTATTAGAAACTCCCATTATGGAAGACAGTATGGAGATTCCTCAGAAGTCTGAAAACAGATCTATCACATGACCCAGCCATCCTACTCCTGGGAATTTACCCAAAGGAAGTGAAAGCACATGAAAGATTTATTTGTACCTCCATGTTCAGCTCAATTCACAATAGCTAAGATATGGAACCAACCCAGATGTCCATCACCTGATTACTGGATAAAGAAAACGTGGTATATATACATGATGGATACTACTCAGTCATAAAAAAAGAATGAGATCCTGTATTTTGCAACAAAATGTATGCAACTGCAAACCATTATGCTTAGTGAAATAAGCCAGTCCCCAAAAGACAAATATCATGTTTTCTTGATTTGCGGTAGTTAATATAGAATACAAAAAAACGGATGTGTAAGAATGAACTTGCTATCTTATGGTTTGATTATTGGTTATAGCCCCACCAGTCATGGCTGCGGGACGGGGAAGGCAGAGCTGAGCCTCATGGTCTTCCTGCGCGGTGCGGGCAGAGGGTCTCCAGGCTGTGGTGCGGGGAGGGGGACTCAGGCGGGCCCAGCGGAGTCCCTGAGTGAGAAGAGGAACCCGAGGGGCTTCCTTAGAGCGGACTGGCCAAGGCCTGGAAGGGAGGAAGCTGCCCACGAAGGGAGAATTCCAGGACCTGCAGAGGGCGCCCCGAGAACCCAGCAGAGGAGTGAGCCGTGGAGAGCGGGGCTGGGTGTGGGGAGGAACCACAGGAAGGGATTCGCTGGCACGGTACTCAGCGCCCGTTCCCAATTGGTAAATGATGAAGTTTCAGGAAAGGGTGCCCTGGAGCGTGCACTGTTGTCTGATGGCGTTTGACCCTCAACCTGGCTTCTTTCAAATCCTCTCAAACCTGGCTGCCCCTTTATCAGCCACATTTAGGTAATACACTAAATCCTTCCGTGTCATCTCAACAGTGTTCACAGCATCCTTACCTGAAGTGGATTCCACCTTGCAAAACCACTCTGTTCACCCCTAAGAAGCAACTCCCATCCAGGAGATTGCAACGATTCAGTCCCTGCTCCAGCTCCACTTCTAATTCCATTGCTGCCCCCTCTGCAGCTACTGCGTGCACCCGACCCCTCACAGCCAATCCTGATGGCTGCAATCAGCTTCTTCCAGTCTCCTGTTGAGGCTGACATTTTGACCTCCTCTCCTGCCTAAATGAAGGACGTCCTTATTGGCATTGAGAGAGATGAATCATTTCCAGAAGGTTTTCCATTTACTTCACCCATATTCATCAAAGGAATTGCTACCTACAGTAGCTATAGCCTTACAAAATGTATTACTTAAATAACAAGCCTTGAAAGTCACAATGGGTCCTTGGCCCATGAGGGCAGAGTGGATGCTGCATTCACAGGCATGGAAACAACATTAACTTCACGGAACATCTCCATCAGCACCCTTGAGGCACCAGGTGCATTGTCAGTGAAAGGAATCTTCTCTCTCCTGAGCAGCAGGTTGCTCCACTTCATTTTCTTTCTTTTTTTAATAAGTCCTTAACATTATTTTATCATGTTTTTTTAGAAAGCTTTTATTTTTTTTGACAGGCAGAGTGGACAGTGAGAGAGAGACAGAGAAAAAGGTCTTCCTTTTGCCGTTGGCTCACCCCCCAATGGCCGCTGTGGCCAGCACACCACACTGATCCAAAGCCAGGAGCCAGGTGCTTCTCCTGGTCTCCCATGCGGGTGCAGGGCTCAAGGACTTGGGCCATCCTCCACTGCACTCCCGGGCTACAGCAGAGAGCTGGAGTGGAAGAGGAGCAACCGGGACGGAATCCGGCGCCCCGACCAGGACTAGAACCCGCTGTGCCGGTGCCGCAGGTGGAGGATTAGCCTATAGAGCGGAGGCGCCAGCCATAGAACGCTTTTATTTAATAAATATAAATTTCATAAGTGCAACTTTTGGAACTTTTGATGGGCTTGGCAAGACAGCGTCTCATCCTTTGGGGCATCAGAAGGCATGCACACAGTCACCCTTATGTGTGACAATTTCTGCACAGGGACTGTGTGAGCGGAAGGCTCACCCTTACTCAGAGTTTGCTCCTTGCCACCGAAACTTGGCTCCTCTTCCTCCCACAGCCTCTGTGCTGATTCTCAGCGGGAAGTGAAAACAAAACTATTTGGAAAGGCAAAGTAACAGAAATGAAAATTAATATTTCCATCAAAATGAGGCTTGAACACTCCAACATTTTGCTGAGCTAAGAACATCCAACATCCACTAGGGCAGGGAGTTAGCCTGGCAGGTAAGTCTCCAGCTCCAGATGCCAGCTTCCTGCTGATGCAGACCCTGGGAGCCAGCAGTGATGGCTCAAGTAATCCATTCCTGCCACTGGTGTGGGAGATCTGGACTGAGTTCCCAGATCCTGGCTTTAGCTCAGCCCAGTCCTGGTTCTTGTGAGCATTTGGGCAGTAAACCAGCAGATGGGAGTATGCACTGCCTCTCATATGTTCCTTAAAAACCAAAAGAACATTTAGCTACAGCCTCTTTTGCACATGAGATAAATAAAGCTAACAGAGGTCAAGTAATAGCCTCACGGTTAATAAAGACAAAAAGTTAATAAACGGTGCAGAGAGATACAAAGTGGTTCCAAGCCTGGTTTTGTGAGGAGTGATGCTTGTAAGATTTAATGAAAGCAGGATTATTGCTAATTGACACTGAGTATGCTTATCTCTGCGCTGTCACTCAGCAGTGTTTTCTCAGGCCTTTGGCAGCTTTATCCCGTGGAAAGAGAGGGGACTGATGAGATATGGTCAAAGCCAGGCCCTCCTGGGGGAAGACTGGTCCTTTGTAGTAGGGGTGTAGAGAAAGTCAAGAAAGAAAGTCTTTGCATCTTCATTGTGGTTTTGCACTTGGTAGGGGTAGATGTTTTATGTCTGCTTTTGATTTTTCAGAAAGCACGCACAGGCTTCTTGCAGTCAAAAGGGACAGGGGAGATGTTTCTTTTTACAAATATAATTTAGGGCTGCCATTGTGGCCCAGCAGGTTAAGCTGCTGTCTGCAGTGCTGGCATCCCATTTGGGCACCGGTTCAAGTCCCAGCTGCTCCACTTCCGATTCAGCTCCCTGCTAATGTGCCTGGGAAATCAGTGGAAGATGGCCCAAGTGCTTGGGCCCCTACACACATGTGGGAGACCCAGAAGAAGCTCCTGGCTCCTGGCTTCGATCTGGTCCAGCCCTAGCCGTTGTGGCCATTTGGGGAGTGAATCAGCAGATGGAAGACCTCTCTCTCTCTCTCTCTCTCATTTTGATTTTCAAATAAAATAAATGAATCTTTAAAAATAAAGAATATGATTTAAGATCCTGGGGCAGCACTCAATAAAGAGCCTTTCAAGACGCAGTATTTCAGTTCAGGTCTCCTGTTCTCCCTTCTCTCCTGATTCCAAAGGATGCTATGCCACAGCCACAAAGCAAGGGTGGAGTCAAGGGGCTTTCCTGGAAGGCAGGGCGTGGCTGGGTTTGTGCCCACTCCCGAGTCACAAAGACTGAAGCAGAATCCCTTAGCAGCAGCCCCAGTAAGGGGGTGACCATTGCTACGCCAGAGAGGACAGCGGTGGCTCCCAAGTCCAAACCTATTTCCCATCCACACCACTGCTGGTCCCAGGCCTTGGTTCTTTTGACCTTTGAGACATCACTGTCCTCGCCACAGCCCAGTCTTCAGTTCTGTGTCTACAACTTCAAGAACCTTTGTCTATGGTGCCAAACTAAACAACGGAGACAAGATGTGTAGGAGTGCAAGGGCTTCCCTGGTTGTATTACTATTCTCCATGCGTTGTTCAGAAGTAGTATCTTCCTACCTCAGATAGCTTGCAGTTGGTTCAATTCCGAAAACTCACCCTGGGGAAAGGCCATTTTCTGTAGGGCAGATGTGTGGGGCCCTTGCCTGCCTAAGCCAGTGAGTTCAAGGGTGATTTCTCTCACACACGCTTGCACTCTCCACTCTCTAGTCCCCTTCTGACCTCACCTCAGTAATTTGCAAGCTTTGTCTTTAAGCAAATGTACTGGTTTCAATACAAATCATTACTGCTAGGATGGATCCTAACTGAAAAAGAAAATCACTCCCTTCCTCTCTATCCTCTTTCAAGTTTAGATAAAAATTCAACAGTCAGAACAATTTCTGTGGGTTGATTAGGAGAGATGGAGGGAGGTGATGGAGAGATATTGGGAGACAGAACTGGGTAATCTTGCTCACTTTCCTCATGTGTTTCTGTTTCCTTCGTGGACTCATTTTCAGAAATTTTTTCAGCATCTTGCTCAAGAGGAACTCTTTATTTTTTTCAGCCTAGCCTGGCCAATCCTTTTTATGTTATTCTCCTATTTACACAGAGTGTGGCATACCCTATCATGCTTTCTCTATTGTAGCTCATGTGTTATACATGTTTCTATAATTTAAATATGGTTGTCTCCCCAAATTTATGCAGGAGTTTAGTCCCCTAAGTCCTATATTAACAGCAATTTGAGGGGCCGGTGCTGTGGCATAGCAGGTAAAGCTGCTGCCTGCTGTGCCATCCCATATAGGTGCTGGTTCGAGTCCCGGCTGCCTCACTTCTGATCCAGCTCTCTGCTATGGCCTGGGAAAGCAGTGGAAGATGGCCCAAGACCTTGGGCCCCTGCACCCATGTGGGAGACCTATAAGAAGCTCCTGGATCCTGACTTCAGATTGGCACAGCTCCGGCCTGTTGTAGCCAACTGGGGAGTAAACCAGCAGACGGAAGACCTCTCTCTCTCTCTCTCTCTCTCTCTCTCTCTCTCTCTGCCTCTCCTTCTCTGTCTCTGTAACTCTGACTTTCCAATATATAAATAAAGCTTTAAAAAAAGTAGTAAGAGGGTGGAAACTTAGATGTGGGGCCTTTGGGATGTGCTTGGATGGAATTGGGCCATTAGTGGGTTGTTTGGATGGAGCCCCCCAGTTCAGTCATGGTGACTTTATAAGGAAAGGGAGAAGGAACAGGCAGACAGTTCACACACACTCCACTCTGATGTGGCACAACAGGGGAGCCCTCACTGGACACTCCTTGCACCTTCACCTTCTTCGTAAAGTAGCTTGCAGGATTTTGTTATAGTAATGAAAAGCAGCCTGACACAACATGATCTGTTTTACCTTCCTAATTGTAGAGTGAGTGCTTTTTGGGAAAACACTGCTCCTGCTTTATTTGTGTTTTGCTTTGGAAAGATACCCCATCACCAATAAATACTGTAAAACAAACCCCTAAACTAATAAACACATGACCGAGTCGCATTTTTCTCTTCTCTTAGTCATTGTGTTTCCAGATGATGGTTTCTGTCAAAATTAGATGTGTGAAACTGACTAGATTCTGCTTTAACTTTCTGCATCTACGTGTCTTGTACACAAATATTTGCTGAATGACTTTAATTTGTATTTAAGAACTTGATCACTGAGTGAAAATCTACAAAAAAAATAAGCCACTTTCCATTATTTTAATTGTAACAATGAACCCAACATGCCTAACAGATGGGAAGCATGTAGCTTAAATAAACTAAACTTAAATAAATAATAAACAGGGGCCAGCGCAGTGGCGTACCTAGTAACACCGCCACCTGTGCCACTGGCATCCCATATGGACACCAGTTTGAAACCTGCTACTCTACTGCCATTCCAGCTCCCTGCTAATGTGTCTGGGAAAGCAGTAGAAGATGGCCCAAGTGCTTGGGTCCCTGCACCCACGTGGGAGCCCCAGAAAATTTTCCTGGTTCCAAGCTATTGATGGGCCCAGCTCCAGCCATTGCAGCCATGTGTGGAGTGAACCAGTGCATGAAAGATCTCTGTGTCTCTGACTCTCTCTCTCTGTATATAACTCTGCCTTTCAAATAAATAAATAAATCTTAAAATAATAAATAATAAACAAAAATTAAATAGGCAGCTGTGGTTTCCACATATGAGGGTGCATAGTATCCACCAAAGGAGGAAGAGAAGACTGAGTTGTGGAGGGTGACCGATGCACGGAGGTGGGAGGGGCTCTCTTTTTAAAGGTGGTGAAGATTCGGTACAAGGAGGGCATTCACTATCAGACTTCAGTGTGACGAATGGTTTCCTTTCCTTCAGACTCTTGCAGGTAAAAGCTAAATGCGAGAAGACTCCGCAGGGCATTGAGATGGGAGCATGCAGGGCAGATTGCACAGACGCCGCACCGGGGCCATCCCCTTGGCGAGGCACGCCTAAGCCAAGCCCGCTGTTGGGGTTCATCTCAACGCGGCGGACAGCCCAGAGCTGTTTCACGTGCTAGCCCCCGGCTAGCGCCAGGCAGGTCAGGTCACTGGGGAAGAGTCCTGTGTCATTAGGACCTAGCAGAGAGGACCTAACACAAGGAATCAGACAGGCAGTCGAGGAACTGCAGGACGCGGCTCTCAGCCTGGGGTAGAGGAAGAAACAGAGGGGCCGGGCTGTCGGAGCTGGGTAACTTGGATGAAGGGGCTCCCGAAGTTGGGCTCTCACTTGGCCTGCAGCCTCTTGCAACCGGGACTTAGCCCTCCTAGAGACTGTACCCACGAGCTCTGCTGGGAACCACCAGGGGGCGCCATATAAAAGAAAAGCAATTAGAAACCTCTGCCGCCAGGGCGAACGACCACTGCTGCCTGGCGTGGTGCTGCCAGGAACACGAAGACAAGCAAAGCAGCAAGTCTCGTGCCTCCCCTCCAGCCTCTCCTCTCTTTCTAACACTCTTTGTGGAAGAAGCTCGTACACAGCGAGAAAACCAGCGGAGACGTGCGGAGTCCTCACTCTCACATCAACAGCAGACCAGAGAGGGTGAGTGCACCCGAACACCTCCCATCGCACCCCTCCTCACACTCCCTTCTCTACAGTGGCTTCGCTTGAAATCAAGTTTCATTCTTTCAATTAATGTATATCAAGTGCATCTTATGTTCCAGCCATGGTGAGGGTGATTCCAGTTCATACTCTCATGGGTATTTGTTGGTGGGAAATTAAAAACATTAACAGATTAAAAAGTGAGCATATAAAATTTAAACAAACATATCAAGTAGTAGTAAGTGCTATAAAGAAAGTGAACAGAATCAATAATATAATATATACTGATAATATAAAGCTAGAAAAAATGAAAGAAGATGGATAATTTCATACACTGTTAATAGAAATAAATTGGCAAACCCTTTGGGAAAAGTGTTTTTAGCTAATATAAACAAATTTGAACTTTGACCGATAGGTTGATAGAGCAGGATGAATCCTATGAAACTGCCACTATTTCACAAGTTTTAGCCTAAGAAATGAACTTGAAGATGGATCAAAAGAAATTTGTTAATACTGAACACTATATAAGAAAAAGAAAAGAATCTGAGATGTTTTCACAATTTCAGGAGATTCTAAGTGAGAAAAGAATTGAAAAGGACTGTAATTTATTTCCCACTTTGGTGGCCCCGTTGCTTGAGGCTCTGTGTTAGGTAAGGCAGGGATTCCCTCCTGCACTGCTATGAGAGGTGGTTTGCATAATTTCTATTGCTCTTTGTATCTATTCTTGGTGTCCTAAGGAACTATCTCTCCTTTTCTGATTCCCAGTCCATATACTTCACTGCCTGAGGGATCTTCCTCCGGCCTCCGTCTGTAAGTCCTAGATTGGACTCTTTTTCCTTAGGAAGTTATGGTTTCCACTACAGCACAATGTCTAAGTATTTTATTAAGTTTGATTGCTCTGAAGACTACTTGCCACCTAAAAATTGGGAACATGGCCCCAAGTCAAAATTTACGCATATCATTTTGAAGCAGGAAATGTGACAGCCATGCACATAGGAAACAATGGCAATGACTGTTCCCAGATTCCACATTAGATAGGAAGGTACTGCAAAAAAAGATGAGTTTATTTTGGTGCAAAACAGTTTTAAAATCATGTATAGTATTTTCATAGTATGCATTTTCTATTATTTTTATGATGTCGTTATGCTTGGATTTAAATTTCCCCTTAAAATACATTTTTAAAAATTTCTGTATTAATTTTCATTTATTCAAAAATCAGAGCAGGAATGCGGGAACGAGAGAGAGAGAGAGAGAGAGAGAGAGAGAGAGAGAGAGAAGAGAGAGAAACCTTCCATCTCCTGGTTCACTCCCCAAATCTTCACACAAGCTAGAGCTGGGAGAGGCCACAGCCAATAACCAGGAACTCAATCCTGGTCTCCCGTGTGGGTGTCAGGGGCCTAGGTACTTAAAGCATCTTCTGCTGCCACTCAGGGTGTGCATGAGCAGGAAGCTGGATGGTAAATGCCCTGACCACCAAAGGGTGCCATTCTTGTGCCCTTGCTCTTACACATAGTTGGAACACGAAGAGAGCCAAGCTACGGATTACTATAAAATGCATTATAGCTCATCCTAATTGTCTAGCTAACATGATTCTGACTTGCCTTTTTGTTTCCATTTCTTCTTTTGTGAAAAAATATGCAAGGATTCTAAAAAAATTTAATAATTATTTATTTATTGAAAGAAGGAATGTCGCTCCTTCGGCCACAAAAGGAACGACGCTGCTCGCAGTTAATCGGTCTTCAGTAGACTTTTACTTAGAAGAGTGGGACAAAGAGAGTGGGGGACCGGGAGAAGGGGGAGAGATGGTGCGCACGTTCCTTAAGGGGGAAAGCTGGCGTGCGCATTCCCTCTCCCGTGGTCCGCTTATATACAGAATTCAACCAATCACAGTCAACCAGAGTCCATGCACGGAGCTCTCCAATCCGGCACTTGATCACGCTCAGCTGTGGAGTCACGCAGCAGCTATATCAATCAGCTGTGGAGTCACGCAGAGAGCAGGGCATCAGCGCCATCTTGTTGTTTACTATGATCCTCAGCTAGATGGAAAGTTCAATCAGCTGCAACATCTGCATTACTGCTATAAGCCAAGCCCAGCATGGGGGGTCCCATGGCAAACCTATCCATGGGTCCCCACAAAGGAAGAGAAAGAGAAAGAGGAAGAGAAAGAGAGAGAGAGAGAGAGGGAGAGAGAGAGGGAGAGAGAGAGAGAGAGAGATCTTCCATCTGATGGTTCATTTCCCAAATGGCCACAGTAGCCAGGAAACAGGAAATCCATCCTGGACTCCCACACAGGTGGCAGGGGCACAACACTTGGGGGCATTGTCTGCTGCCCTCCCTGGTGCGGTAGCAGACAGCAGGACCCAATGTGGAGCAGCAGGGACCTGAGCCAGCACTCTGAGATGGGATGCTAGCGCTGCAAGTGGTGGCTTAACCACTTGCAGCAATGTGGGCAACAGGATTTTGAAAAAATTTTGTGCACCAAAATAAGCTTCTCTTTTAATTCCATTTCCCCCATGTGTGACTTCTCAGTTGCCAATTGCCTTCCTTATCAATGGTCAACAGGAGGAGCTATTAGAACAGAATGAATGGTTTCAACCACCCTGCTAGACATCAAACACGGACCTCCCTCCCTCTTGACTTTGTCTGCCCAGAACCCCAAGAAGGTCACAGCCATTTCCCTGGCCTCTGTGTTTCCACGTCACCTCAATTCCTGTGTTTCCCATGCAAACGCCATAGCCACAGAGGTCTTCCTGTTGCACCCCCAGCCTTCTGGAGCCAGCAGATTTGGACAAAGTGGCTGGAGATAAGGGGACACAGTCTCCACTTCAACGTGGCCATGTTTGTGAACATGACCGCTGTGGCCCAGCAGTTACAGAGGTCAGCTCTGAGTGGGCAGAATGAAACCTGATGGGCTCCCTACTGCCTGGGGCACTCCCAGGGCTCCCCCTGCACTTCAGCTTCTCTCGCATCCCCAACAGCTTCTACTCCCCCTAAGTCAGAAGTTCTGAATATTCTCTCTTCCGCGAAGTCACCTGCAGTTGCCTGGCAGTTTGTTAAGAAAAGTTAACAATTAGTATTCAAAGGAAAAATTGGCTTCTTAAGGGTCAGTGCTGTGGCTTAGTAGGTTAAGCCTCCCCTGAATCCTGACTGCTGCACTTCTGATCCAGCTTCCTGCTCATGGCCTGGGAAAGCACTGGAAGACGACTCAAGTGCTTTGGCCCTTACACCCGTGTGGGAGACCCAGAAGAAGCTCCTGGCTCCTGGCTTTAGACCGGCCCAGCTCTAGCCATTGCAGCCATTTGGGGTGTGAACCAGCGGATGGAAGACCTCTCTCTCTGACACTTCCTGTCTCTGTCTGTAGGTAACTCTGCCTCTCAAATAAATAAATAAATCTTTAAAGAAAAATTGACTTCTTAGATACTGGATCCCTAAAGGTACCTTGGAATCTCATTTTGACGATTTGTGAGGCTGTAGGGATAGCACTATTCCCCTTTCTGGTCCAGTGTGCTGTGTAGAAGGACCAAGAAAAGTCTGTGGATTGGTAACCCAAGGGAGACGGCAAGACTTCGCGTTTCTCAAGTCCCCTAACAGGGGTGTGTTCATACGCGTGCTGACCCTAGAACATCAGCTGACTCTGGCATAATAAGAAATAGAAGTCTTCTGGCCTTTTTTCTAAACTCATTTCCAAAGACAGAAACACACTGCAGTTGTTTTCCATACGCGAGGACACTGCGCTTATGGCTACGGTCACCGTGTCAAGGTTGTACAAGGCAGCGTAGCAAGGAGATGAATTCCAAATGCTCCGCGCAAGAGAAGCACGCGGCGCTCACTTCCGCCTCGGAGGAGGCGCGTTCGCTGCACCTCATTGGCAACATTGATCCTTCCGCCATCAACGCCCCGAGCCAGACTCAAGGCTGCTGAGGCAACCTGCACCCTTCACGGATAACCTGTGTCCCCCAAACGCTGCCCGACTTATTCTTTCTCTCTTCTCCTTAGCTGACCGCAGGTCTGCCAAACTTGCCTTTAGCAGAGATAGTGAGCAAGGTGACCCTGGAGGCGATCAGAGAAGACAGTCATTTGCCATCAATCCTGGGTAACTCGGGTAGGAGATTAGAGGTTTGCTACTGAAGCGCCAGTGTTGCTCCGTTAAGGTGTCCTGTGTAGCTCATAACACATGAGAGTCCCTGGTGCTGTTTTCCCCACCCTCAACCCGGCCTTCTTTCCACTGTGGTCTCTGTGACTCCACGGGTCCTGATTCCATCAAGCAGGGTCTGGAATCGGTCTGGGAGCAGTCAGGGCCTAATTCCCTCTGAAAGCTACACATTTTGAGTTGAGGAATCCCTGTGTGGAGGCCTCTGTGCTCTTGGAAGAGCTCTGAGTGTTGGCCACTAAAATTCTTCCAAGACCCAGTCTCAGAATGCTGGCTCGAGAAAACTCCCTAGGGGCTTATTGGTGGCCTTCACCCAGCCACCAGGGGACCAACGGGGCAAAGTTGAAAAGTACGAGTGCTACGTGTGCTGGCACAGTGGCTTGTTTTTGTCCTTACTTCCTGATTGTCGGGAACTGCTGGCGACTTGAGCATTTCGAATATGTACCTGTGTTATCAAGGAAGGCAGGGTGCAGTGTGAAGTGGCAATGACTCTGTAGACAGCCCAACAATTTAATTTTTAAAGATCACTTATTTGAAAGGCAGAGTTACAGAGAAGGGGGAGAGACAGACAGAAAGAGAGGCTCCCCAAATAGCTATAACAAGCCCAGCTGAAGCCAGCAGCCTAGAACTCCCATCCAGGTCTTCCATGTAGGTAGCAGAGGCCCAAGGCCTTGGGGCATCTCCTGTTACTTTCTCCAGCATGCAAGCAGGGAGCTGGGGCAGAGTGGCACAGCTGGGACTCCAACTATTGCTCACATGGGATGCCGGCATTGCAAGTGGCAGCTTAATCCAATGTGCCACAACACTGGCCTGGAGAGTCCAGTAAATTTAAATAGTACTTTTAAAGTGCTGGCCTCATTTTAAAAAGAAAAAATGCTTTTTTTCTTTGAGACACAGAGGACAGACAGCTGCCATCTGCTGATTCACTCCCTAAATGCCCATAATAGCCAAGCCTGGGCCAGAGCTGGCTGAGGTCGGAGCCTGAATCTGGGAACTCAGTCAAGGTCTCTCGAGTGGGTGGCAGGGACTAAAGAACTTGAGCCATCACCTGCTACCTCTCAGGAGGTTGGAATTGTGAGCAGAGCCAAGGCTCAAACCCAGATACTCCGATGTGGGATGTGGATGTCCCAAGCAGCTTTTTAACTGCTGGATCAAACACTTATCCTTAAACATTGTTAATTATCTGGAAATAAATAGTTGGAGGGAGTTGCAAGCATGCTTTAAAGAAGATAGGAAGGCCTGGTTGGGCCAGCAGGAAGGCTGGAGGGGAGAAGTGTAGGAACAGGTTGTGGTGATTGAAACCCTGAGGATGGTGCACTAGTCCTCAGGAGATGCTGTCTGTGCCTGAGTCTGGCCATGGAGTGTTGGTGGGGATGGTGGCATGTGATGCAGACAGGGGACTCACTGATGTGACTCTGACACGCTTGTGAGCCATTAACTTGAGGATTAGAAGTTGAGAGTAGGAAGTGCAGGTTTGTGGTTCAGAAAGAGATGTGGGGATAAACAGATCTTGTTGATGCACATGGACGGTGTTTCAGGGTGGACCGACCAGAGCTGGTGTGTGTGTTGGGTGCTGGACAGGGGCAGACAGAAGCCAAGCTGTGCAGGCTCAAGGTGAAGGTGGACTTCCTTGCTGAGCTCAGGTGTTTGACTCAATGTGCACCTTGTGTGGCTTCTCAGCAAGCATCGCACGATTACACCTCAGCTTCCTGCTTTTCAGAAAACCATCATGCCACCCAACCTGACACGTAGGGCAGCTTGCCAGGTCCTCCTCTTTATTTTCTCGAGAAAAACTGATAAAAATAAATCTCTCCACATATGAACTGCATCAAAAGACCAATATGCTAAATTTTATTCATCAATATTTCTTTCAAGTAGTCTGCTTCTTCAGTAGCTAACAAATCAAAGCACACGAACTTGAGAAATTGGGTTCTCCTGAACGATCAAACATTGAGTGCAAGCATCATTGACCTTTGTACACCTCATGCCCATTCAAACATCTTGTACACCTTCTAAAGCAGACACACAATATTATTATAATGATTGTAAGACTCATCATTACTGGTACACACATCCAAAAACAAACTACAAAGTACAGCTCCATGGACCAAAATGTGTTTCTTCCTTATCTCTGTTTACTTCCTTTTTTCTGTTTATGCTTTAAATTTCCTCCCTGGGTTAGAATTTTACTTACCTAACCCTACCTTCTAAGGTAACAATTTGAACTTGACCGTGAGAAGCAAGCGAACTGAATGCATTTCTGATTTCTACTATAGAGATCTGTTTTGCAAACTGGAAAGGGCCTGGCAAATCAGCTATTTTTGTATTTACAGTTTTGTTTTGTATAAGTCTCCTACAAAAACTGTTTGATTGCTTTTGTGAGCTTTTAGTCAGAACTACCTAAAACCTCTTGTGGAACAATTTTAATCTTTGGGGCTATTTCTACTGTATATTTCTTTAAGAGCCACACCTTACATGTGCATTGGTGGTTCAGTGGTAGAATTCTCGCCTCCCACGCGGGAGACCCGGGTTCGATTCCCGGCCAATGCAGTCTGGTTTTTCAATTTCTTGAGTTACCTAGGGTTTTTACGCTTATACTTTGCAAAATTGCACTGCTCAGGTCAGCGTTGGGGACCTAGGTCGAGGCGGCTCTATACCGAGGACACGTCCCACTTGCAATGGAAGATAATCTCACTCAATAGTCACTTAAGAGTTCACTGCAGTTTTGAATGTTGAGTCCTAGAATCGCTGTCAACCGTCTTCAGGACTCCCGGGCGGATCCCTGAAACTCCCAAGAAGCCTGAGGTCCCCTATTGGCTGTTCCGTGGGCTGGTCGGACCGCGCAGACGCAGAAAGGAAGGTTCTGGATTGGGAGGAGCCGCGGGGCGGGGCAGCAGCCCCCGGTCCCGGAGGCCAACGGGGAAGCAGGGGTTGGGGAGGACCCCGCGAGGAGCCGGCCAGGACTGGGGCTTGTGCCCTAGACCCCGTGGAGCCGATTTGTTGGCCTCGGTGGACACCGGCTGCTAGGAAGGATTGCACGTTCCTGGCAATGAATTTCAAAAGGTTTTTAAAATAAGGAAGCAAACTACGTGATCTGGGAACTGCTTGTCCTGGGTTTTTATGGCTCTTGGCGCATAGAATCCTCCTGGGAACGATTCCAATTGAAATGTAATGTGTGTGCTACTGCATCTGAGAAAGAATAATATTCTTTCCCTTTTTTTTTGGGGGGGGGGCTGCGAATAGATCAAATCTAAGCCTCTATTCAAGACGACATTTTTGTTTTAAATAATACATTTATTTATTCACGTTTAAAGGTTTCCTTCTTCCGGAATCGCGGTTTCCTACAGTTTGTTTGCAAACTAACGATGTTGTAAGTCTTTAGCTGCTGGCAGTACTGTGTTTCAATCATCAGAATTGTTTTCTATTTTGTTTTAACTTGTTGGGAATCTATAGTTCTTGAATAAAAGTTGTAATGTGACACATACTTTCTTATTCTTTAAAACATTTCCTCTATACAGGAATCAGGCGTAGAAGAGCAATCTAGGAGATTTGACTTATAAAAAGAAAATTGATAGATTTCTTAAGTGAGAGAGTGAGGCAAAAATCAACCCACACTGGGAAAATCAACCCAGATGATCAATGGCAAGATGACATCACAGTAACATTATTAGATTTTAAAGATACAGAAAACACCTGCGACTTGTCCAGGAAGTGCTGTGAAGTAAGTTACAGAAGCAACAGAATCGGATAGGCACTCACATCCAAGGCAACATCACAGGAGGGCCGCATTTTCAAGAAACTGTTGGGAAGAACGTGCATGTCCACCTCTTTCCAAGGTTCAAGGTAAAGGAATGGCTCTTGTGGTCTGGTGACCTTGAACTTCTGCACATGGGCACATAACCATAGCCTGACCAAACGTTGGCAGAGGGGCCCCCTGGATCATGGAAGGTGGGCACTTGTGAGAGGAGCTGTCAGAGGGGTATTTCTCACTGATCTCTTGCAGGAGGCACCTTGGCTTATAGCAGGCTACCAGCGGGCAGTTTCTCACCTGTCCCCTTGGTTCCAGTACACCATGGAAAAACACAACCTGCCTCTCCTCTTTGGGGTACATCTCCAGACTCTTTAATTGCATTGCTGCAATATCAAATTGGCTCTTTCACGATGGGACAACCCAACACTTGTGTCGCCCAGTCATCTGGTGCTTCTAGTTTGGTGTTCTGCTGTGGAATTATAGTGTGGGGAGCTGACCACATGCTCATCTTGTTTATGCCATGTGTATGAGTAATGAGCTGCCTCAGTGCCTTGGCGCTCCTTGCCCATCAAGGCCATGGAAGTGTGACAGGCGCACTTGGTGTTGTACTGTGGCTTAGGGATTCCCTGACCCATGGATGAATTTGGTACTGAGTGTTAGGGCAGTCCCATCACCATTCCTTCCTAGAGAGGAGACTCGAGGGTCTGTGTGGGCCAGGTTAGGGGACATGACAAAGGTTTCCAGGGTTTGGTTCCATATGGTCACCTCTCAGTGGTGGGGGGTGCAGGGAGTAGGGGTCTTATTGTCGTCCTGCACCCTTGGAGGACAAAAGGTGACACATGAGGGTTGAAATCAGACAATGGTGCTTTAGCAGTTGCTAAAATTTGGTTGAAACTGAGTAGCTGGCTGTGGTGGAATGAGAAGGCCATGCCAAGATGGCCACTGGCAACGGAGCCTGCCTGGCAACAGGCTGTGATTGGATGGCTTTGGAAACTGCCTGGCAACAGGCTGTGATTGGTTAGGGCATAAACCTCCCCTTGATTGGATTGGCTGCCTTGGTTATATAAGCTGCTGTACCAAATGAAATGATCGAGTCTGCAAGCTGCTCGCCTGTGGCCTGTTTTCACCCAGTTCCTGGGGTCTGTGTGGTGACTCCGCGCCTCTTGCCCCCACTGTGCTCCTCTTCTCAGAACAAATCCACAGCAACAGCTGGCCTCTTGAAGCCAAGGGCAGTTGTACAGCTGTGCTCCTTGCTGAGTGGCCCCCTGTCTGGGTCTCCACCCCTCCCCTTTCTCTCAGCAGAACTCAGGCACTTTAAGGAAAGAAGCCCTGGGCTGCTCCAGCCAACCCCCAGGCTGCCCACACACCCCTGCCGGACCTGGGCTCCCAGTCAAGGCCATCAAGTGACCGCCAGCAGCTGATGCCGCTGCTCCCCAAGGGCACGTGAAGCTCCCCTGCCTGTGTCCACTCGTGTGAGACACAGTGATGTCAACCGGCAGAGCCTGGCTACAACTGGTGAGAAAGGGAAAACGGTTCAGGGCACGAATGAGGCCTCTGAGCCCATTCAGTGTGTAGGTGGGAAATGTGTGATTGCACTGAAGAGTTAAACGCTTGAGGTATCAGACAGGATCCTGGGTTCAGGGCATTGTCACATATAAAATGCGCTAAAGGGGCCAATTCCCTTAACATTTGCCACAGTGGAGGGTTGAAATCTGGAATGAGTGCCTACAGCCTGTGATGCCTAAGGTTCACTGTACAAACCGTGGTCTGCTGGTTGCAAAGGCAGAATCTGAACTCTGAGGAGCTCTGACTGCCGTGTTCTCAGATCTCTGCGAGGAGGAGAGACAGATAAACACACCAAGCCCAGCAGCTCGCTTGCCGAGCAACGTTCTTAGGACTGTGTTGATGAATTCACGGTGCTCACTCCCTTTTTATCCTCTGGTGGACAAAAAGCAAAGCAAAGTAAAGCAATAAAAGGCTATGTCTTTTAAGGTGTCAAGGACTGTATATCTGGTACAGAAGCCACCACTGCATGACAGACTGGCACTGCATGTACAAAGTTTGGCCCTTTGGTTTAAAAGAAATCAGTGTGAATGGTATTCTATTTGAAATGTCATTTTTTGGTTATTTATTACATTATTAATTTCCTTAAGAGAGACAAAAAGTTGTAGAGAGATTGATGGTGCAGTGTAGAAGATGCCCTCCACTAAAGTGCTGGTCAAAAAGAAGTGCCCACCGAAATGAAAATTAAAATGATTTAAACAGCCCCTATATGGTTTTTAAAAACTTCCTCTGGGGACCAGCGCTGTGGCCTAGCAGGCTCAGCCTGCCACGCTGGTATCCCATTTCCCAACTGGAGTCTACTTGATAAGATAACTAACACGCGGAGAAAAACATACCCTTGGCAAACAAAGATTTCCCTGACCGGGAATCGAACCCGGGCCGCGGCGGTGAGAGCGCCGAATCCTAACCACTAGACCACCAGGGAACTGTAAGGAAGTGCATTACCTTTATCCACCCCATAGGAAAAAGTCCTTCGCATTCTTTACCTGAAATTTTCATCAACCCTTTCTTCTGTGTTTCTTCTCTCACCGCTCTGAGAAATTACTCAGAAGTCTGTCCCCTCCTGCTTTCTCCAAATCGGAAGCACCCACGCCACCCACTGGGCGCCCCAGCCCCCGCCCAGGCGGCGGAGCTCCGGGAGGCTCCGGAGCGAGCGCCTGCAACTGCACTTTGGCCAAGAGGCGGCGCGGGGAGCAGCGGGCGCCGTAGTCGACGACAACAGCATCATTCTATACGAGGACGCTTCAAAAACTTCGTGGAAAAGTAAAGTTAAAAGTGTTTTCGTGCAAAAACCACAAAGCTTAGAAATCCATGCATTTTTACAACACGAATTTTCCATGAACTTTTTGGAGACTGCGTGTATGTTCACACCAATAACTCGACCCCGCTCCTGCACAACCCACATTCCTTCAGTTAGGAAATCGCGTTTCCTGCTTGGTTAGTTGCAGACTTGGAGGGGTACAATCCCTCTCGGCTTGGGTCTCTGCATTTTGGCGAGCGATTCTGCTGCTAGAGATGTGAGATAGGTTCAACTCGGATCTACAGCTCGCTCAGTTCTTGGGATCTGGGCCCCGTGGTCTCGGGGCTGGGGCGCGCGCTGCACTTGGCTGTGGCTCTGCAGGTGCGCCGGCCGCAGGCCGGGATTTGCGGCTCCTCCCGGCGCGCGCAGCGCTCGCGGAATCCCTGCGTCCCCCGCGCCCTCAGGAACGTCCGGGGCCAGTAGGAGCGCGGGGGACGTCCCGGCAGGGAGCGACCAGTAAAGGAAGGGCAACCGCCCACCGGCGCCGCGGCCACGAGGAGGCAGGGCTTGCTCCCCGGGGGCTGAGCGGCGCTTGACCTTGCGGGGCTGGAGCTCTCCCCGTGCTTTCTAGGAAGCCCAAGGGGGCAACTGGTAATTAAAAAAATAAAAAGAATCGGATGCTTAAACATCTACCTGCGACTCTGGCATCACAGAGGTTCACAACAAAGTTCACAGCCAAAAGTAGGAATAACCCAATTGTCCATCCGTGGTGCTATGTTCACATCCGGAATAACACCATCAATAGCACCAACATAAGACAAGGCATGACATGGAGGCTCCTCAAAAACTGTATGTTGCACAAAATAAAAGATACAAAAAATGTATTTGTTTATATGAACTTCCAAAAGTGACATTAATGTGAGGGTGATGATAGAAAGCAAAGTCTGCTTAAATAAGGGGCAGGCGAATGGCATTGACTGGAAGGGCTGACGACCTTTCTGGAGTGATGAACTTGTTCTCACATTTATTACATCTAGGCGCTGGTTCCATTTGCCAGAATCCATCCAGCTGTATACTTACGATCTTTGCATTTTATTGAATTATCCTTCGATAATGAACTAGTAGCATAAACACTGAGGTGAAGTGGGGGATGGCATAGAATTCAGGTTTCCTCATTTTAGGTTTTTCAGCATTAGGTCCCTGCTGTTTCACAGCACCCTGCTGCATGTGAACTCATAAAAAGAGCGCTGTCGCTGTGTCTAAAAGTGCCTCACTGACAACTGAAATATCTCAACCAGAAAAACCGTGATGACCTCACCATTACAAGATCAAGAGGCAGGCAAAGTCCCCGGAGGGTGGGCGCTTTGCGTTTGAGGGTACTTCCTGCGCATGCTCAGACTGGGCAGTAGGTTATGCACTCCGCTGGGGAGGGGTTCTTTGACCTATGACCATATCTTACTTAGTCGGGTAAATCCTGCTCTCTGGCCACAAACGCGGGGCATAGAGAGTTCAAGAATTGAAAAAAGAGAAAATCCAATTTACAGCAACTCTTAACCCAGAAAGAACCCAGACAGTGGCACAGCTCAGATTTGGACAGTGTTGTTGCAGCCCAAAGTGTGAGCACCAACAGTAAGGGATCATGGGCCCCAGGAGCCTGCTCACAGCCACTGTGCTTCCTTTAATGTTTTTGGCGTGGAGACACCCACAGTATTTTCCTATTTTGTTCTTGCATAGTTACAGGCTCTTGTGTTTTTCTCCTTTTCATTTCCTTTTTTTTTTTAATTTTCTTCAATAAGAATGTGGCCTGTGTCTCTCCATAAGTCTCCCGGGAGGGCTTATCCTTGTCCAAGCTTTCCATGCTCTTTTCCTCCTCCTTACAGTTCCCTTTTGGGGGTGCCAGTTACTGCTCCCATCCACGGACCCAGTGGACCCCTTGGATCTCATCCCAGTTGGGCACCTGGGGTTCGAGCAGCACAGATGGTGCACTGCAGGCTCCCTCCTGTCTGCCCCAGAGCACATCACAGGCTTAGAAATCAATGGAGCAGAATAAAGCCTTTTAGGAAAGGATTTCTCCCCTTGCAAAACTTTTCATTTTCCACTCTCAAAATTCTTCAAAGCTAAAAGCTAACTATGCCTGCATGGCAATAAAGGAAGAGCGATCTAAGGAGACAAGGAAAGGCTCCTTATTCAGAACTTGCTAGAGCTATGGAGCCAGCCAGACTTGGGTGTGGACCTTGGCAGACCCCAAGGCAGGCAAGAGAATCTGGAAAGCTTTAGAGTGGAAACCAAGGGACGGCTTCCAGTATCCCTACGATGGGGGCCCTTGGCAAGGGGAAGCCGCAGGTGCGCTCCCTCCGGTGGGCATCCTGAGTCATTGACTAGGTGTGCATATTTGGTTTTCTCTGACTGGTCCTAAGTTGCAAGTGAGGACACACATCAGGGAGACTGTCAGTTACTTAACAAGTTCTGGCCACATTCGGAGCCCACTGCTACCGTTCTTTTTCAGCTTCTTGGAGACAACAGTCTGACTTCCTACGAGCCTGGCTTGCAGGTTGTGAATGAGGCTGGTATTTGTTAAGATCACCTAGCCATTGCCTGTTGGCATACTCAGTCTCTCAAATGTATTAATTCAGCAAGTCCTAACTAAGCCTCCTGAGAACATCTTGTCCCACGGGGCCGAGGACCAGTGTCCCCAGAGCTATAGCTTCTGAGGCAGGTAGGGGTAGTGTGGGGCAAAGGCCATTGGCCTGCCCTTCTAGTTTGTGTCACTTAATGCATGAGTTTCAAACATGTCAGCTTCAATCCTTGCTCTAATGGCTTCAGTTTTCCTCTGAGTCTTTGCAACTTACTTAGACATACTGCAACCGTGGGGTGATCCTGGGCAGCATTCAGTTAGAGCCAGAAACATTCATGTGTGTCTCTGTGGCCCAATCGGTTAGTGCATTCAGCTATTAACTGGAAAGCTGGTGGTTGGAGCCCACCCAGGGATGTGCTAGCCTTTGTATGACTTCTCTGGTTGTTCCTGTAAATTAGCCTTCATTAATGCAACTACTTCACCTACCCTCTTGTCATCCTGTGGGTACTTCTCACCCTTCCATCCATCAGAAGATCATGCGGTTGGGGGAGATGAATAACAACCTGGCATCACCTTTGCTGAAGAGCATGGCTGTAGGGTGGGATCTTGCTTCTTTTCTTGTGTAGTGTTAGGTTAGTAATACATTTTTTGTACCTCAAAATTGTCAACCATAATAAGGTACTTGGCTCAGTAATTGCTTGATAGGTAATGGAATCCATAGACTCAAGATCATCATTATGGTTATTCCCTACACTATTTTCTTTTGGTGAGGGAGAGTGAAGAAAAGAGAATATGTAATCTTTCGCAAATGAGAGTATAGCAGTCTTTCAAATCTCAGTGATAGTTCTCAGACAAATAATCAGGCCCTTGCTGCTTGCTGCCCAAAGGCAAAGGCATTTGTTCAGCAGCTAGCTTGCAAAGTTTCTGTAACATAATGACTTTAAACCCTAATTCCCATTAATATTATTAACATATTAGTCCTAATTTTAAAATTCCTTGTAAAAACAGACCTGGTCCCAGATGGTATCCAGGAAAATGAATTTGAAAACAAGTCACAGATCCTTGGGCAAGGCGAGTTTGACATGGGTCATTTCTGCATGATTTATCTTGCAGGTGCACCATCATTTCACAGTGATAATGAAAGCAGCAACATATTGACACTATTTCACCTCTTCAAGGACATAAGATGTGGGCAAGGCCATGAGTTTAAGCTTTCGGGTACAGGTAGCTGGTGGCAATGCTTTTCCTTCTAAAGTTTTGTTTTCGTTTCAGCTTGACTCCAGCTTAACTCCTATATTCCCCTTTGTTACCTTTTTCCTAGCAAACAAGGTTGATCAGTCACTCTGCAGGTAGGCTCTCTTTGCTCCCTGTTGCCAGGAGTAACTTGGTCCATTATTGGATCTTATCTGGTCCCATGCTGGAGTCCATCACTAATAATACCTTAATCACTTCTGCAGGTGAGAGCCATCATCTCCAAGCATCAGGCCAACATTACCTCATGAGGAATTGTTCTGCAGAATTCTGACAGGCACTAGGCACAGAGTTCTTTTTTTTTTTTCTCTTGTTTGATCTTCATTAGCAGTTTCACAAATGTGTTATTTTTCAGAGTTCTGGAAATTCTTGGTTACTCCATTGATCTTTCATGAGAAACCTGTCTTCTTGATGCTGATGTTTGTTCCATCTCACACGCATCCATGAGTCCAGCAAGGTGTGCGACATCAGTTTGAACCTTGCTGTTGATTCTGATCAAACAGTGGATCCATGTCCTCTCCAGTCAGTGTATATTTCTCAAGAAGATGATGAAAGGGAGATGTCCCTTGGGTTGTGGGGACCAGGCAGAGAGCAGGCTGGGAGCCACGTGGAGTTAGGTTCAGCCACAGGTAGCCGAGCATGGGCAGGAAAGCAGGGGGCGGCCAGAAGGCTGCACGCCCAGAGGCAACAACAAGCCCTGCATGATTTTCAACAAAGGCATTTCTTCTTTTGTTTGTACCATTAGCTAACCCTTTACATATTGTTTTGAAATTCATTTGATTCCAGGATTTTATGATCACAAAGAATGCTCTAGTTGTCAGTGTTATATACAAAGTATTATGTAGGGTAGTATATTGGAAGTATAATTGCTATGTCATACTGGTTATAGAATTTTTTTAGTTAAGTAATAAACTCTGTAAGTTTGCCTTCCCTGGGGGGTGGTTGCCAATTAATATTCCAATTTGCTTTTCCAATGCAGAGAGTCCTTTTCTTTACATGCTTGCTAGCACAACAAACTCTCTACACATGCATCTGTGGCATTCTATGGAAGGGAGTGCTACCTTCCTGACTCTGTTTGGGGGAGGTGTGATGGATGATCCAAGGTAACTTCAAAAATCCATGGAAAATGGAATGAAAAGATGAGTTTCTTATTGTGAAAAAAGGTTTTGAAATTCATGCATAGCGTTTTCATAATATGATTTTCCCACAATTTTTTTATGATCTCTCCTATAGTGGTTAGTACTAGGGCACCTCCTCATCTGTACCTAGGCTGAACTTCCAATATTTTATATATCTGTAATTGATTTCTGTGCTGACCTGGTTAGCCAAGTCAGAGGAGGCTAGACACAGTGGCCTCTTTCTTAGCTTTGTGCCAAGCTGCTCACCTTAGGCAAGAGAGAACTAACTCCATTGGCTTTTCCTTCCTTTTCTCTATAAATGCAAGGGTGAATTAGTGCACTGTCTGTATTAGCCATGGTTCTATAAAGAAACAGGACCAGCAATCTGTAGACTTACATCTAGCAATCTAAAGATAGTTAAGCAATTGACTTCCACTGTGGAGGCTCGCACACACTGTGCAAGAGAGGTGATCAGGGTGGAGATGCAGGGGAGAAATGCATTTCAAGTCCATAGTTGGTCTGTTGGCAGAATCCCCTCTTCCTCTGGGAAAGTCAATCTTCTATCCAGGCCTTTGAGTAATTGCTTGAGAACCATTCATTTTGTGGAGGGCACTCTGCTTTACAAAAAGCGTACTGATTTTAACGTTGATCTCATTTTCAAAATACCTTTGCGGAAGCATTTAGTATCCATAATAACATTTACCCAAATCTTGGTATTGAGGTCTAGCCAAATTGACACATCATGTCTATATTTTTCCTTGAAGAGATTTGTTTGTTGCTTGCTTGCTTTTTGCTATCTCAACGAAAAGTCATCCAGCTGAGCTAAGGATCCATGTGGAACTGGATCTGTAGGGCTATGGGCTCACATGCCCTCAGTTCATCTGTTGAATCCCATAAGCAGAAATGGAGTTCTTTGACGTGTACATACTAAGTGTAGTTCTTAGACAGGTTAGTTTAAATCCCTCTTTGGGACCTTGTCAGTTATTTTCTCCCATCAGTGGTCTCAGTGTGGAATTCTGGTTCTGACATCATGAAATGAGCACCTGGAGATGATCTCTGCTGAGTAGTGGTTAACAGGGACCTGTTCTCTGTTAGGCAGTGGATGCCAGTTTTCTAATGGGTGAGTCCTTTAGGATGGCTATTTGTTTGTCCTGAGGTTTTTGGTATTTCCTGGTGTTTGAGCCTGCTGTGGGAGAAGTGGCTCAGATCTTGTCTAAAATGACCAGCTAAGATCCTCTGGGTGCAGGAGGTGGCAAGAGCTGTGATTATTGCACAGGTGTCAGTACAAGGACCATCTGCAGAGATACTGAGTCTCCCTTCAGAACTCAGATTCCAACAAACTGCTCTACCACCGGGAAAACAAACTGAATTTCTGGAATCCAGTGCTCTGCTTTCCCACTATGCTGCAATTCTTGAGTGATTTGATACTTTTACAACTGCTTTAATCAGGTTGAAGAAGGAGGGGGAAATATGTCATTGCAAAAAGGCACTTAATTAGCATCCTGTCTGTATTCCAGAGAATAAAATGAAAGCCTCAGAAAAGTATTTAACTCAAGACCTAGTCATCTTTTAAATGATTCCCAGAACAAGTAAGGAAGTAATATATTCTGAGAAGGTCCTGCTGAGCTTAAAAAGACATCGTAGAGCTTTCCAGACACCTAATCATGCTTAATCATTTCCTCTTATTGCCCTCACTGGTAAGTATTTCAATGCATAGCCTCTTCTCCACTTTAAGTGATGTCACTTTATACAATTAGTTCCTTCAGACTGCCTACTTTAAGGAATTCTTATATTGTGTAAATATAAATTGTTTCCTGATGGAACTAATTGATGGGATTGCTCTTACTCTAAAATACAGAGAAATTAGGCCTCTACAAATTCAGAGGAGGCTCTGTCTGCAGTGGTATGGAGACAGTAGTAATCACTTCCAAAATTAAATGTGTGTATGCAGTTTGTATATGTGTATGAACTATTGCACTGAAAATGTACATTCATTATAAATAAATGTTTTAATGGCTTTAATCTGGAAGCAATTCCAGTGTTCAGCAGTAGCAGAATGCATATGTTCAATACAGTTATACCCATTAAAAAATAGATGAACTGCATGGACATAATTTTGAGAATTTTGAATGAAAGCAATGAAACTGTGTTCCTCCTAACCAAAAAAGAAAAAGAAAAAGTCCTCGATACTCGACGTTTAGATTCCACTTATTTGAAACCAAACAACAAGCCAAACTAACCTATGATGATAAGTTTCAGGAATAGAAAATCTGCCTGTGAGAGGCTCCTTTGAGAGGAGGCTCTCTGAGCTATGGAAAATATTCTATATTTCAGTCTGGGAGTTGGTTATTCAAGTGGGTTTCTACCAGTAAAGTCATTTATTTTACTGCATACTTAGTGTATTTTATGTTTGGTGTAACTGACTAAGATTCATTAAAAAGTTAGCTGTTAAAAGCTGCTTGATATGCTAAGGTTTGCCAAAGTGCTACTGAAACTTACTCTTGGGCCGGTGCTGCAGCTCAATTGGCTAATCCTCTGTCTGCGGCGCCAGCACACCGGGTTCTAGTCCCGGTCGGGGCACCAGATTCTGTCCCGGTTGCCCCTCTTCCAGACCAGCTCTCTGCTGTGGCCTGGGAGTGCAGTGGAGGATGGCCCAAGTGCTTGGGCCCTGCACACCGTGGGAGACCAGGAAAAAGCATCTAGCACCTGGCTCCTGCATGGGATCAGTGCGGTGCACCAGCTGCATCGAGCCAGCCGCATCGGCCATTGGAGGGTGAACCAACGGCAAAGGAAGACCTTTCTCTTTGTCTCTCTCTCTCACTGTCCACTCTGCCTGTCAAAAAATAAAAATTAAAATTAAAAAAAAAAAAGAAACTTACTCTCCTGGTTAGGCCTATGCTAGGATGCACAATAAAATCACCTTAGGAAACAGGAAAAAGAAAGCGAATTAATCATGGTAAGCAGAAGGCAAGAAACAATAAAAATCAGAGAAGAAATCAATGAAGCTGAAAATAGGAAAGAGAAAATCAACAAAATAAAATGGTTTTTGTCAAGATCAATAGAATTGAGGGCTGCTTGTAAAATCATTAAAGATCAAAAGAAAAAGCAGACTGAAACACCCACAGAACTTCAGGCTACAGCCACACACACATCTGAGAGGTTTTGACTCTGTGCAATGCATTTTCCTTCCCAGCATACACTGAGCCCTGCCAGGCTCCACACTCTACCTGCTGTTAGCTATGCGCTGGGAGCTACAGTTTTCACTGAGGCAGAACATTCCTGTCCTATCAGCAGCCCTCTGTCCCTCAGCCCAGGGAGTTGCCCAGGGAGATTTTTGTCCTTGTCCCTTTCCCCCTTCCAGACTGAGCGCTGCTATCATGCATCCCTCAGTTATGCAACTGCTTACCAGAGCGAGTGCTGGCCTCATGCACCAGTCTAAATTCCTGGCAAACCCCACTCGCAGTCTTTGCCTTTAGGTGCTTTCCACAACCTGCAAGACCTTGAAGCCCAGATTCAAGAGGGCTTGAACAGTGTGCTTTCCCAGGCTGCAGCTCTAAATGAACCTAAATGAACCCTTCTGTGTCTTAGTTGATTTGTGGTTGAGTTTCTCTACAGTCAACTCCTCTAAATAGCATAACACCAAAAAGTCACACACACACACACACAAGGTCGGGGGGGGAGGGCAAAAATTGCTAATAATAAGAAATGGAAGAGGAACCATCATTTTGGAACCCATGGACATTAAAAGTGAAAGGTATCTTATGAAAAACTCTATGCCCACAATGTTGATAACTTAGATGAAATGGAACAATCTCTTAAAGGACACCATCTACCAAAGCTCATGTATGCAGACATAGATAATCTGTTGTGTATGTAGATTATCTATACCATATGTACCTAGTAGCATATGAAAGAACTTTAATCAATAATGAGCAACATTCCAAAACAAGAAGTAGGCTCACAATATATATTGTGTCATTTTTGGTGTCCTCATACTTTTGGCTTTATGCTTATTTGACCATATTCTAATGACTAAGCTCTTTTTATTTAAGAGTATATTTGTGTGAAAGAATGCATGCAAAGTTTTTCATTTAATACTAGTATTTTAATGTAATTCTCATATTCACCTCTGTATCCACATTGTAGCCAATGTGAGAATTTAGTCTGGGAGAGAGACATTTCCATGGAAAATTTAGCCCCTGACCCACTGGAAGACAGCTCCATCTTATTCTTAAGTAGAGCCAGTTCCCATCAGCAAATGATTTACACACTCGTTGGAATTCATACTGCATTTGAACATCTTTGCTTGTGCACTGGGGGCTTTGCTCCTCACACCCTGCTCTGAGACACCTGGGAGATCTGCAGTTCCTCTGCCTTGCTCCAGGATGTTCTTCAACTCTCAGAAGGAGTGTGGGGGCTGAAGCAGAAATGAGCAGCAGAGCTAATGGACCTGAGGGCCCAGTGTTTCCCTGGGCTCTGCCATTCAGCTCCTGCTGATGGTCTAGGCCTCATCACCACCACACAAATCCTCCCCTCAAAGATTTGCCTTCTCTGTCCTTTGAGGCACTTGCGTCTGTGACTTCCATCCCTATTCTGCAGTCTAATCTGTACAACTGAGAAACTAGTTTTGCAATATTCAGTTAAATGGCCTTGCTGGACGTCAAATCTGGTATCCTGGGGATGGGACACAAATTCTGTCAGTGACCCACCATTGCCCACACGATCGCCTTACTCTTATGTCACCTAAGCCACCCAAATACTGCATAGCCTTATGTGGTCTCCCACTGGTCAGAGCCTGGATTTTCACCTTTGCCCCAATCTGCTTCAAAAACATGGATGCTCCCGGCACGCACAGCCCATCATGCTTGAGCTAACACCGTGTGACAGCGGGGCCAAACTTGAGAGGGGAGGAGAAAGGCACCACCTGCACAGGGCTCTGTGACCAGCCCAAGCAGGTGGGAGTCCACCACCAGAGAGTGGGACTGGCTGGGGTGTCCACTGGTGAAGGCATGAAGATGTGATTAGGAAGGAAAGACTGCAAGGGAGGCAGCCCCTGGGCATGAACTGGCACTCAGCTGCAGCCAGGAAGGTGGGGAAAGCCACTGAGTATGGCTATTAAATGTGGTATCTTAATCTTAGTAAATCTTTTCATTGCTACACAGAACTAAAACATGATTTTATAATATAATGGTGATTTTCTAACCTGTGCCGTGCTATACCATATCTATTAGGCATATATGACTGTTTAAGTCTAAATCAGTTGAAATTAAGTATAAGTAACAAACTACTAGAGAAAACACAGGGGAAATGCTGCAAGACGTTGGCCTAGGCAAAGTCTTTTTTTTTTCCCAATAAGACCTCAAAAGCACAGGCAATAAAAGCAAAACCAGACAAACGAGATTACACTGCACTAAGTAGCTGCCTTACAGCACAGGAAGCAACCAAATGAAGAGACAACCGACAGAATGAGAGAAAATGTTTGCTATGCATCTGAAAAAGGATCAATATCCAGAATGTATAACAAGTTCAAGAAACAACAACAAACAAACAATCCAGTTAAGAAATGGGCAAAGGAGAGGCTGGCATTGTAGGGTAGTGGGTAAAGCCGCTGCCAGTGATGCCGGCATCCCACATGGGTATCGGTTCCTGTCTGCTCCACTTCCGATCCAGCTCCCTCCTAATGGCCTGGGAAAAGCAGCAGAAGATGACCCAAGCATATGGGCCCCTGCCACCCACATGGGAGATCTGGATGGAGCTCCTGGCTCCTGACTTTGGCCTGGCCCAGCATTAGCTATTGCAGCCATTGAACCAGTGTATAGAAGATCTCTTTCTGTTTCTCCCCTTCTCTCTGTGGCTCCAACTTTCAAAATAAATAAATTCATCTTAAAAAAAAAAGAAATGGGTAAATGATATGAATAAACATTTCTCAAAGGATCAAATGTAAATTGCCAACAGGCATATGAAAAATGCTGAGGATCACTAGCCATCAACGAAATGCAAATAAAAGTACAATGATGTTTAACTTCACTCCAGTTAGAATGGCTATGATCCAAAAATCAAAAAAAAATTACAAATGCTGGATGCTGGTAAGGTTGTAGAGAAAAGTGTGTCCAAAAAAAAAAAAAAAAAAGTGTGTCCTAATACACTGTTTGTGAGAATGCAGACTACATACAACTGTTATAAAAATTGCATACAAATTACATGCAACCATTATGGAAAGCAGTATGGAGAGTCCTTAGAAAACTAAAAATGGATCTACCATATGACCCAGTTGTCCCACTAATGGGAATCTACCCAAAGGAAGTGAAATCAGCAATGTGAAAGAGATATCTGCAGTCCCGTGTTTATTGCAACCCAATTCACTATAGGATTGATATGGAATCAGCCTATATGTTCATCAACTGATGACTGGACAAAGAAAAGGTGGTATGCATACATGGCAGAATATTATGTAACCACAAAAAAATAATGAAATTCTGACATTGACAGTATGGATGGAATTGGAGATCATTAGGCTAAGTGAAGTAAGTCAGACCCAAAGAGACAAATATTGCAAGTTTCTACTTATTGTGGATGTTAATATATAGGCAGTATAAAAACTGTGTAGATGTCAAATTATTTGGTATATAGTTATAAATATTGCTTCACTTCTTTCCCCACATTATGATCATTGTCATGAATCTCACATTTTGGGCTCTTAATATATCTCTTTTAGGAAAAAATTGTATATATATGTATATGTATTAATATCTACGTAAGAAGTGAGTGTGGCAAAATGTTAAAAATTGTCAAATCTTAAAATTAAAAAATTTATTTTAGAAAAATCAACTTGTCAATTACTGTAATTCAACATCTTTAAATCTCAGAGACACTGATTTCCCAGTCTGGCATCCCATAAACACAGGTGAGACCTTGCTTTTTCCATATCCTGACTCTGTCATGTCAGTCAAACTTTGAACTGCTTCAGTTTCATTTTCTACCTCTGTAACAATGGCGATATTTACCTTGAATCAGTTCTACTTTCTGACAATTCTGTATATTTCCACTGGTACTTTTGAATGTTTTAGGTTATTATACACCTAGATCCTGCTTATAACAATTTAGTCAGCCATTCCTGTTTTGATAGCGATAAAAGTTAAATTTTAAAGTAATTTCTTCCTAAGTAAATCAATGTCAAGAGGGCATTAAGTAATCATCAGCAATGGTTACATGGATACGGCCAGATAGGAATGTGCTTTGCGAATTCATGCAGTTTGCAAAACATGATTGCGGGCTGTTTTATGGGCTATCACCCTGACTTGTCACTCCAGAAATTCTCCTTTATCTAAGTCCAAGTATGAGTGATGAAGACACTGTCACTGTTGCTTCCACCATTAAGAAGAACCAAGGTCATGACCACTGGTAGTTGAGGGATGTGGCCTGGGGCAGGCACAATCCTGTGGTTTGTTCTTTCTCCTCCTCTTTATTTCATTGAGTTCTGAGGGTTCGGTAGGCCCCTTAGTTTTTAAATGTTTCAAACACTGTGGTAAAATCCACACCCCATAAAAAGTACTGTCTGGCTTGCTGTCTGGCACTCAGCACTATCCTGCTGCTGTGGGACCGTCACTCCCTCCACCACACAGAGCGCACTCCCACACCTATCACACAACAACGCCACCTTCTCCTCTCTCCACCACAAGCACCGTTCCGTTTTCCACTTCTAGGAATTTGAATTCTCTAGAATTTTAAGAAATCAAAGTAGGAAAATTAATTTACCTGGAATTTCTAGAGTATTTCCTCTTTCTGCTATGTGAGAATATGTGTAGCAAGCCAGCACATGCTCTGACAAGTCAATGAATTCTGGTTCAAAGAAATTCTGTGCAGAGCCTTTGGAAAGCTATGTAGGCAATTCAAACCAGTATGGCCAGATCCAAAGCGAGTTCAGCAGACTGAAAGGAATTTGACTTTCCCCTTGGGGCATTTGCTAGTTCTTGGCAAAGGATGAGTGACTAGGAAGTTGGGGAGGAGACAACTACTAAAAAACAGTTGCACTTTGAGTAGCTTGGTGGAAACCGCGAGGGCGAGGGCGAGGGCGAGGGCGAGGGCGAGGGCGACATGTAAGACTGCCCAGGTATTCAGGCCTGAAAATTAAGATCCTGGAGATAAGTGAGCTTCCGGGCATCTGCAAAGTCAGCTCTGTGTAGGTGAGATGCTGCAAGGGCGACCAGTGAAGCTTTTCACTGGCATAGTGGAGATAGAGGGGAACTAGCAGTGGAGATTCAGGACCCTCCAAAAGGAAGGCGTGTCTCTGACGGAAGCCTAGGGAGCCACAGCCTAGAAACAGAGAGAGACTGCTCCTTCCTGTGAGCTGGGCTGTGGACTGGGTTGAGCTGATCTGCCCTTGTGCTGTCTGTCTGGGGAGAGATTTTGGAATTTCAGGAAAAAGATAAGATGGAAAACCTCCTCATACAGTTTTTCCTTATTAAATTTGATTTTGGGGCTGGCACTGTGGCGTAGTAGGTTAAGCCCCTGCCTGCAGTGCTGGCATCTCATATGGGCACTGTTTGGAGACCTGGCCCGAGTGCTTGGGACCCTGCACCCGCATGGGAGACCCAGAAGCAGCTTCGGATCAACCTCGCTGTCGCAGCCATCTGGGGAGGGAACCAGCAGGTGGAACCTTTCTCTCTGCCCCCACCCCCATCTGTGACTCCTTTCTCATTCTTTCTGTGCCTGATTCTCTTGTACGTATGCACACATGGACTTCACATTTTTATCCTGTCTTCAAAAGCATACTATTTTCCAAACTTATAATCAGGCTAGGCTTGACTTCCAATTTTTTTTAAAGATTTATTTTGTATCTGAAAACCAGAGTTACAGAGAGGCAGAGGCAGAGAGAGAGGTTTTCCATCCGCTGGAAGCCAGGATCCTGAAGCTTCTTTCAGGTCTCCCACGTGGGTGCAGGGGCCCAAGGTCTTGGGCCATCCTTTACTGCTTTCCCAGGCCATAGCAGAGAGCTGGATGGGAAGTGGAGCAGCTGGGACTCACACTGGGATGCTAGCACCACAGGCAGAGGCTTAACCTACTATGCCACAGCACAGGCCCCCCCAAATTAATGTCAGTTAAAGTCGGGTTACTTATTGCTTTGTTTAAGAGTTCTACGCCATGGGAGCCGCAGTTCGAGTGTCATTCAGCTTTCAGCCTTGTGCGCAGCACTAGCCCAGAGGGGCAGGGCTTGAGCCTGGAGTCTGGATCCAGGGCTATGGAAGCTCCGTCTCCTGGAGCTTCGAGGGTGCCCTTTCTTCCAGCTCCTCTTGCTCCTGGCCCCTCAGCTCTTCCTCCAAATGTCTGTAGTTTTGAAAGTGGGAAGTTATATTCTTCACAGGGCCAGAAGACAGGGGGATTTCTAAAGTCCTCCTTTGCTTTCTTTTCCATTCTTTACGTAGTTTCAAACAGAGAATGGTGCCAAACAGAAATAATATCCCAACTACCAGAAACGGAAGGACGTGAAACCAGACATGAAGCGGTGGCTGGGAGCCTGCAACAGGAAAACATAGAGAGGAGCTACTAGTGGGAAGCCAGAGGGTCCTGGCCCCATTCTGTTTGGAAGAGAAGGTTGGCCAAGCTCTGATGTGCCCGCCCACCGTGGGGGCCCAGGGAGTCTCAGGGAGCCAGAGGGAGCTACAGCTGGGCCCATGAGAACTTCACCTGCAGGGGCCCAGTAGGGGACTTGCTCCCTGGTTTCAGAGATGACTGCCATCTCTATATTATTTAATGCCTGAAATGAATTTGGGTTGAAGATTAACCCTTTGTTCTGGAGCTCCCAGGCCCTTGGCACCAGTAAGACAGAGACACCTGGATAGGAAGTGATGTGCAGCCCGCACAGTGGCGCTCCCAGCAGTACACACTTTGAGTGCCTCAACCAAAGTCTGCAGCCCAGGGTGTCCAGGTCCCCGGATCTGTGACAATCCATGGGAGGAACTCAGTCTACCCTGGCAGAGATGGCGGGTGATGGTGAGGTGGGGGTGGAAGGAGCAGGGGAGAGTGTGAGAGAGAGCAGAGAGGGGAAACAGAGAGGTTATGGGGAAGGGGGACAGAAAAGAGAAGAAGCAAAAGGGAAAGATGATGGCAAGGTAAGAAATGGAGGCAAATAAAAGAAAGATGTACCGAATTCTGTGAGAAGGGTGAAGTCCTGAATCGAGGTGGGAACCGCCTGGTGGGCGTTCCCGGGGCGGATTCCCCTCCTGCCTGGGAGAGAAGAGGGAGCCCTCCCCTGGCCCGCGGCCCCCGGCGCTCCCACTCACCAAGCACCCCCAGCTCCAGCGCGGCGCTGCGTTTCCGCACCCCTCCATCCTCCGTGGCCGCCTCACACCAGTACGAGCCCGAGTCCTCCCCTCCAGCACGTGGTATCTGGTATTGCGAGGTCGCGTTCCTGGCCTGCACGGTCTTGTTGCCCATGTAGAAGGAGAAGTAAAGGCGCAAGGCGGAGCTGTCCGGGAGCAGCGTTGTCTCACAGCTCAGCGTCACCGCGCTCCCCTCCTGGAGGGGCAGTGGGGAGGACGCCTTCAGCACTGGGGCCGGAAAGAGCTCTGAAGAGAAAGATGAAGGGACAGAGGTGAGCGGGACCACGGAGGCCACATCATCCTTAAGAGAGAGGCGGGGCTATGAGCATTTCCCAGTGTCTTCCTGGTTTCTGCCTCAATGGAACTTTCATCAGATGCATCGGATAACTTTCTTTTTTTTTTTTTTTTACAGTATTACTGGTATCTTTATTTTCTTTTACATTTTTTAAAAATTTTTATTTAATGAATGCATTTTTACATAGATACAACTTGAGAAACATAGTGGTTCTCCCCCCCCCCCCCCCGCCCCCAGCGCCCATCCCACCTCCCATTCCCTCTCCCATCTCCTTCTTCATTATGGATCTTTATAGTATGACTTTATATACAGAGGACCAACTCCATGCTAATCATAGACTTCAACAATTTGCACCCACACACAACATATAGAGTACAGCTTGGGGAGAGAATTTGCAGTTGCTTCTCATATTACAATTCAATAGGGATGGAGGTCCTACATGGGGAGCAAGTGCACCATGACTACTGTTGTCCCTTTAACAGTTAACATTTTCTTTTTTATGATGTCAGTGATCATCTGAGGCTCTTGCCATCGGCTGCCAAGGCTACGGAAGCCTTTTGTGACCATAGACTCTGTCAGTAATTGGACGCGGCCAAAAGCAAAGTGGATGTTCTCCTCTCCCTTCAGAGAAGAGTGTCTCCTTCTTTGATGACCCTTTCTTTCCTCTGAGGTCTCACAGAGATCCTCTGTGTAGAATATTCAACACCCTTTCATGATGAAAACTCTAAGCAAATTGGGTTTAGAAGGAACATTCCTCAACACAATTAAGGCAATTTACAACAAACCCACACCATCATTATATTGAATGGGGAAAAGTTGGAGGCATTTCCATTGAAATCTGGCATCAGACAGGGATGCCCACTCTCACCATTGCTATTCAATATAGTCATAGAAGTTTTAGCCAGAGCCATTAGGTAAGAAAAAGATATTAAAGGAATAAAAATGGGAAAGGAGAAAGTCAAACTATCCCTATTTGCAGATGACATGATTCTATATATAGGGGATCCAAAAGACTCCACTAAGAGACTTTTGGAACTCATAAAGGAGTTTGGTAAAGTAGCAGGATACAAAATCAACCAACAGAAATCAACAGCCTTTGTATACACAGACAATGCCATGGCTTCTAAGATCAATCCCATTTACAATAGCCACAAAAACAATCAAGTATTTTGGAATAAATTTAACCAAGGATGTCAAAGATCTCTATGATGAAAATTAAAAAATATTAGAGAAAGAAATAGAAGACGACACCAAAAAATGGATTACTTTCTAATTATTCTCCCAGCTAGCTTGATGTTTGTTCCTTGCAACTAAAACAACAAAGGACGAACTGGACCTTGACTGTGCCCTGACTCCGAGTTGACCCCGTGATCATTGATGAGGTACTATAATGACTGGAAGGAGCCATGGACTCAGACCCAGAGCCTTGGTTTTGGTTCCAGCCCGGCCACTGGTCTCCGTGGCCTTCAGCAGGGCAGTTCGCCTCTCTGGAGGATTCTGGAGGCTCTGCCATGGCCCCTGTGTGCCTGGCCACTGCAGCTCTGACTACACAGACCCGTACCTTGCACAGTGACAGACACTTCTGCTGATGTGTAGCGATACCTTCCCATGGCCGAGCAGTGATAAATGCCGTCGTGACTCACATTGGTGTTTGGAATGGTGAGTTCAGAATCCTGAAAAGAATACTTAAAGGCTTTGCCATTTTGATAGAAAATCACTTTGTGCACTATCTTGTTCTTCCATGCGTGACACCTCATGGTCAGAGGTTCCCCTTCAGTGAAGACTCTGCCAGAGACCTGGAGCAGCAGCCAATCTGAAAAACATAGACCCAAAATGTAGGAATATGGAGGAGCAGTGCAAAGAGGCCAACACTTTGTCCCCGGGTGCTCTTATCTTTCCTGCCTTGCATATGAAAACTCAGAGTTCTGATGAATCTCCACCCCATGTCTTATTCTGCAAATATCTTTAGATCTGGCAGGAAGAAAAGTATTGTTACCAGCAGTTGAACACCCAGCCCATTCTTACTTTACCTTTCCAAATCTCAGAAGTTTTTTTGACCAAGACAAGTTATGTGATAGAATTCTAAGATGACCCCCAATGGACCATGTCCTTGTACATCCTCTTCAGTGTGTGTGGATCCACTGATTTGCTTCTAGACAATAGAATATGACAAAGGAGATGGGGTCCCTCTTAACAGTTGTTAAATAAGACTCTGTCTAGCATATTGGGTGGAAAGATGTCCTGCTGGCCTTGAAGAAGTAAGTTCTCATGTTGTCAGGGGTCCCTGAGAGGGCCACATAGCAGAGGTCTCTTGGAGCTGAAAGTGGCCACCAGTTTACAGCCAGCAAGAAAGCGAGGACCTATAACATATAAGCCTATAACCACAAGGAACTGAACTCAGCCAATGACCTTTGCAAGAGCTGCCCAAAGGAGCACAGCCCAGCCAGCTCCCTGATTGCAACCATGGAAGACCCTGAGCAGAGAAACCACAGCTAAGCCAAGCTGTGCCTCACCTCCTCCCCGTGGAAACTGGGACATAAGGGGCATATGCTGTTTTAAGCTACTAAGTTTTTGGTTATTTGGAATGCTGCAATAGATAACCAATATGCACTAACTCCTGTCACAATTGTTAATAGGATCAGACATTCTGAGGCAAACACACAGAATGGCAACCATCCAGATGTGGATCCCCTACCAGGCTGGCAGGAACACCTGCAGATCAGTGACAGGGAGCAAAAACAAGCTGCTACAGAAAAGGCCCTTTCCTCTTGATGCAATCTCTGCACGTAACCAAGAATGCTTCCTTCTGCAGGGACAGTTGGTTTGGCCAAATGGAGATGGGGTGATTTGGGGACAAAGGAGAAGAGACAGTAGGACTTTTCTCCCCTCCGAAACTTACCTAAGAAAGGGAGGCAGGTCTGTGGTGCTATGAGCAGCATGGTATTTACAGCTTTGGATCCTGCCATGGTGCTTCTAAATATAAGTAACACTCTCCCCTCCCTCATTCACACCCCCAAGCCAGAGATGCCTGCACTTCCAACACACACACATCTCTGCTTTGTAAATGCAAAAGCATACTGAGAAATTTTAACATGTCTTCATCGGACACTGTCAAAACACTAGCAATGCTAGAAAATATTTGAATGGCACAGAAGAGACTTGAGTTTGTGGAATGTAGTATCTTAGAGAAAATTCATATACTTTCCAAATGCATCCATCAGCTATAAGAATGGAGCGTATTCTAGTGAAGCCACAAATACAAAAGAACTAATGCTATAATTATCAATAAGCCATAAAATTAGAAACCAAATTTAAAAACCACCCTCCAAAAAACTTCTACATAATTCATGAGTATCAGTGATGGGGTGGGAGAGGTAGAAAGATTGTAATAGAAATTTTAAATTTAATATGAAATGATAACAGAGTGTTACATATCAAAACTTGTGGGATGTAGCTGTCAGTAGATATTTACCAACTAAATTGCTTCTCAAAACCCATTCACTTCATCTTTATGACCTTGGAATAGGAAGGGAATTGTGATTAGGTCCACCCCCAGCTGTATTTTTTTGGTCTCAGCATTCACACATTTAAATGAAGTGACTGGGAATCTGAGTGGCTGCAAATGAATCCTCCCCTGCTGAATTACTGGGGCAAAACTTTTTTTAAAATTAGAGTATAGACAGCACCAAAAAAAACCTGATGTATTGTATGGCAGTAAAATTAACAGCTTCTGTTCAATGAAAATCCAATAAACCACCATATGATAGTAAAAGGCATGCCACACAGTAGGAAGAGATATTTACAACACTTGAAAAAGGATTCACACCCACAAATTCCTGTGTGTCAATAAGAAAACGGCGGATGATAGAAAACTTGGCAGAAAGATCTTATTGTGTACATTACAAAAGAGAATATCCAAATAGGTTACAAAAAAAGTGTAAGAAACAGTCATTCAATATCTTAGTCATGAGGGAAATGCAAATTAAGACTGCAATTTGATACTATTGTACATCAGCAGAATAGCACGAATAAAAATACAGAAAACATCTAGATTTGATGAAGAGCAATCAAAATGTATGTTCTGTGGACATGTAAACTGGTAGAACCACTTTGAAAAAATGTATTGGCTAGCGCCGCAGCTCAATAGGCCAATCCTCTGCCTGCAGCGCCAGCACACAGGGTTCTAGTCCTGGTCAGGGTGCTGGATTCTGTCCCGGTTGCCCCTCTTCCAGGCCAGCTCTCTGCTGTGGCCCAGGAGTGCAGTGGAGGATGGCTCAAGTGCTTGGGACCTGCACCCGCATGGGAGACCAGAATAAGCACCTGGCTCCTACCATTGGATGAGCGCGGTGCGCCGGCCGCAGCGCACCAGCCGCAGCGGCCATTGGAGGGTGAACCAACGGCAAAAGGAAGACCTTTCTCTCTGTCTCTCTCTCACTGTCCACTCTGCCTGTCAAAAACAAAACAAAAACCTGTGTATCAGTATCTGCTAACAGTAACAACCATGGCTCCTCCACATCTTCCAGCAGGTGTGTGCACCAAAACACAGGTGAATAATGCAGACATTTTCCAGCAGTGCCATCTGTAAGAGACCAGAGGTGGAAACAGCCCAAGAGTCCACCAGTAGAATAGAAAAATATAGAATGCTAAACAGTACCCAGAACAAGTAACCCACAAGTTCTCAATGTGTGTGAATATAACAATCATACTTTCAAGAAAAAAGTAGCCAGCCATTTGCATTCAGTCCACAAATGGGCAAAACCCTATGATTTAGAAGCCACTGTTGGAGGTTGTGACTAGTAACGGGCAAGAAGGAGGTCTTAGAAATATTGTATTTCCTAATTAGGGTGCTGTTTACTTGGGAACATTCACTGAGATGGACACTTAGGGTTTGCTGTATATAAGTTGTTCTTCAATCAAAATTCCCATTAAATGTATTATTAAAAAGATATTATTCTTAATCTGGAAAACATTATGCTGAGTGAATTAAGCCAGTCCCAAAGGGACAAATATCATATGTTCTCCCTGATCGGCGACAACTAACTGAGCACCAAAGGGGAAACCTGTTGAAGTGAAATGGACACTATGAGAAACAGTGACTTGATCAGCTCTCGTCCTGACTGTTGATGTACAATGTAATACTTTATCCATTTTAGTATTTTTGTTTTGTTTTGTTCTAGTACTATTGGTTGAACTCTGTAATTAACACACAATTATTTTTAGGTGTTTAAATTTTAACTGAAACTGACCCCTGTTAAATATAAGAGTGGGAATAAGAGAGGGAGGAGATGTACAATTTGGGACATGCTCAATCGGACTTGCCCCAAATGGTGGAGTTAGAAACGTGCCAGGGGATTCCAATATAAACCCATCAAGGTGGCACGTGCCAATGCCATCTCACTAGTCCAAGTGATCAATTTCAGTTCACAATTGATCACACTGATAGGTCTAAGAGTCAAAGGGATCACACAAACAAGACTAGTGTCTGCTAATACTGATAGAATCAAAAAGGGAGAGAACAATCCATCATGGGAAGCAGTATACACAGCAGACTCATAGAATGGCAGATGTCCTACATAGCACTCTGGCCTCAGAATCAGCCCTTAAGGCATTTGGATCTGGCTCAAGAGCCCATGAGAGTATTTTAGGCATGGAAAGCCAAGACACTCTGGAAAGAAAAAAAAAAGAAGAAAACCTAAATGAAAGGTCTCTGTGAGTGAGATCCCAGTGGAAAGAACGGACCATCAAAGAAGGAGGTACATTTCTCTGAAGGGAGGAGAGAACTTCCACTTTGACTATGACCCTGTTGGAATAAGATCGAAGTCGGTGAACTCAAAAGGCTTCCATAGCCTTGGCAACTCATGACTAGAGCCTAGGGAGATTACTGACGCCATAAACAAGAGTGTCAAATTGTTAAGTCAACAACAGGAGTCACTGTGTACTTACTTCTCAGGTGGGATCTGTCCTTAATGTGTTGTCCAATGTGAACTAATGCTATAACTAGTACTGAAACAGTATTTTACACTTTATGTTTCTGTGTGGGTGCAAACTGATGCGATCTTTACTTAGTATATACTAAATCGATCTTCTGTATATAAAGATAATTGAAAATGAATCTTGATGTGAATGGAATGGGAGAGGGAGCTGGATATGGGAGGGGTGCGAATGGGAGGGAAATTATTGTGGGGGGGAAGCCATTGTAATCCATAAACTGTACTTTGGAAATTTATATTTACTCAATAAAAAATTAATTAATTAATTAATTAAAAAGAGATGTTATTCTTAGTGAATCAGCAACACTAAGTGTTCTGGAGTCTGTGCAGAGGTAAAGAGAACGGCCTCCTCCCAGCTCTGGTTGATTTCTTGTCTTTTATTTTTTTTTACTAGATTTTTTTTTTATTTGAAAGGCAGAGTTACAGAGAGGGAGAGACACAGAGATAGTGAACCAACAGATGGTTCACTGCAAAGGCCATGGCTGCAAGGGCCATGGCTGGGCCAGACCAAAGCCAGGAGGCAGGAGCTTCTTCTGGGTCTCCCACATGAGTGCAGGGGCCCAAGGACTTGGTGCATCCTCCACTGTTCTCCCAGGCACATGAGCAGGGAGTTGGCTTGGAAGTAGAGTGGCCCCTTTGGGATGCTCGCCACTGTGCTGGTCCCTGTTTCTTGCCACTTAAACTTTGAAACACTTCTGCTTCTGCTCAGATGATGTGAAGTCTCTTGTTAGCACAGCTCTGTCAGCTCCCCTCCCCTCTCCATCTCACCACGGTAGAGTCCCGAGCAATGCATGAGGAACCCATTATTTCCCTGCAAACAGTCTCAGCATTTCCTTAGCTAAAACATATTTGAAGGCATGAGAACCCATTTTCTGCTAAAGGCCATGTGGATTTTTATAATGTCATTCAGGAGCCATAGAAAATTATCAACTTGAAAATTAGCCTACTATTGATTTACTGAATTTTTGCTCCCCAAGTGGTTGCCTTGTCGGGGCCAGAGCAAATGATTTAGAGCAAATGATCTCACAGGCCTTACATGGCCTGTGGGCCAGGCATTCCCAGCCCTGTGAGTCTAAAGCAGCCAAGTCCACATAATGTGATTTTGCATCCAGTGTGGATGAACTTTGCCACTATCAGTGGCAGAGGAGTTTGAGCCATTGCCTTTCAATAACAAAATAATGCACTGGGATGTGTTGTGCTGAACAAAGAAACAGTTCTGCCCTGAAGAAGAATGTTGTACTCTCCATCTCTTGACAAGTAGAAACCATGTAGAGATGTGAATGGGTGGTGGGGTTTGTCTTTCTGCTTCTGTTCATTAGTCCCAGCAATTCAGAATACTATGAATGCTTCTTACGACAACTTGCTGGAAGATGTTGCAGCATTATTTATAAAACAAAGAATGGAAAGTTTCCTAATGCAGAATGGAAGACACTAATTATGGTACAGCTATAGGACAGGATACAGGAAAGCTCATGGAAAATCTGCATTAGCCTTTATTTCCAGTTTTCAATGAACTTTGTGAATCCTCTCATCAAGTAGACATTTCACACTACATGCCTAGTGATAGACACAGACCTCCTTTCCAAGGGATGAAACTAAGATGTGGGACAGTATATAGAGCATCCTACCAACCTCAGTGTTTCAAAAAGCTTCCCAGTTTTGATTCTGTGGCAGGTAACCGAAGGATCAGGATTTGGGGATGGGAAGGGGATGTTCATTGTTCAGCATTGCGCATTTGCCAGGATTGTTATTTACTCTGTTCAGGTGTACGTTTGAATAATGATAAAATTGCAGGGCTGAGTTTTGCTCCACTTGCTCCACTCACATCCAGCCCAGGCTAAGACTCTGCTGTGATGTTTGAGTGCACTGATTTAATTTTACGCAGTGGCACACAGGGCTGAGATCCAGACCTGGATAAAGCAACACACACACATCTGCATCCAGCAGGGAGAAAACAAAGGAAGACTATGGGGTTTCCAGAACGTCTGCTCCAGGCCTTGCTTACCTCTGTGCGTCTGCAGCTGCACGGGCTCACTTGGTGTTGAGAGCTCCGTCTGGCACCTGTATTCACCACTGTCATTGGCCTGGGCACCAACGATGTAGTACCTGGGGGTCAGGGTCCGAATGGTTGTGCCGTTGAGAAACCACTGTGCAGAGCTGTCCCCAGGCAGATGCGGCCCCTCACACTGTAAGGTCACGGCTTCCTCTTGGAACACATCGACCCACGGAGGCTGCAGGGTGATCACGGCCTTCGTGGGGTCTGCTTGGGGAGAAGACAGAATCAAAAACAGCCAAGGGAGCAAAGGGAGTCCTTAAGACTCTGCGCCCTGGCACAGCTCTGTGGGTGACAGGAGAGACTGTGTTCAGGGTCATTAGAGAAGCAGGCGAGGGTGTCTGACTGCTGCAGAGAGCTCTGCTGGGGCTGTTAAGTCCTCAGTCTGGGCGTTGGGCTCTGGGGTTCCTGTAGGCACCCCCGGCTGGTGAGCAATGAATCAAGGTTTTAAGGTAGGGCCACCTGGAGTTGCTTTCCTTACCCATAGTGCCTGCCTGACCCTACAGGTGCAGCCCAGAGCTGCATGAGCTTCTGCATGGAGACAGAGGTGCAGGCCATCCCCTGGAGCCATCAGGACGGCCTGGCTCGCTCCCGGGGGGAAACCCAGCTAAGCTTGCTCGTGAAAGGACTGATTTGGAGGATGTTGGAAAACACAGCAGAACTACTTCTGTGTTTTTTGTTTTGTAATTCAGGTGCTTTTAAGCATTTATTCCAGAAGTCAGAAAGCATTGGCAAGAAACCTTAAAACTCAGGGTTTTGTCAAACTAACATCTGAATATGGGGATTTTACATGATCTATAAATCTTTCCCTCTTCTCTCCGCTCCCTAGTTCCTCTCTGCTGCAGGTTAACAGGATCTATGTTTTGAAGTTGGAAAGTGGCATGGGAGAAGTCGAGTTAGAAATCACTCACCCTTGGGGCTGGTGCAGTGGCGCAGCCTGTGCCTGAAGTGCCGGCATCCCATATGGGCGCCAGTTTGAGACCCAGCTGCTCCACTTTCTGTCCAGCACTCTGCTATGGCCTGGGAAAACAGTGGAAGATGGCCCTAGTACTTGGGCCCCTTTACCCACATGGGAGACCCGGAAGAAGCTCCTGGCTCCTGGCTCCTGGTTTCAGATCATCGAAGTTCTGGCCATAGCAGCCAATTGGGGTGGCCAATTAGGGAGTGAACCATTGGATGGAAGACCTCTCTCTCTCTCTCTCTCTGCTTCTCCGCTCTCTGTAATTCTGGCTTTCAAATAAATGAATAAATAAATCTTAAAAAAAAAAAAAGAAAGAATTCACTCACCCTCTTGCCCACCAACTGGAACTGCAAGAGACCAGAGAATACAGACGTCAGCCGGTCAGCAGCAGGTGACAAGGAAGGGAGAACCAGGAAGATGAAATCAGCGTGGCATCAGAGATGCCAGCCTCGCTCCCTGGAATTCTCTCTGACCTCCTCCTCCAAAATCACTTACCAGCAGAACCAAACAGCCTACACGTGATTTGTTTTGATTTGAGGCTTCTGGGTTTAATGCTAATTCAAGGCCACTTTCCCCATCCCTTCATTATAATAAGTCCCACTAAACCATGAAAGCAGATATAGCCATCTCCATATTCAAGGGTTCAGGTTGAATATACCCAAGGAAGAAAAAAAAATCTTGATTCCACATAACCAGAGCCCATGTCCTTCCAGCCCCCTCTGAGCCCAACTCACCCCACAAGAGTAGAGCTGTCCACAGCCACATGTTGTCTCCAAGCTGATGAGGGCCGTGAAATCTGTAATAGGCAAACCAATGAAGATGCTCGGTTAGAGGCTCTGGAGCCAAGATTAGAAAGAGGAAGGAAGCTGCCACTTCTGACCATGTCCTGCATGGTCCTTTTCTGGGAAACACATCCCTGGCTCTTGAGGTGTGAGTTTCCAACTCTCAGGCCTCTTACCCCCTCTCTTTTTATTGGCATCAAGAATAGTGAGTCTTGGGACCGGTGCTGTGGCACAGCTGGTGAAGCCACCACCTGCAGTGCTGGCATCCCATATGGGCCCTGGTTTGAGTCCTGGGTGCTTCACTTTGAATCCAGGTCTCTGTTATAGCCTGGGAAAGCAGAAGATGCCAACCCCTTGGGTCCCTGCACCCCAAGCTCCTGTCTTCGGATCGGCCCAGCTCTGGCTGTTGTGGCCATCTGGGGAGTGAACCGTGGATGGAAGACCTCTCTCTCTCTCTCTCTCTCTCTCTCTCTCCCCCTTCAAATAAAGTAAATAAAACTTTTTTAAAAATGGTGAATCTTTTCCAGAAGGTTTTCAAATTACTTTACCCATATTCATCAGAGGAATTGCTACCTACAGTAGCTATAGCCTTACAAAATGCATTTCTCAAGAAGACTTGAAGGTCAAAGGGAGTCCTTGACCCATGAGGGCAGAGTGGATGTTGCATTCACAGGCATGGAAACAACATTAACTTCACGGAACATCTCCATCAGCACCCTTGAGGCACCAGGTGCATTGTCAGTGAAAGGAATCTTTTCTCTCCTGAGCAGCAGGTTGCAACAATGTTACAGCGTAATTCAGCAAACCCACTTAAACCTGCACGCTGGCAACCAGACTCTGGCTGTCTCTGAAACACGGGCGCAGTAGATGTTGCGTAATTCTTCAAGGCCCTGGCATTGTCACGTGGCAGATGAGCATTTTCAACTAAAAGCCGCCAGCTGCATTAGCCCCTAACAAGAGAATCATCTGTGCTTTGGAGCTCTGAAGCCAGTTGCTGGCTTTTCGTCTCCAGCTCTGACCTTCCTAGATGGAGTCTTCCATCATAAGGTGGTGGCGCCCACATTGAGAAAATCCACATTGAGAAAAGCCTTCACCCATCGCCCTAGCCTCACCTTCCGGATAACTTGCTGCGGCTTCTACAGCGGCACCTGGGGCTTCACCGTTTGCACCCGAGAGGCCCCTCTCCTAAAGCTCTGGGCCGCCCGCTGCCAGCCCCAAGTGCTTCCTCCGCAGCTTCCGCGCCTTTCTCTCAGCCTTCATGGAATGCAGGGCGTTGGGCCTCGCTCTGGGTTATGCCTCGGCTTCAGGGAACGGCGTGGTCGGTCTCGCGGTCCGTCCAGACCGCTGGAACTTTCTCCACCAGCGCTAAGGCTGCTTCCCTCGCTCAGCATCACACTGCAGTGGCGCTTAGTTCCCTCCAGGAACCTTTCCTTTGCAGCCGCCACCGGGCTCACTCGTGACATCATCTGCTGCCTTCCCATGTGCGCTGGCAGAAAGCTGAATTGGGAGTAGAGAAGGTGTGGCTCGAACTGGGACTCTGATATGGGATGCATCCATCCCAAGTGGCAGAATTTTTTTTGTATCTATTTAATCTTATTCTCCCTGCTTTCTTTGCAACTATCCCATCCTTTTCTAATTTCGTTTTTGAAAAGATTTATTTATTTGAAAGACAGAGTTACAGAGAGAGAGAGAGAGAGAGAGAGAGAGAGAGAGAGAGAGATTGATCTTCCATCCGCTGGTTCTTTCCCAAAATGGCCACACTGGCCAGAGCTGAGTCGATCTGAAGCCAGGAGCCAGGAGCTTCTTCCCAGTCTCCCATGCGGGTGCAGGGGCCCAAGGACTTGGGCCATCTTCTACTGCTGTCTCAGGCCATAGCATCACCATATGGGATGTCGGCCCTGCAGGCCAGAGCTTTAACCCGCTGTGCCAAAGCACCAGACCCTCTAAGTTCTTAAATCCCATACTTAGGCCGGTGCCGTGTCTCAACAGGCTAATCCTCCGCCTTGCGGCGCCGGCACACCGGGTTCTAGTCCCGGTCGGGGCGCCGGATTCTGTCCCGGTTGCCCCTCTTCCAGGCCAGCCCTCTGCTGTGGCCCGGGAGTGCAGTGGAGGATGGCCCAAGTGCTTGGGAGACCAGGAAAAAGCACCTAGAACCTGGCTCCTGCCATCGGATGAGCGCGGTGCGCCGGCCGCAGCGCGCTGGCCGCGGCAGCCATTGGAGGGTGAACCAACAGCAAAGGAAGACCTTTCTCTCTGTCTCTTTCACTGTCCACTCTGCCTGTCAAAAAAAGTAAAAAAAATATATAATAAAAAAATTTTTAAAAAAATCCCATACTTAATCTCAGGCTTTTTTGAGTACTGTTGGTTGTTTAGAATGAAGCTTTTGACCTTATGGCATGCAGCATGACTAAAGAAAGAGGAGAAAGCAAATTCTGTATTGATAGTGAAATCCGTATGTGTAGTGATTTGACAGTTTTCACAGTGGTGGGACTGATTCCCCCAACTCATTTCCTCAGCAACTCAGATTCAGTCCAGAGCCCTAGCAGTAAAACCTGAGCTTATTTTTTGAAGCATTTGATATATTTTAAAAATTGATGGCAAAATTCTAGCAGTGGTGCCTAGGATATTTAAATTAACCTTTCTTCCATACACAAACAGTTGGGTACCCTACAGAAACAGAATCTTACAAGCACCGTGGACTGACGTAATCAGTGTCTGGTTGAAAGCTTGTTCAGATGCTCAAACTGATGATTTAAACCTGGGGACAACCAGTCAGCTGCCTCAGCTGGCTGTTCCACAGGCGAACTGTGCTTACAGTTTCACACTTCTCTTACACGGGGGGTACACTCATTGAGTCAGGCTTATATGATGCAGATTTCTGTGTGGTTATTAATCACATGCAAGATTGAAGAATGCCTCATTGAAAATGAAACACTACATTCTCACAGCTACGAGATGTGATGACTGAACAGAAAGAAGCGGGTACACTAGATTCCCACATCGGATGTTCTCTGTATGCATGGAGAGCCAAGCAATGGGGTCGTTAGTCTCTTTCCCTACAGTGGCCCTAGAAGTAAGGCTCACTCCTTCTGAAGGTATAGGAACTGTTCCCTTGACCACGGCCCAGAGTTACTGAAAGGTCGTGTTCCCTGGAAGCCAGCTGCTGGTCTTCCCAGCAGAGATCCCGTTCAGCTCTTAGGCCCCTGCAGTCACTAAGCCCATAAGCTTCCCCTTGTGGTCATCTGTCAACTTACAATTGTATACCGTGACCACCTTAGGTGTCATCCTTGTGTTCTTGCACCTGCGTTTAGCTAGCACAGGCCAGATTTCCCACTTGTGTTACTTTTTGTTGCATCTGGCACACAGAGTCACACAAGAACAGCACATTTATAATAGAGCAGCTATACCATGGAAGCATGGTCTTAGCTGCAGTCTGGTGTAAACACTTAAAACTGCAAATCATGATTAATTGGAAGGCAAAGAGAGCAGTCAGAATTCCCATGAGGACCATGACAATGATTTGTAATCCTGACTAGCAAAGTTTACTCAGACTTGAGGGTACCGACTTAACAGATCATGTATGGGGGGCCGGCACCGTGGCTCACTTGGTTAATCCTCTGCCTGCGGCACCGGCATCCCATGTGGGCACGGGGTTCTCCTCTTCTGGTCCAGCTCTCTGCTGTGGCCTGGGAAGGCAGTGGAAGATGGTCTAAGTCCTTGGGCCCTGCACCCACGTGGGAGACCAGGAGGAAGCACCTGACTCCTGGCTTCAGGCCGTAGTGGCCATTTGAGGGGTGAACCAATGGAGGGTTCTCTCTCACTCACTGCTAACTCTGTCAAATTAAAAAAAAAAAAACAACACAGGTCATGTATGGAATATATATATATATATATATATATCTCTTTGTAGTCACCTAATTTTTAGGTGATTCTGTCTAATCTGATTTCTATTTTCTCAAGTGTATATTCAAAACAATATGAGCAATTGTATAAATTCCTCATTTTTGTATTTCATGGAATCTGAATTTTTGTGTAAAAGGAACGGATTAGTAAAATGTCTTAAGAGGCATTGGTGCAAAAAAAAAAAAAAGAGAGAGAGAGGCATTGGTAGTCTATTGGCCAATTGTCTGAAGAGTGGTGGGTCTGTTTTGTTAGGTGCATCATTCTTTATGTCCTAAATATAGAAATATATGTATATATCAATATGTTTTTCAATATATACATATGCAAAGAAGTTGACTGGCTTGGCATAGTACAATCAAAATATTTTAAGAAAATAATTATTAGAGCAACTAAAACATAAGGAGAAGAACCATGCACAGCAAGAGTCAGTATTTAAGATCTATATAGGCCTGGCCTGAACCCTCAGAAGAGGTGGTCAAACTGAATTGTCAGCAATTTTCTTTTTGGTCCATGCTTGAGATTGGTGATGGGAGATTGGACTTTTTCCTTGTGATCCTAAAAAGAAGATTTACTAAACAGTGACAACATGTTTAATTACCTCTTGATAATACATAAGAATAGCCCCATCTATGCCCAGAGGGTTATGGAAAAAGGTATACAACTAACTTTTGCTTTATTTCATGTTGAGTTACTAATCTTACAAGTCCAATTTAAGTTCTTGAGCTTTGTAAAAAAAAAATTTTCAGTCCAATCACATGGTCTCAAAATGGTCAGAAATATATTTAGCAAGAACACTTTAGAATGACAGCTGCTTGTGAACACCTTTTAAAAGAAGAATCAGAATAGGGGCCAGCACTGTGACACTGTGACACAGCGGGTTAAAGCCCTGGCCTGAAGCTCCTGGCTCCTGGCTTCAGATCAGCACAGCTCCAGCAGTTGTGGCCATCTGAGGAGTGAACCAGTGGATGGAAGACCTTTCTCTCTGTTTCTGCCTCTCTCTGTAACTCTGTTTTTCAAATAAATAAAATAAATCTTTTTTTTTTTTAAAAAAAAAGAAGAATCAGAATAAAGATTTTAACTTCTTTTGTGGAGAACAGAACCTAAAATAGTCATCCTTAGAGGTCTGATAAGAGATTACTATGTCAGTGATTGACAGCAAATTGAGCATCAATTTGATCAATACATGAGACAACTAATTTTAATTTTTTGAAGTAGAAAGGGACAAAGGACCTATGTGTGGAAAGACAGGTCTGCAAAAACAAGACAGGAGAATTGGAAATCACCAAGGTAAGAGGACTGGAGATGTGGATCTGGGAGCAGACCAGAGACTAATGAGACGGAGGAATGAAATAAAAAACAGGATCAGATCTGAACAAAATAGGGAAGACACCTGAACACTAAATAACTTGGTTGAAAGACCACTGTATTTAACTTTTCCAAGTCCCAAAGGATATAAAATCCCAGTCCCCCCCCCCCCCCCGGGGCTTTTCCTGCTTGGGGAGCCCCTCCTGGCGATGGAGCTAACCCTATGGAAGGTTTTCTCTGCTCTGCTCAATTAACGCTCTCCCTGCTCACCGTCCGTTGTCCATTTTCTCATTCTTCATGGGCACAAAACATGAACTGCGTGGACAGAACTAGTGACACCTGCATCATTTCCCTCGTTGACGTTGCTTCCTACGTAATTTAGCAAATCCTATGAGCCCAGTTATTTTAGTATCATAAGGTGAGAGATGCATACTTTGAGATTTTCCAGGAGCCCAATTAGAAAAATCCCACAGTCAATTTTAGGTCAAAACGACATAATCTCGACTTTGATTTGGGCAAATTTGTAAAAAAATTTTAAAAAGTTGAAAACATTTAAGATAACATTTCACTGTGAAATAATACATGTTATCCATTTAATCGAAGTTACTATTTTAAGAAATCAGAAAGTTACATAGTTGAAAGAAAAAATCCTTTGATATTTAACAGATATCTCAGTTTTTCTAAGCAACTAACAATCTTAAGAAAAACAGCACTGGGGCCAGCATTGTGGCATAGTGAGTAAATCTACCACCTGCCATGCCAGCATCCCATATAGGCATTGGTTCCTGTCCCAGCTGCTCTACTTCTGATCCAACTTTCCCGGCTAATAGCCTGGGAAAAGCAGCAGAAGATGCCAAATTTTCTGGGCCCCTGCCAACCAAGTGCGAGACCCAGATGGAACTCCTGGCTTCTGCATGGCTCAGCCCTGGCCATAGAAACTATCTGGGGAATGAACCAGTGGATTGAAGATCTTCCCTTGTGTTTCTCCTTTTCTAACTCTGACTTTCAAATAAATAAACCTTTAAAAAAAAGTGCTCAGAGCAATAATGAACCAAATTCTACTCTGGATGAAAACATTTTATTAATTAAATAAATGGATCCAGCATTGTGGCATAGCATGTTAAGCCACTGTCTGCAATGCTGGTATCCCATATGGATGCTGGTTTGAGTCCCAGCTGCTCCACTTTTTTTTTTTTTTTTTTTTTTTTTTTTTACAGGCAGAGTGGACAGTGAGAGAGAGACAGAGAGAAAGGTCTTCCTTTTGCCGTTGGTTCACCCTCCAATGGCCGCCGCGGCCGGCGCACCGCGCTCATCCGATGGCAGGAGCCAGGAGCCAGGTGCTTTTCCTGGTCTCCCCATGGGGTGCAGGGCCCAAGCACCTGGGCCATCCTCCACTGCACTCCTGGGCCACAGCAGAGGGCTGGCCTGGAACAGGGGCAACCGGGACAGAATCCGGTGCCCCAACCGGGACTAGAACCCGGTGTGCCGGCGCCGCAAGGCGGAGGATTAGCCTGTTGAGCCACGGTGCCGGCCCCAGCTGCTCCACTTCTGATCCAGCTCCCTGCTAATGCATCTGGGAATGCAGTGGAAGGTGGAAACCAGATGAAACTCCTGGCTTAGCCCCAGCCAATGGGACCATTTGGGAAGTATTGGGAAGTGAACATTGGGTGGAAGATATTGGTCTCTCCTCTTTCTGTAACTCTGCCTTTCAAACAAACAAACAAATAAATAAAAGGCCAGCATTGAGCACAGAAAACTATTTTGATAAAATAAAAGCTAGGCTAGTTACCTAAAGGTAAATAATTTTACCTTTTAATTTTTTTATTAAGAATACAGCCCAATACTTTTAGAAAACCTTTGAGATTTTTAAAAAAGATTAATTTATTTATTTGAAAGGTATAGTTACAGAGAAGCAGAGGCAGAGAGAGAGAGAGGTGTTTTCCATTCAATATTTCACTCCCCAGATGGCCACAACAGCTGGAGCTGAGCCAATCTGAAGCCAGGAGCCAGGAGCTTCTTCCAGGTCTCCCACACAGGTGCAGTGGCCCAAGGACTTGGGCCTTCTTCTACTGCTTTCCCAGGCCACATCAGAGAGCTAGATCCGAAATGGAGCAGCCGGGACTCAAACCAGCACCCATATGGGATGCCAGCACTGTAGAGAGTGGCTTTACCCACTATGCTACAGCACCGGCCCCAAAAACCTTTGTTATTTTAACAAAAAATACCAAATTGTAATTTTATATAAATGCACTTTTAATGTTAAAGCTTAATTTTTAGAAAAATGTATAAACAATTCCCTTTTAAGCTTGATTATACATAAAATTCTTTTTATAAGGTTATATCCACTAAAATGCTTTTTATTATATATTTAGAACTTTAATTTTACCCTGTATAATTTTTGTTTTCATTTTGGAACAAATATTTTGTCTTAAGACAAAACTTATCTTTTATTTAAAGATTTGTTTGAAAGGCAGAATTACAGAGAGGGAGAGACAGAGGGAGAGAAAGAGAGATCTTTCATCTGCTGGTTCATTCCCCAAATGGCCACAATGGCTGGGGCTGGGCCAGGCCTAAACCAATAGCCTGGAACTCCATTTGGGTCTCCCATGGCAGGGAGCTGGATCGGAAGTGCAGTCAGACTTGGGGGGGGGGGTCTGTCTTTCATACACTGGTTCACTCCCCAAATGGCATCAGTGTCTCTTACAGGGGTGGCAGGGGCCCAAACACTTGGGCCACCTTCTGGTACTTTTCCTAGGCCACTAACAGGAAGCTGGATTGGAAGCGGAGCAGCCAGCACATGAACAGGCATCCACACGGGATGTGAACATGGCAGGTGGATGCCACATCGCCCCAGTTGCTGGGATTCTAAATGGCATTCACAGGGGATGCTGGCATCGAAGGGGGAGCTTAGCCCATTGCACCACAACGCTCACCTCTGTGGTGGGACTTTTTTTTTAAATTATCATTTTGACCACACAAGATTCTCTTTCATATAAAAATTATGTTTTCAATTTAATCTTATTACCTGTTTTCCATAGAACAATTTTTAATGTGAAACAGGGGATACTTATTAATAAGCCCAAATATATTGTCTTTTTATAGAATATAAGTCAAAGTAAATACACTTTAATCTATGTATAGTAATATTTTATTTCATTTAGAAATAACCTGGATGGGTAATCTAATGCTTAACTTAGCTTGGTAAAAGTCATATGAATGTACTTACCCAAGTGATTAGAGAAATGACAACGTATTATAAAATATATTATTGCTTAAAAGTATATTTATGCATTTTTATGTTATTTATTTCTATTTGGTTTACTTGTTCTTAGGTCAAACTCATCCTTGATGGCCGTAAGCATCTGTGTCTTGTATGTCTTGGATAGTTCTTCAGTACGAGTAACCAGGGCAGTAGTGTACCAGCTGATCAAGTGAAATCAGACCTTTTCATTGAAGTAGCCAATTTCTACTGGTGGTTGGCTAATTCCCTGCGTTATTCCTTATCATCAAAAAGGTGACTGTTTTATTCATTCACTTGCCTTACTTACTGTGGATCAAATAGTATAAACCTGAACACCCTGGCTCATAAGCCCTAACAGCTAAGTCAAATTTTTGTAAAACCCCATAGGGTCCTGGGCAGGTTCTGGGAAGGCTTTTGTCAGAGTTGGGACCAGCCGGTTCTCTGTAACAGGTTTCTCCTTGGAAGCAGCTATCAGTAATTTGGCTCTGATCTTTTCCCAGGCCTCAGGTGGGATGGGGGCGGGGGGGGAGGGGAGGAGGAGTGCAGAAGAGGAAGAGGGTGGAGGCAGAGAAAAAGATCTGGCAGCTCCCAGACAGAGGACACACAGGGCAGGAGGGAGGAAGATCAGCCTCTGGCTGCTGCAGGTGCACTGGCTGCCTGCCCAGCTTGCTTTGGCTGCTTTCTTTAGCTCTGAGACAGTCTTGTTAACTTCTTACAGGAAACAGTCCTATCGTTTGCCCTCTTTATTGCTTCTGAGTACCATTCAGAATAACTGCCTCATTCTGGGTACGTGATCTTCCTTGCCAGCTTTTTAAATCCCATACACAGAAACACCAGGTGAAGCTACCCCAGCTTTAAGGTTGAATCACCTCTGGAAACACTGCCATCTAGAGATACTTGCAGGAAAACAGACAAGGGTTATAAACAATGATCAAATGAAGACACTTGCAGGTTGGAGCTCCATGAGTGTTGCAGCTGAATTCTCTCGAAGTGGCAGAAGGAGGCCGACAGGTGTCCCTGTACGTCTTGTTTTAGATGTGTTGTTTCTTGCTCTGGTTCAGGGGGAAGACAGGGTCTAAACATCTGAATGTGGTGGATCAAGATTGCCATTTTCCTGGCTGTGTAGTGACGTGGAGGGCTCACAGAGCTGGTGGTCAGCCTTACATGTGCATCTCTGGATGAGCCATTTTAAATTTATGGCAAAGGAGTCCTATAGCAGCTGACCTTAATCTACCCTTCAGCTTCCAGTCACCCAGGGCATGGAGCAGGATATCCTGGTAAACACTGGCCCTCAGTCAAAATGTTTGTCTCTTTTACCTGATTTTAAGACTTTGTTCTGGGACCAGCGCTGTGGCATAGCATGTAAAGCCGCCACCTGCAACGCCGGCATCCCATATGGGCACCAGTTTGAGTCCTGGCTGTTCTACTCCCAATACAGCTCTCTGTTGTTGCCTGGGAAAGCAGTAGAAGATGGTTCAAGCCCTTGGGCCCCTGCACCCGTGTGGGAAACATGGGAAAAGCTCCTGGCTTCAGATCAGAGCAGCTCCGGCAATGTGGCCATCTAGAGAGTGAACCAGCGGATGTAAGACCTCTCTCCCTCTCCTTTTTTCCCTCTCCCTCTCTCCCTCTCCCTCTCCTTCTCCCTCTCTCTCTGCCTCTCTCTCTGCCTTTCAACTAAATAAATCTTTTTTAAAAAGACTTTGTTCTGATCCGAGGTAAAACACTTTCTTTCCCCCCCTGACTCCCTTCCTCATGATAGTAGGAAGTTAGAAATTAGCCTGTGTGTGTGGCAGGGGCCTAAGAAAACAAAGCATCGGCAGAAGCTCAGAAGCTCACCTTGGATGCAGCCCAGGATTTTACGATACAAAGTCCTGCCCATCCCTGATAACTTGAAAGGTGGTCTCAGCCTTCCCCCCAAGGAAAGCTCCCCAGGAGAATCCTCTCTGCTTAGCACCAAATGGGGTACCCAGCCCAATAACACTAGGCGGTAAAATCTCACAGCCATCCCCTAAGGAAGGCACCCAAGGGGACGTCCCTCTGCCCAGCGCCAGGTGGGCTCCCAGGTCTGACAGCACTGAGTAGTGAAGCCTTAGGAGGAATGTCCCGGAGAAGAGGGAGGAGGGAAGGGAGATACAGCAGAAAGAACTGGATCCCTTCCTCTTAGCCCTACTCTGAATACAGACTGAGCTCAGCTTTGTCCTGAGCTGCCTGCCTGGCCTCCCAGCTATATTCTCTCCATTAAACCAATGTGACCTTGCTTTTCCCAGTCCAAGTGACTGGGCACCCTCTCTCAGATTCTGTCCTGAGATCGGCCCATCCATTCTTTTTTTAAAAAATTCATTTATTTGACAGGTAGAGTTATAGTCCGTGAGAGAGACAGAGAGAAAACTCTTCCTTCCATTGGTTCACTCCCCAAATGGCCACTACGGCCGGTGTGCTGCCCCAAACCAAAGCCAGGAGCCAGGCGCTTCCTCCTGGTCTCCCATGCGGGTGCAGGGGCCCAAGCACCTGGGCCATCCTCCAATGACTTCCCAGGCCACAGCAGAGAGCTGGACTGGAAGAGGAGCAACCGAGACTAGAACCTATATGGGATGCCGGCGCAACAAGGCGGAGGATTAACCAAGTGAGCCATGTTGTCTGTCCCCGCCCATCCATTCTGACGGATGCCCTGTCCCATTAAACTGTGCTGCCTGGCTGACTGCTCCTCTCCATTTCACATCTCAAGTCTTTCTTGCAAAAAGACAAAGACAAGAACCTACTCTACCATCTCTGCTGGCACCCAGTGCCCTTTTAACTGAAGGGATGGCCTTATGCGAAGTTCCCCATTACCTGTTGATGGAAGATCAGTCATCCTCCATCCGGAGTATAGCCAACTAGCAGAATAAACACAGGATTCTCAACCTAAAATGGGTGATCTAGGGCCAAGGAAACTAACCTTGCTAGTTCGAGCTTCAGAGGAATTGGTGGGCCGACAGTGGCACTTGCTGGCACCAGGGTACTGGAGTCCACACGGTGCTGCAGTTGGTCTCGTACAGTTTGCTCTGGGTCCTGCTGCAGGCACCAAAATTGTGAACTGAAATATTCAGTCTAAAGGTCAAAGTAAACTTTATGCAGCTAAGCAAACTGAAGATTTTAATCTGGAAACAGCCAGTCAGTTGCCCGAGTTGGCTGTTCTGTGAGCCCAAGTTTATAAATAGATCTTCCTTTTTTTTTTTTTTAAGATTTATTTATTTATTAAAAGTCAGTTATACAGCAAGAGAAGGAGAGGCAGAGAGAGAGAGGTTTTCCATCCGTTGGTTCACTCCCCAATTGGCCGCAACGGCCGGAGCTGTACTAATCTGAAGCCAGGAGCCAGGTGCTTCTTCCCGGTCTCCCACATGGGTAAAGGGGCCCAAGGACTTGGGCCATCTTCTACCACTTTCCCAGGCCACAGCAGAGAGCTGGATCAGAAGAAGGGCAGCCAGGGCTTGAACTGGCACCCATATGGGATGCTGGCACTGCAGGTGGCAGCTTTACCCGCTACGCCACAGCGCCAGCCCCAAGCCCAAGTTTGGTTGCAGGTTGTGAATTTATTTTACAGCGTAAGTACATGCATCGAGTCAGGTTTAAACAATATAGATTTTTTTAAAAGATTTATTTATTTGAAAGAAAGAGGTAGACACAGAGAGAGAGAGAGAGGGAGAGAGAGAAGTCTTCCATCCGCTGGTTTACTCCCCAGATGGCCTCAATGGCCAGAGCTGCGCCAATCCAAAGCCAGGAGTCAGGAGGGTCTTCCAGGTCTCCCATGTGTGTGCAGGGGCCCAAGGACTTGGGCCATTCTTTACTGCCTTCCCAGGCCATAGCAGAGAGCGAGATCGAAAGTGGAGCAGCCATATGGGATGCCAGCACTTCAGGCCAGGGCTTTTAACCTGCTGCACCACAGCACCAACCCAAACAATACAGCTTTATACATTTATCAATCACGTGGAAAACCATACTACCTTACTGAAAATTTTTTATTGGTTAAAAGGAAGGGTTTGCTACCTTCCCACATAGAATATTTTTACCTACACTCAGGAAGCAGCAAGTTGTGGTATTGTTAATCACTCTTTTTACAAAGGTCCTAGGACATAAGGCTCATTCCTTGAAGTACAGCTGTTTCCTTGCCCACGGCTGAGGTTCACTGAAAGATCATGTTCCCCGGGGCAGCAGCCACAAGGCACTTTCATAGCAGGGAGAGCATCCAAGCAGACTTAAGTCTCTGCTGGCACCATTCAGGTCTGCAGGATCAACATGATGGTTACACAACAAAGGATCATTAAGCCATTAAGCCTGAAATAAAGGAACAACTGGAATCCAAAGCCATAGCAAGAATAGAAAACTTTTTTTGGGGGGTGGGAGTGGGGGTGGGGGTAAGGGCATTTCCTGACCTGCAAATCAGGCTCTGGCAGCCTCTTGTTGCTAACAGGGCAGAAGGAAATGACCACGTTCAGCACAGTTTAGGAGAGTTTACCAGAAGAACCCTCTTAGAATTAGCCAGACCACAAGTGGCTTTGACTTTGGAATAAAGAAGAACTAGCAATGGCACCCCCCTTGTGCAGCACACTAAGTTCAGAGTGTCTTTCACACCTTTCACCTGGGTGATGGTGCCTCTCTGCCAAGAGCACTTCCAAGCGCCCGCCAGGAAAGCCTTCACTCTAAATCTCAAATTAGTCCAAAAACGGTTTTCTAAATCCAACGTGTAGCACATGCTCAAAGACAACAATAAACACACAGAACCTAGGCCCTATGTGAAAACCAGCAGACACATTAGAAAGTAGAAGCAAACCCCTACTAGAGATATTAGGTATCAGAAAGACTGTATTATAATGATGCCTACAGTATTCATGAAAAAGGGGAAAAATTGGCCGGCGCCGTGGCTCAACAGGCTAATCCTCCGCCTTGCGGCACCGGCACACCAGGTTCTAGTCCCGGTCGGGGCGCCGGATTCTGTCCCGGTTGCCCCTGTTCCAGGCCAGCCCTCTGCTGTGGCCCAGGAGTGCAATGGAGGATGGCCCAAGTGCTTGGGCCCTGCACCCCATGGGAGAGCAGGAAAAAGCACCTAGCACCTGGCTCCTGCCATCGGATGAGCGCGGTGCGCTGGCCGCAGCGCGCCGACCGCGGCAGCCATTGGAGGGTGAACCAACGGCAAAGGAAGACCTTTCTCTCTCTCTCTCTCTCTCTCTCTCACTGTCCACTCTGCCTGTCAAAAAAAAAAGGGGGGGGGGAATGAAGTTGGCAACTAAGGGATTTTCTTAGCTTTATATAAACATTCAAGAATGCAAGATTCTCATGGGCCACACTGGGCACCAGTCTTATTAGGAAGACATACAAGAAGAACTAGCGCTCGCCAGTGGGCAGCACCAGGCGTGGCTCTTCTGTGGGATAACCTGCACAGCAGTTTACGTGGCAGTTCACACACTACCCAGGAACAGTATCCTGATTTTCCACCCCAGATTCCCCTACTTGGTGACAGCTGAGGTGTATGTGGAGCCAACCTGGCTTAGAAACTCCTGGTCCCACAGAAGTTATTATCACTTGTAAGAACTTAATAGCATAGTTATCAGTGTCCTTGCAAAGTGCATGCAAGTTATTAGAGTTTCTGCACTCCGAGAAGCTCACTCACCAGGGACTTCATTTTTCCCAGTCCAGGTGCAATCAAGCAGGCGTCCTCTTTATCCCATCCAATGTTGCTTAGTTACATGAGTTTCATCCTTACAAGGTCTCAATAATAGCTTTTTAAAGTCTTTAACTCTTTGTAAATTACCAATTGATTTGAATTACTTTTTGCTCTTAGTAACCTCAGTTAACCATACTTTCTCAGTTGGAACCTGTAGTGCATTATTGGCTTCGTTTGTTTACAGAGCCATCTCAAAGTACTGAATACAATAGAAGTGGCTGGAAAAAGTCCATCAGACCCTATACAGAACTGTGGATGACAAAAGACTTTAAATTCCATGTTTAAAACTATAAACTCATTAACCAACAAGAGGCATTTGCTTACTTCACACAGTATTTTTGAAAGCACCTGTAGGATTCTAGGAAACATTTAACCCTTTTAGGCCTCTGGACCTTTTTCATCAAGATAATCATCATGTCAGATAATACAAGATCATTAGACTGGAACTTTCAGACATTTGTATCAGTAGCATTTTATATTAGCAAAACTTAAAATTTAGCACAACTTCACATCTTGACAGTACTTTTAATATAATCCAAATAGCCTTATTAGTTGTATCTCTATAAGATGAGAGATATCTCCTTTGATATTTCCAGGGGCCCATTTGGAAATATCTAAGTCCAAAGAATTTGGAACTTTAATTTTTTTTTGAATGCCTGTCAAGGATGCCAAGAAGGCTTAAAATATATGCTTGAAATAAGATCCCTTAACTTGATGACATCATATAGACCAGATTTAGTCATTGTTACAAGATAATTACTCAGATATTTTAGAATAAGCATATATTCAAACAATTCATAACTCTTACTAAAAACCTCAGCTGTTTTTAAACAATTAGGACCTAACAGAGACTTTAAGAGAACATAATAGATTACTTTAACTCATCGTTTTAACAGAGGATCAGATTCTATATCAAAGAAATAGATGAATAGCTTTTGTATCCAAAATTTCTTTTTTTCATAACCTTCTCTGACTTCCACACACCCTCTTCAACTTACTTGAAATGTTCTATTGTTTCCATTCCCGTCTCGAGTAAACTAGCCACCAGGATAAAGTAATTCTTAGAAACCACGTCCTTTCTTTGTTCAAAAAACTCTTTTCTTCTTAACCTTCCTTACCAAGAATATTCTTTCCTTCTTAACCTTCCTTGATTTACATTTTGAAATAATCTGTTAAAAAATCTCTAAATTAAGACAATATTTTTTAAATAAGGTAACACGTCATATTTCAGGCTTAGTTACCTTCAAGCGGAAATAGTAATTAACCCAGTGAGCCAGTTGGTTTGACAGAACAATTTAGGAAATGCTCACTAATAAGACCAGGAATTTGAGTTTGAAGGAATTGAGGAGTCCTGCCAAGGTCAGCTGGGGGATACAGAGCTAGGATGTTAATTAAAAGTCAAATTATCGTGCAAAAGGGGGAAAAGAGTTTTGTTAGCATTTCCACACAAATTGGAAACTATAACAAATGATAGAATAGATGTAGAGAGAATCAAACAAATTGTGAAATAAAAATAACCAAAATTTTGAACTCAATAGAAGAGTTTATCAGAAAGCAGTCACAGCTGAAGAGAGAATGAGAAAAGTGGGAGCTGCGGAGGGGAAAAAAAACTCGGAATGTACAATGGGGAGAAAAAAATATGAAACTCATACAGACAATTAAAAAGACAGTTACTCACTGCGGGAGGCTTAAGTCGAAGACAACACAGCACAGCGTGCATTAATTCTTAAGAAAACCACCCAGAAGTCCAACTGGAGACCTTTGCTTACAGGAGTGACTGATGGTGGTTGGCTGGTCTTGTGACACACACCACGGGGCCAGAGTGCACATCGCACAATTGGTGCCGAGTCTGTCCCCGGTGTTCTGTAGTAGGCTTATCTTGGCCCTTCCCATAAGATTCTACTTAAGATGTTTACCCGGAAAGCAGGAGGCCTCTCCCAGAAGCCACCCCCAGGGCAGAGCGCTCCTTCTCTCTAAGGGCAGCCTTAGGAGCCTTTTCTACAACAGCAATAGAGTGAGGAGGCTGCCTAATTCTAAATTAGAAACTCAGAAGTAGAAGAGAGAAAATGGGAAACACAGACAGTGATGAAGAGATAATATTTGAGTTTTCCAGGCCATGTTGACACAAGTTGATAGAGTCGTCTGGAAGACAAACTAATAAACAAGATAAAAGGAAATCCATACCTTGAGCTGAGACAGTAAAGCCACAGAAAATCCAAAGCCAATACAAAAGTAGTAAAGGCACCCAGAGAGAAGAGAGAATACATCACATCAGCTGCAGGTGGACGATTTGCTGGCTGTTGAAAAGCAAAAATCCGATGCACCTGTCTTCCACAAGTTGAAAGAAAGTAACTGCTTCTGGGAACTCTAGACATACTAAAAATACTCTTTTAATAAAAAATAAAGCAATATTAAAGACACTACAGAGAAAAAAGAGTTGAAACAGTTCTTCACCAGTAAACCAATGCAAAAGGAACCTCTTAATAATTTTTCTCAGGAAAATGATTCCATATGGAAATACATGGATAAATCCAAATTAATATGTAACTATAAAAATACATGAATAGGGCTCTGAAGTAACAAATACAAGTGCAATGAATGACAAGTCCATATGCAGAGTGAGAGCAGCGATAATACAAGTATGCTAAGTTCTCTTTATTGTCTAGATGAGGCTAGGGGTATTAATTATTACTATGCTTAATAAATTAAGGATTAACTTCATAATCTTTAAGGTAACTACAAAAAAAGCAAAATAAAATATCAAAAGTACAGAAAGAAAAATAAGCAAAGCAAATAGGGCAGCAAAAAGTATAATATTATAATACCTGAAACAGAACTAATCCAAAGCAAATAAGAAACATGAACAAGTAGTACAAGTATAAAAAATAAAGATGGTAATTTAAAAGTAATTAATGTATATCAGCAATTACATTAAGTGGAGCGAACTATCCAGTAAAAGAATAAACATTGCTACACTGGATTTAAAAATTAACCACATGCGATCACTGACATCATAAATAATAGTGTTAACTGTTAAATTAACAACAGAAGTCACTGTGCACTAACTCCCCTTAATGAGTTGTACTATGAGAATTAACTGCGAAACTTGTTCTTAAACAGTACTTTAGACTTTGTGTGGGTACAAACTGTTGAAGTCTTTACTTAGTACAGAGTTGGTCTTCTGTATATAAAGTTAATTAAAATTAATCTTAATGAAAAATGGGTGGGAGAGGAAGTAGAAGATGGGATGGGAGTGGGGGTGGGAGGGTGGGTATGTGGGGAAGAACCACTATATTCCTAAAGCTGTACCTATGGAATTTACATTCATTAAATAAAAGCTTTAAAAAAAATTAACCACATGCAATTTTCAGAAGTCAGACCTAGTACCACTCACAGCATAGGCAATAGAAAGATTGGAAACAAAAGAAAAGGAATTTGATTGAAAACATTAACCACAATGTATTTATAGACATTAGGCAAAACATAAATACAGAATAAATCTTTTGTAAATGCTAACTATTCTTTTCTAAAAGCCTTTTATGTGAATTGGTTATCATGAGTAAAAATATGTAAATTAATCTCTATAAGCCATTTGGTTATATAAAGATCTTTGAAATTTTCTTTATTCTCCAACTAAAAAGACAGAAAGAAACCAGTAAGTCCTAAAGGTTTCTTACCTTCCAAATGTTTGTATGAGTCTCATCATGTGATCATTAGGATGATTCCCACCCACCTTGAGGTCAGAACTTTTCTCTGCGATTTCCAAATGTTACCTGCCTGCTGGGAGGCTGTAGGAAAGACCCCAAGGTGACGCTGCCTCTGGCTCAAGGATGGATGGATGATGGCGCCAAACACCTTGTCTTCTCCTGACCAGTTTTCTGATTCTCTTTTGTTCTGGCCTCTGACAGTGTATCAAATACTCATATACACAGGGATTTGGAAAAGATCATGGAAAATGCACTTTATGAAAAAAACTACACACGGATTTTGAAAAAAAATTTTTGCACCAAAATAAACTTGTCTTTTAATTACATTTTCCATGAACCTTTGAAGTACCTCCAGGTGTGACTTCTCTGTTGTCAATGGCCTTCCTTATCAGTGGGTCAACAGCAGGGGATATTTGGACACAAGGTTTTCAACCACAGGAGCCTCCCTCCCTCTTGACTTTGCCCAGAACCCCAAGAAGGTAACAACCATTTCCCTGGCCTCTGTGTTTCCACGTCACCTCAATTCCTGTGTTTCCCATGCAAACGCCATAGCCACAGAGGTCTTCCTGTTGCACCCCAAGCCTTCTGGAGCCAGCAGATTTGGACAAAGTGGCTGGAGATAAGGGGACACAGTCTCCACTTCAACGTGGCCATGTTTGTGAACATGACCGCTGTGGCCCAGCAGTTACAGAGGTCAGCTCTGAGTGGGCAGAATGAAACCTGATGGGCTCCCTACTGCCTGGGGCACTCCCAGGGCTCCCCCTGCACTTCAGCTTCTCTCGCATCCCCAACAGCTTCTACTCCCCCTAAGTCAGAAGTTCTGAATATTCTCTCTTCCGCGAAGTCACCTGCAGTTGCCTGGTAGTCTGTTAGAAAAGGTAAATAATAAATATTCAAAATTTTTAAAAAATGACTTCTTAGGTACAAGATACCTAAAGTTACCTTAAAGTCTCATTTTGACCGTCTGTGAGGTTGTGTCGAGAGCTCCTATCCTAACCCCCCTTCACCCCTCCCCTCACTGACTGGCAACACTCCTGGGGGTAAGGCATTGTCTGTCATCTCTGAGGCATTGGCACCCAAGCAAGCAGGACCTGGCACACTGCAGGGCTCAGGAAAAGCTTGTGGAGGGACCTGCATCATCTGTGAGTTGGGTCCTGAGTTTGGGGGAGGGGGACCCTTGTAAACAAACCAAGAGCAGGACTGGACTGGGTGTCTTGGAAGGATTTCCAAGGTCCTGGGGCAGGTGGCAGGGTCCCAGATCAAGACAGCAGGGACGTGGAAGCCCAGCTGCCCCTTCCCCATCAATAGCCACAATTCTAGCCTTTGTCTGCTCCTGGTGATAGTAATCGTAAAAGAGTTCACATAACTCTCTGCCTTTTGGTGTTTTTTGGGATTTGAATATTCTTGATTTGTTAGTTGATTTAATAACAAGTCAGTTGGGGAGTCCATTTGATTCTTTAAGATGACTTTTTTTTAATCTACTGAAAAATCTGTCACTACCTCATCGTCATCTGTGAGGTCATCTGCAGTTGTCTGGGACACTGTGGGAAGAGGTCAACAATTAGCATTCAAATGAAAAACTGACTTCTTAGATACTGGATCCCTAAAGGTACCTTGGAATCTCATTTTGACGATTTGTGAGGCTGTAGGGATAGCACTATTCCCCTTTCTGGTCCAGGGTGCTGTGTAGAAGGACCAAGAAAAGTCTGTGGATTGGTAACCCAAGGGAGACGGCAAGACTTCGCGTTTCTCAAGTCCCCTAACAGGGGTGTGTTCATACGCGTGCTGACCCTAGAACATCAGCTGACTCTGGCATAATAAGAAATAGAAGTCTTCTGGCCTTTTTTCTAAACTCATTTCCAAAGACAGAAACACACTGCAGTTGTTTTCCATACGCAAGGACACTGCGCTTATGGCTACGGTCACCGTGTCAAGGTTGCACAAGGCAGCGTAGCAAGGAGATGAGTTCCAAATGCTCCGTGCAAGAGAAGCACGCGGCGCTCACTTCCTGCACCTCATTGGCAGCATTGATCCTTCTGCGATAGCGCCCCGACCCAGACTCAAGGCTGCCGAGACAATGTGCGGGGGATCCCTTTACGGATAACCTGTGTCCCCCAAACGCTGCCCGACTTATTCTTTCTCCCTTCTCCTTAGCTGACCGCAGCATCGTCAAACTTAACTTTGCAATAAAGATTTTAGCAGAGGTAGTAAAAATGAGATTATTGTGATGGAGAAAAAGGAAAAAGGCAGTCATATGGGACAAAGCCTGGATAACTTAGGTAGGAGATTAGAGGTTTGCTTTTGAAGCATCTGTGTTCTTCGTTTAAGACGCCCTTAATAGCTCATAACACATCTGATAGTCCATGGTGGTGCTTTCCACCCCCACCCCATCCCCATCTTCCTAGGACCCTGTATACAAGGCTTCTAGTCACTCTTGGACTTGGTGATGCGTAGATACTGGGTACACCAAGCAGGATCTGGAATTGGTATGGGAGCAGGTAGGGTCTCATGCTAATTGAAAGCTACACGTTTTCAGCTGAGGGATCCAATGACCTTGTGTGGAGGACTCTGCTCTTGGAACACCTCTGAGGGTTGGCCACTAAAAATTCTTCTAAGACCAAGTGTCAGAATGCTTCCTAGAGAGGCATTTTGTTGGCTTTCACCCAGGCACTAGGGAACCGATTAGGCAAACTAAGAAAGTAAGAGGGCCGTGCATGCCTGTTCAGTGATCTGTTTTGTCCTCACTTCCTAATTTTCAAGAACTTTCAGACTTGAGGGTGTCCAATATGTACATACATACCAAAGACAAGTCATGTCCAGAATGCACTGGTTGTCAGAGTTAGCGGACAGCAATTCTTTTCCTAACATCTCTCGTGGTCTCTAGGGTTCCAGTGACCAATGGAAAAAGATTGCCACTGCTGATGGTTTAGGCTACAGGCTTGCCCAGGTTTACATTGTGAAATGATGACTCAGGATTTGGCATGGCAAAGACCACAGTAGACAAGACTGGTTGGAGGGAGGCTGAGTTTTGATCAGCTTGTATTAACAGAGGTGAGAAGTAATAGATGGAAGAGTGTAGTACGGAAGTGACAATGATTCTGTAGAGAGCCCAATAAATTTAAACACTGTTTATTTAAGTGTTGACCTCATTTTAAAGAAAAGTACTTTGAGAGACAGACACACAATTGAAGAGCTCCCATCTTCTGGTTTACTCCTCAAATGCCCACAGCAGCCCAGGCTGGGCCAGGCCAAAGTGAGGAGCTATGAACTCAACCCAGGTCTCCCATGTGGGTGTCAGGGACCGAAGTACTTCAACCATCACCTGCTACCTATCAGGGTGTGCCTTAGCAGGAAGCTGAAATTGAGAGCAGAGCCAGAACTCAAACCCAGTCATCTGATTTGGGATGTGGGTGTCCCAAGCAGCCTCTTAACTGCTAAATCAAACACTCACTATATTGGAACTAAATGGTTATGTTGGAAGATTGCAAGCATTGACCTAAAGAAGATAGCAAGGTCTGAATTTTTTTTTCCAGATTTATTTATTTATTTATTTGAAAGTCAGAGTTACAGAGGGAGAGAGAGTGAGAGAGATCTTCTATTCACTGGTTTACTCCCTAGATATCTGCAATGGCCAGGACTGGGCCAGGCTGAAACTAGGAACCAGAAACTTCATCCATGTGAGTGGCAGGGGCCCAAACACTTGGGTCATCTTCCACTGCTTTTCTTTTCTTTCTTTTTTTTTTTAAGTAACTGTTTTCTTTTTAAAATATTTTAATTAATTTATTTGACAGGTAGAATTACAGACAATGAGAGAGAGAGAGACAGGTCTTCCTTCCATTGGTTCACTCTCCAAATGGCCACAACAGCCAGGAGCCAGGTGCTTCTTCCTGGTCTCCCATGTGGGTGCAGGGGCCCAAGCACTTGAGCCATCCTCCACTGCCTTCCCGGGCCACAGCAGAGAGCTGGACTGAAAGAGGAGCAGCCGAGACCAGAACCAGTGCCCATATGGGATTCTGGCACCACAGGTGGAGGATTAACCTAGTACACCATGGCACCGGCCCTCATTGTCTTCCACTGCTTTTCCCAGGCCATCAGTAGGGAGCTGGATCTGAAATGGAGCAGCCAGGACACTAATCAAAGCCCTTGTGGGATGCCAGCATCTCAGACAGCAGCTTTTATCTGATACACCAAAATGCCATCCAGCAAGGGCTGAGTTAGGCAATAGGATGGTTGGAGGGGAGGGTAAGTGTAGGAACAAGTTCCACTGATTGAAACCTCAGCACAATGCAGTAAGGGTACTTCTGGAGTTGCTGTGCTTGGGTTTGATCATAGAGTAATGATGAAGAGGGTGGTGTGTAATGCTGACAGGGGCCTCACTGATGTGTTGAGTGTTAGCATTTGTGACTCTAAGATGCATTATGAAGCATTCACCTATGATTTAAAAGTTGAGAGTAGGGGGGCCGGCGCTGTGGTGTAGCAGGTAAAGCCAACCCATAGGGGCACTGATTTGAGTTGTGGCTACTCCACTTCCAATCTAGAGTATTGCTAATATGCCTGGAAAAGCAGAAGATGGGCCAAATGCTTGAGCCCCTGCACCAATATAGGAGACCCAGAAGAAGCTCCTGGCTCCTGGCTCCTGGCTTTGGATCAGCCCAGCTCTGGCCATTGCTGGCATTTGGAGTGGAGAGTGAATCAATGGATGAAAGATCTTGTAGATGTATGTAGACAGCATTTGAAGGCATATTGGCCAAGACTGTTGTGTGTCTTGGATGTTGGACAGAGGGCAAATAGAACCAAAGCTCTCCAAGGTCATTGTGAAGGTTGATTTCCTTGTTGTACTCAAGTTTGTAACTCAATGTGGACTTTGCTTTGTTTTTCAGCAAGAGAAGCATGAGTATGTGTCATAGCTCCTGACTTTCAAAAGATCAGAATGACTCCCAGACTCAACATGTGGGGCAGCTCTCCAATTTTTTTCTTTAGTTATTTGTTTCATATTTAGGAAATATTTGCTTACTTCTAGGTCATAGATATTTTATCTAAAACCTTACAATTTGTATGGTTTGGTCTATGATCAAACTCGAATTAGCTTTTCTGTATATAGGAAGATAAAGATTCTGGGTTTTCTTCCCTAGTAGATATGCAGTTGGCCCCACATTGTTTGTTGAAATGAACATTTCTTTCCCAATTGATTAAGACCCTTCCCCCCTTTAAAGAAAAGATTTGTTTATTTGTAAGTCACAATTACAGAGAGATGGGGAGAGACTGAGAAAGAGACAGAGATCTTCCATCTGCTGGTTCACTAACCAGACGGCCACAAGAGCCAGTCCTGGGCTAGGACAAAGCCAGGAGCCAGGCGGCTCATCTGGAAGTGGGTAGCAAGGGCCCAAACACTTGGATCATCTTCCACTGCTTTTTCCAGGTCATTCGCAGGGAGCTGGATTGGACATGAAGCAGCCAGGACAGGAACTAGTGCCAGCATGCCCACATGACATAATGGTGTTGCAGGCAGCAGCTTTGCATGCTAAAGCCACAACCCATTAGGGCCCTTTAAAAAGGGGAACTGGGGGCTGGTGCTGTGGTGTAGTGGGTAAAGCTGCCGCCTGCTGAGCTGGCATCCCATATGGTTAGCACAGCTCTGGCCTTTGCAGCCATCTTGGGACTGAACCAGTGGATGAGAGAACTCGCTCGCTCGCTCTCTCTCTCTCTCTCTGCCTCTCAAATAAATAAATTTTAAAAAGGGGGGAACTGACCATATTATGATCTCAATTCACTTTCATATACCTATATATGCACCCTTCTGCTACTCCCATGCTGATTTATTTACTGTAATAAACATCTTAAAGGTATGGCTTAGGAGGCATGACAGAAGTTTCCAGGATTCTGTCACACAGTGGTGGTGGTGGTGGTGGGGAGGAGTAGGAGTCCTCTTGTCGTCCTGCACGCTTGGAGGCTCAGAGGTGACATGTGAGGACTGAAACCAGACACCCAATGGTGTTTTAGCAGTTGCTAAAATTTGGTTGAAACTGAGTAGGTGGCCTCTTGAGGTCAAGGGCAGTTACACTGCAATCCCTGCTGAGCGGCCCCCAGTCTGGGTCTCCACCCTCCCTTTCCCTCAGCAGAACTCAGGCACTTTAAGGAAAGGAGCTTCCAGGATGCTCCAGCCAACCCCCCGGCTGCCCACACACCCCTGACCGACCTGGGCTCCCAGTCAAGGCCATCAAGTGACCACCAGCAGCTGATGCCGCTGCTCCCCAAGGGCACGTGAAGCTCCCCAGCCTGTGTCCACTCGTGTGAGACAGAGTGACGTCAACCGGCAGAGCCTGGCTACAACTGGTGAGAAAGGGAAAACGGTTCAGGGCACAAATGAGGCCTCTGAGCCCATTCAGTGTGTAGGTGGGAAATGTGTGATTGCACTGAAGAGTTAAACGCTTGAGGTATCAGAAGGGATCCTGGGTTCAGGGCATTGTCACATATAAAACGTGCTAAAGGGGCCAATTCCCTTAACATTTGCCACAGTGGAGGGTTGAAATCTGGAATGAGTGCCTACAGCCTGTGATGCCTAAGGTTCACTGTACAAACCGTGGTCTGTTGGTTGCAAAGGCAGAATCTGAACTCTGACGAGCTCTGACTGCCGTGTTCTCAGATCTCTGAGAGGAGGAGAGACGGATAAACCTCACCAAGCCCAGCAGCTCGCTTGCCGAGTAACGTTCTTAGGACTGTGTTGATGAATTCACAGTGCTCACTCCCTTTTTATCCTATGGTGGACTGGTATCCCAAGTGGGTGCCGGTCACGTGTCCCAGCTGTACCTTTGTGGGAGACACAGAATAAGCTCCTGGCTTCAGCCTGACTCAGTTCTGACCATTGTGGCCATTTGGGGAGTGAACTAGTGAATGAAAGACCTTTCTCTCTGTCTCTCCCTCTGTCTATTTGTAACTCTGCCTCTCAAATAAATAAATAAAATCTTTTAAAAATTAAAAAAAAAAACTCTGATTTCAACCAGTCTTAGACCTTCAGAAGCTGCTGGTTTTATTATTGGTGCTGATTTCCTTCTGAGAACACATTCCAGGATGGAGTTTAGGACCCTGTTGCATACTGCACTTCTAAAGTTCTTAAACCTTCAAGCACAGGCATCTGAATGTGGAAACCAGAGCACATCCACAGAAACTAGAACCAAGGAGAACAATGCAAACACAAAGGCCTGGCCGTTTCTATTATATTTGTTTTTTGGCTTGTTTGTTTGTTTGTTTGCAAACAATCTTACCTGGAAGAAAAAGGTAAACACCAGAACAGAGGAGAACAGAATTTTGAACTCAGTTTGCTGAAATACCACACAGTCTCCTGTGGAATGATAATCCGGGGGCAATTAACTATCAAGAGATTGCTTAATGGCAAACAAAGTTAACAATTATATCTAAATGATTACCCATTTCTAGTGTTAGTTTTAAGTGGGGACTTCTCTCACACACTTTGGGGCATGTAAGTGTTACTTCTCCATTAGTGGGTGTTATACATCTGGATTTTAAATTCACACTGCATTTCATCTAGCCATTCCACCGTCTGGAATGTATCTTAGTCAAATAAAAATCGTATGGCAGTTTCATGTTAAGGATCGACATTTATCCCATGTCGCCGTCTTGGAAAACTGGAACCATAGAACAAAAACACACATCAAAAAAAAGTTCACAATAAGACCAAAAAAGACTTTGCCTGACCGGGAATCGCCGAATCCTAACCACTAGACCACCAGGGAGCAATATGTGTTCTCTGTCTTCCTTCAGGGGGAAATGACCCCCTCCCCGAAGCCTCCAGCTCCCCAGAAACTTCTATCTGCCTTTCCTGCTGGAGCTTAATGCTCCCGCCTCTTTAAGGGATTGCTCGGAAAGCACCCGCGCCGGTGTCCCTGCTCCGACAGTAGAGCCCTCCGAGGCCCGCAGGGTCCACGAGTCCCGGTGCAAGTGGCCTCCTCCAGCCGCACACAGCACTGACCTGGAGCTGCTGTGGCGCGGAGCGGCGGGCGGCGGGGCGCTGGGAGGCGCCCAGAGAAAAGACCGGGCACGCACACCCCGCCACGCCGCCACCCTAAAGCACAGCGTGAGTTGCAGAATCCGGAGCGGCCCCCACCGACCTCAAGCGCTAAACTGAATTCCGGATCTTCTTACTACCTGCTGCGCTTCCCGCTCTAGTAGAAGCAACTCCCTCCTTCTACACAAGGACTCTAAAGAAAGTTCGTGGGAATGGAATTAAAAAAAAAAAAAAAACTTAAAATCTATGCGGAGCTTTTTCATAATATGTGTTTTCCGTGAGCTTTTTGGAGACCAGATGTATGCGCAGACCAAAAACTCGACCCCGCTCCGGCACAACCCACATCCCTTCAGTTAGGAAATCGTGTTTCCTCCTTGGTTAGTTGCAGACATCGAGGGGGCACAATCCCTCCCTATTTGGGTCTCTGCCTTTTGGTGAGCGATTCTGCTGCTAGAGGTGTGAGATGGGTTGAACTCGGACCCACAGCTCGCTCAGTTCTTGGGCCCCGTGGTCGAGGCATCAGGGCTGGGGCGCGCGCTGCACTTGGCTGTGGCTCTGCAGGTGCGCGGGCCGCAGGCCGGGATTTGTGGGTCTCTTGCGCCCGCAGGAAAGTGCGGAGCCGGTGGGAGCACGAGAGACGCCCGGGTAGGAGGCCACCGGTAAGGGACGGGCAACCGCCCTCCGCCGCGGCCTCGAGGACTCGGAAACCGCCCTGAAGCGAGAGGGAGGCGTGGACCTAGATCCAAAGCAAGGCGCGCGGAAATCCTTCGCGATTCCCGGATCTGAAGGCGTCGGAAGATGAAGTCGTCCTCGGATCCCGGGGCCCGGCGTCGCCGCTGACCCAGTCTTGGCGTTGAAGGCGGAACGGGCAGACCCCGGGCCCGGCTCCGCGTGAGTAGGTGGAGGCAGGTCCTGCTCCCGCGGGCTGAGCGGCGCTTGACCTTGTGGGGCTGGAGCTCCGCCCCCACCCACCCTGTGCTTTCTAGAAAGCCCAAGGGGGCAACTGGTAACTTTACAAAAACTGCCCTTATTTGATTCAGGAATCCTTGAAAATCTTTTTGTCAGTCAGTTAGACGTTCACATGGTAGAATAGAGTTGATTAAAGTGCTTCTTGAGCCCTATTCTCCTTGCCAGTCCTAGGCTGACTAGAAAATTGGTTTCCAACACTCTAGGTTTAAGGCATTCTTAGTATATCAGTAATTTTTTTCACGGTGCTCCTGGGCCAAAAGTGATACCTGAAAGTTCCATTTATTAACCAGTTAATTCCAAAAAACTTAATGTTTATGTCTTACCAGCTTTAGTAGTAGATTTTGAAAGAATAATGCAATTAAGTTGAAAGAAAAACATCTCATCTCACTCTTAAATCGCCCCAATTACTTACTAATGGGGTGGATGCAGCAGTGATATGCTACCTGACTTCCCAAGCTGCTGTCCTCAATTCCTGTTGCACTCGGATTTTCATGGAGTGCCTGCTTTTTACCCAGAAACACCAAAAGTAGCTTTTCAGAGATATATTGTTGAAAGACACATAGCATGATCTAGTATTGCTGAATTTTTCGCTATGCGAATCACGTTTCAACAACCTGACCAACAAAACAAACCAATTCCAAATGACTACAAAAAATTTTCAAGATGTGGAAGAAACGTTGGGAACACTCATTCATTTCCACTGGGAGGATGAATAAGTTGGTTCAACAAATTTAGAAAAAGATTTTTAAATATCTACTAAAAGTGGCTATAGAAATAAATATAGAAATAGAGATATATGTATATGTGTATGTGCATATATATATATACATATACATATGCTATGACCCAATAATTTAATTTGAGTTAAATACTTTGAGAGCCATGCTGTCCAACATGATGGTCACTAACCACATATGGATCTTTAGCCCTTGAAATCTAGCTAGTGACACTGTGATATTGCGGAAATGACAATATTTTGGATATATCAAATCATATAAAGTATATTAATAAACTTATTTTACTTCTTTATACTTTCTCAATATGGTTAACCAGAACATTTTAAAGTAGATATGGGACTAGTGTTATATTGCTATTGGAGAGCACTATCATGGAAAAATGTATGCAATGTATGCAAACATCCACCAAAAATATGCTCTTAATAGCTTTATTTAAAATGACTAAATGGATGGAACTAGAGGACATCGTATTGAGTGAGATAAGTAAGACCAGGAAAGTTAATACCATGCAGACTCTCTTTTATGTGAAAGCTAAAACAACACAGAGCAGTGATTACTAGAGGCTGGGGAGGGTAGTTGGGAATAGAGAGAGTTGGGGTAATGGATGCCAAGTAAAACTTAACTGAAGGACTAAGTTCCTGCAGTTACACAGCATAGTGGGGTAGTTATAGTTCACAATAAACCATTAAATACTTTATGAGCAAGCAGAGGAGGGAAGCACCAGGACTCCAATCATAAAGTAATGTCACAGAAGGCAAGATGTTGATGACTCTGTCTTGATCAGTGCACCATGTATACACACATTGAGCTATCACTGGGGTCTATAAATATGTACATTTATTTTTAATAAAAAAGTATTATTTTAATCTATAAACAAATCAAATATCCCAACAGTAGCAGAAAAAGATGTTGTGATACATTTAGATGATGGAATATATACAACAGTAAAGGACTACATTAGAAAATGGATGAATCTCACAGAGTTTTGAGTGAAAGCAATGAGATTGTGTCCCCTCCCCACAAAAAAAAAAAAAAAAAAAGGGCGAGAGAATCAACTCTAACTTTCCAGTTTTATGAAAGCAAAGAACAGGCAAACTAACCTGTGCTGATAAGTTTAAATAATAGAGAAGCTACCCAGGTAGCATACTGCTGTGCGAAGATGCACAAGGAAGCTTTCTGGGGCTTGTAAATGTTGTACGTTTTGGTCTGGTTATTCAGGTGGGTTTCATTTAACTGTACACTTCATGGGCTTTATATTTGGTGTAATTGAATAGGAGTATTTAAAAAGCTATTTGTTAAAAAGTTACTTGATTAGCTCAGTTTTGGAGAACTGATATTGAAACGTCTCCTGGTTAGGCCTACACTAGGATGCAAAATAGATCACATTAGAAAGCGAGAAGAAGAAAAGCAATTAATCCTGGTAAGTAGAAGACAAGGAACAATAAAATCAGAAAAGAAATCAATGAAGCTGAAAACAGGAAAGTGACAGAGAAAATCAGCTAAACCTAAAAGTGATTCTTTGCCAAGATTAATAAAATTCATAACCCTTTGAAAAATCATTAAAAAGCAGATTGAGGCACCTATAAACTTCAGGCTGTAGGCCATGGGGACCTTACTCCTGCCATGCACACATCTGAGAGGTTTTGACTCTGTGCAATGCATTTTCCTTCCCAGCATACACTGAGCCCTGTCAGGCTCCCACTCTACCTGCTGTTAGCTATGCACTGGGAGCTACAGTTTTCACTGAGGCAGAACATTCCTGTCCTATCAGCAGCCCTCTGTCCCTCAGCCCAGGGAGTTGCCCAGGGAGATTTTTGTTCTTGTCCTTTTCCCCCTTCCAGACTGAGCGCTGCTTTTCATGCATCCCTCAGTTATGCAACTGCTTACCAGAGTGAGTGCTGGCCTCATGCACCAGTCTAAATTCTTGGCAAACCCCACTCGCAGTCTTTGCCTTTAGGTGCTTTCCACAACCTGCAAGACCTTGAAGCCCGGATTCAAGAGGGCTTGAACAGTGTGCTTTCCCAGGCTGCAGCTCTTAATGAACCTAAATAAACCCTTCTGTGTCTTATTTGATTTGTGGCTGAGTTTCTCTACAGTCAACTCCTCTAAATAGTGTAGCTGGTAGAGAGAAAGAGCTAGAGAAGGCAAACATTACCAGTAAGAAGAAATGAAAGAAGAATAATCACTTTGTATCATACGGACATTAAAAGAGAAAGGAATCTTATGAAAAACACTGCCTGCAAGATTGATAACTGAGATAAGGTGGAATAGTTTCTTGACGGGCACAACTACCACAACTTACATATGGAGACATAGGTAATCTACTATGTGGCACCCTAAGTGTTTCCCATGGCACTATTCATGTCCTAGTGACTGGGGATTTGAGCTTTGTCAATTCGAACTTTGTTTCTGCCTTCATGACCCTTAGTACTTGTGGGTAATAAAAATGCTTCCTGATTTCTGTAGCAACATACCTTGGGAACCTTATCTAAACTACAAGAAGTGAAAACACTCATCCTGTAGCCCAATTTAAACCCCATTTGTTTTGGTTCATTTACTTCTGAGTTTTTTGGGGTGTGTGTGTGTGCGATCAAAAGTGCATCCTCTTCCCACTTGCTAGTGGATTGCCAGTGTCCCCGTGCTGAGAAAGCACTCAAGGTGGCACCTGCAGGCATCGCTCTTCACATCCCTGGGGATTCTGCTCCTGTGGGATCTCCTGTAGTAATTCAGCTCGTTAATCCTAAGTGTCTTTCAATTCCTTCAGGTAACTTTGGAGAAAAGTCTGGCCACTGTGCAAACCTAGACAAGCTTCTTCTTCATCCCACCTTCCAAAGGAAGCCGTAAGAGTTCTTCATGAGAAAATGTCCCAAGTGAAGGCTGGAACGCACCAGCCTGCAGGGAAGAAGGGGCCTGCTGAGAAGAGAGCTGGTGAGCAGACAGCCCGGCCTGAGGAAGCAGGATGCTCCTCTGTGTCCCACAGCGGGTAAGAGATGGTGCTTAGGGACCCACAGTGTCACAGCCAAGGCGCACTGGCATGCTGGCTCTCAGCAGCTGCATCTGGGTTCTATGCCTTAATTGTAGGGCTTTCTCTGGAGACTTTCTAGAACTTCTCAAGAAAGAAGTCTATACAATTATTACTAGCCACTTGATGTCATTCAGAGCAGTTTGGATTTATTTTTATTTGGTTTTATTCTCACTAACAATGTGTGTATTCAATGCATATATGATCTTCATGGGTACTTGAGCTAGGAATCTTCTGTCGTGTGATTGGCACCTCTTCTCTGGATAGACAGGAACATACAGGAATCACATTTTACTTCTGTTGTTTCTCTTGTGAATGCTGCCTTCCGAGGTAGATTCATACAGAAGCTTCCCACCCCTATTTCCACTCCATCATCTATGGAAAATCATGACCCTGGTTTCTGGAAAGGCAATTTTGATTAGCTCAGTTTTTAAAATGCACTTACAGAGTTGCCAAATAGTGACCTGTGGCCTAGATTTGTCAATCTGTCTTCAGTGGTTGTTTTCTTAGAGCTTTTTGGAGGCATTCCAATTATATATGGTCAATCCATTTTGCATTTGCCTGTGAGCACCAGTTCCTGAAATGTTAAATAATCACTAACTTTACTGAAATACTGAATCATTGCTACCTTGCCTAAGGTCCGGGCACAGCTTTGGAAGTGATTCAGATTCTGCTTCCTGCCATGGAGTCACTTCCCAATACTCACATGTACCAGCCGAATTTCACTGATCTGAAGAACAATGTGAGAGTTAAAATAAACATAGACTCAGCTAATCTCATTTCCTCATTTCAGAGCCAGGACACTCAGGCCCAAAGAAATAATCACTTGATTAAAATTGCACCATAGCTCTTGGCAAAAATAAGAGAATCCCGGACTTTTAATTTGCAAGGCCTGTATACTTTACCCACTTTGTTGAATGTATTTTAAAAATGTATACTCTTGCAATCATCCTTTTTAAAATAGACCTTTTTTACAGAATTATTTTAAAGATTTATCTTTTTTATTTGAAAGTCAGAGTTACAGAGAAGGAGAGACAGAGAGGTCTTCTATCCTTGGTTCACTCCCCAAACAGCTGCAACGACTAGAATTGGACCAGGCCAAAGCCAGGAGCTTCTTCCCATGTGGGTGCAGAGCCAAAGCACCTGTGTCATCTTCTGCTGCTTTCCCAGGCACATTAGCAGGGAGCTGGATTGGAAGTGAAACAGCTGGGCGACTTGACCTGGCACCAACATGGGATGCCTGTGCTGAAGGCAGTGACTTTACCTGCTATACCACAACACCAACCCCAAGAAATTTTAAGTATACAGAAAAATTGAGTAGAAACTACAGTGAGTTCTTGTACACCCTTTGCCCTCACACAAACACAGCCTCCCCCACCATCAGCGTTCTGCACCAGAGTGGTAGACTTGTTAAAACTGATGAACCTACACTGACACATCCTTGTTACCCTAAATCCATGGTTTCCAGTCAGGCTCCTGTTTTGTGGTGTACCTTCTATGGTTTTTTTTAAAAAGATTTATTTATTTGAATGCCAGAGTTACACACAGAGGGAAGGATAGGCAGAGAGAGAGGTCCTCCATCTGCTGGTTCACTCCCCAGTTGGCCCCAACGGTCGGAGCTGCACCAATCTGAAGGCAGGAGCCAAGAGCTTCCTCTGGGTCTTCCACACAGGTGCAGAGGCCCAAGGACTTGGACCATCTTCCACTGCTCTCCCAGGCCACAGCAGAGAGGCAGATCAGAAGTGGAGCAGCTGAGACTCGAACTGCTGGCCACAGGGGATGCCGGCACTGCAGGTGGAGGCTTTACCTGCTACACCACAGCACCAGCCCCTTTCTAGGGGTTTTGATGAAAGTACAATGACACATATCTAACATAATAATCCCACATAGAATAATTTTTCACTGCCCTATAAACCCTGTATGCTCCACTTTCTCTCCCCCTAACCCTCAGCAACCAGTAGGCCTTTTCCAGAACACTATATAGTCAGCACCATATACAATGTCCCTTTTCAGATAGTCTTTCACTTAGTAATATACATTTAAGGCTCCTCCTTGTTGTGGCTTCATAGTGCATTTCTTTTCATTGCCTAACAATATGAGTATTGCATTGTCTGGAAGAACCACAATCTATCCATTGATGTACAGAACATCTTGGATGTTTCAAGTATTTGCAATATGAATAGAGCCACTTTAAACATCACATACAGGCTTTTGTGTAGACAAAAGTTTGTGACTTGTTTGGATTAATACTGAGGGGCATGATTTGTGAATCATATGTCAAGAGCATGTTTAGTTTCAGAAGAAACTGCCAAAGTGTTTCTAAAGTGGCTGTACCATTTTTCATTCCTACCAGCCATCAAAGAGAGTCCCTGTTGCTCCAATTCCTCATCAGCATCTGGTGTTATCAGTGTTCTAGGTTACACTGTTCTAATAGGTGTGTAGTGACACACGTTGTTGACAAATGATATGAGCTCTTTTCTTGTGCTTTTTAACCATTGAATAGCTTCTTTTGGTGAAATGTCTGTTCAGATCCATTTTTTCAATTGGGTTGTTCAATTTTCTTATTGTTGAGTTTTAAGAGTTCTTTGTATAATTTTGGATAACATTTATCAGATATGACTTTTGTATTCCTGATGTCTCCTGTGACTTATCCTTCTGTTTTCCTATCTTTTGCAGAGCAGAAATTTTTAATCCCCCCTCTTTTTTTCATGGATCATGCCCTTAGTATTATTTCTAAGCAGTCATTACTGAACCCAAAGTCACCTAAATTTTCCGCTATGTTATCTTTTAGGAGTTTTTATAGTTTTGTGTTTTATATTTTGTAAAGGATATAATGTCTCTGTTTACATTCATTTTTCCTTATGCATGTAGAAATCTAGTTGTTCTAGCATTATTTGTTCAGATTAACTTTTCTCCATTGTATTGTCTTTGCTCCTTTGCCAAGATCAATGCATTGTATTTTTGTGAGTTGGCTTCTGGGCGCTCTATTCTGTTCCATTGACTTGTCTATTCTTTTACCAATACCACACTCTCTTGATTACTGCAGCTTTGTAGTGAGTCTTGATGTCTAGTAATGTCAGACCCCTGTTCTTTCTTCTTCTTCTTCTTCTTCTTCTTCTTCTTCTTCTTCTTCTTCTTCTTCTTCTTCTTCTGACAGAGAGAGAGAGAGAGAGAGAGAGAGAGAGAGAGAGAGAGAAAGGTCTTCCTTCCATTGGTTCACTCCCACAAATGACGGCTACGGCCAGCATCCTGCGCTGATCCGAAGCCAGGAGCCAGGTGCTTCCTCCTGGTCTCCCATGCGGGTGCAGGGCCCAAGTACCTGAGCCATCCTCCACTGCCTTCCCGGGCCACAGTAGAGAGCTGGACTGGAAGAGAAGCAACTGGAACAGAACCAGCGCCCCAACCAGGACTAGAACCCAGGGTGCCGGCGCCGCAAGCGGAGGATTAGCCAAGTGAGCCGCTGAGCCAGCCCATGTTCTTCTCTTTCGATATGTGTTAGCCATTCTGTGTCTTTTTCCTCTCTATATAAACCTTTGGGTCAATTTATTGATATCCATGAAATAATTGCTGAGATTTTGATTGGAATTCCATTGAATCTTTTATTTTAAGATTTTTATTTATTTGAGAGGTAGAGTTATAGACAGAGAGAGGGAGAGACAGAGAGAAAGGTCTTCCATCTGCTGGTTCACTCCCCAAATGGCCGCAACTGCTGGAGCTGGGCTGATCCAATGCCAGAAGCCAGGAGATGCTTCTGGGTCTCCCATGTGGGTACAGAAGCCCAAGTACTTGGGTCAACTTCTACTGCTTTCCCAGATCGTAGCAGAGAGCTGGATTGGAAGAGGAACATCCAGGACTAGAACTGGCACCCAAATGTGATGCTGATGCCCATAAGAGATGCCTAACCTACTATGTCACAGTGCCAGCCCCCTCCTTGAAACTTTAGATCAACTTGGGTGGAACTGAGATCTTAACAATATTTAATCTTCCTGTCCATAAACATGGAACTTCTATTAATGTATAGTTTCTTTGATTTCAAGAGTTTTTATAGCTTTCCTTATATAAATCTTATAATATTTTGCTAGATTTCTGCCTAAGTATGGCATTTTTGAAGGTAACAATGTGAATGGTATAGCGTCCACTTGTTCATTGTTGGTATGTAAGAAAATGGTTAACTTTTATACAGGAATCTTGTATTCTGCAACTTTGCTATATCACTTATTAGTTATAGTCATTTTATGGCCAGATTTTTCATGTTTTCTACACAGCTAATCATGACATCTATGAATGAAGACGATTTTATTTCTCCTCTCTTAATCAGTGTAACTCATTTCCCTTTCTTGTCTTATTGAAGCAGTTAGGACTTGCAATCTGATGTTGAAAAGGAGTGGTGAGAGGGAACATCCTTGTCTTGTTCATGATCTTAGGGAGAAAGGTTCTAGTTTCTTATAATTAAGTATGATGTTGGCGGTAGGGCTGTTGTAGATATTTTTAAACCAAGTTGAGGAAGTTCCCCTCTATTCCTAGTTTGCTGAGTTTTTTTTTTTTTTAATCATGGATGGGTTTTGGATTGTGTCAAAATCTTTCTCTGCATCTATTGATATAATTAGGTGATTTTCCTTCTTTAGCCTGTTAATGGGACAGATTACATTAGTTCATTTTCAAATGCTGAACCAGCCTTGAATACCTGGAATAAATCTCACTTGATGATGGCATGTAATTCTTTTTACACATTATTTGATTTGATTGATAATATTTCATGGAGGAATTTTTTGAAAGGACAATGAAAGAAAGAGAAAGAGAGAGAATCTTTCATCTGCTGGTTCTCTTCTCAAGTAACTACAGTGGTTGAGGCTGGACCAGGCCAAAATCAGGAGTCTAAAACCGTATCTGGGTCCCCCTAAAATCACAGCCCTACAAATGCCTGCCACAGACACTGAACTGCTTTGCTTCTCTCAGGAACAGGACGAACTCTCCTCTGTTCTTCTCTATAACAAATAGTAGTTGTGTTATACAGGACATCATGGGATTCTAAGTCAGTTCAAGTTGTTTTAAACTCTTTTGAACCCCTCTGGGCAGAGCACTGTCCTAGCAAGTTATACTAGAGGGTATAGAAGTGATCATATACAGTGATTAAATTTAAGGAGCTTGAGGCTGTCTTGCCAACTGAGTCTTGGTTACCTACCAAAAAGACAAAGACTGGTCCATCCTAGTGACAGAAAGATTCTGCTGCATGAACAAATGGTCTTTTCTCTAACGTGATTAGTTTTCATTTCAAGCTTCCAATGAAGTCTGGCTTTGTTTCAAATGGATTATAGGCTCAAGAGAGGGACTAGGGGGCAGATTGTAAAGCAGGTTGAGAAGAAAACATGGTTCCCTTTCCAACAGTATGGGGTAGGGGGAAATGACAACCTTAGAAGGATATTTTTACTTTTCTTCCTCATTCCCTTTATCACATTCAGGTCACTAGAAATGTGCTAAAATGTCTGGTGGGGCTTCCTTTGGTGATTTCCTTACGTGCCTCCTGTCGAAGTATCATAAACTATGAGTCACCCCGTTCCACCTGCGGCACTGCTTCTTTTCCGCCTTAGGAAATCTCATACCTTGGCCCAGAATCAGATGCAAGAATTGAGCCACCTGCAGCAGAAGGTGAGGATTGGAAGAGTGGTCTCTTCCCTTCTCCTCCAGCATGTCAAGAACACAGTCAAAACTTTTGAGGAGCTGCTCAGCAGCAAGAGCATCGATCGCAGCACGGAGTTGCACTTCCTGGAGCAGCTGACCAAGGGGAGACAGATGGCAGAGAGCATTGCCGAGAAATTCAGCACGGGTACGTGGACCACAGAGTTGAGGAAGGTTTTCAGGCCCTCCTGAGGTCCTGGGCTCACACAAGCTCACAAGCATCCACAAAGTTCATCCTGGTGTCTTGCTTAGTAATCACCCCCTTTAGGCTCAGGACAGGTTGGTGAGGAGCCCAATGAGAAACAGGGTTAAGGATGCCATGTTGACTGCCAGCACCTCCCTCCCTTGTTGAATGTCTGTTAAGTCAGGGGGCATCTCTGGCTGTGGTGGTATTTATCTGAAACTGCTTGGCAGAAGGAAGTAACAGAAGCAGCTGGTTGTTGTGAATGATCCTGAACTAAGAATCTGAAGACCCTAGATGTAGCCTGCATGTGCTCACTACTAACTCTGAACAGGTTAATACTTTGTTTAACTTCTGTTCCATCATCAAAAAAAATTAGGTCAAACCATACCAGCCCTTGAAAGTTGCATAACTGTTCTAAGAATAAAGTAAGTAACATTAACTAGTGCATTTCAAAAAATGATAAAGAATCAGGCTGATTTTGGCATGATTTAGGTACTACATGGACTAGTTGCAGCTGGTGGCATCATTTGTTATTGCAGAAGTTTTTTACATAGACTCTTTCCTTAGAACACCCAAGGGCACATGGTAACGGGGGCTTGAGGACATTGTGCTGGCTCCTGATGGCTGGCACACAGGCAGAACAAGAATGTCTGTTATCTCAGAGGAAGGAGGAGGTTTTGCAAGAAATCTGTGGTGGGACACGCAGCCACCAGCCTGGGTTGACAGCCCTGTGGCAGGACTTGGAGGCTCTTGCTGAGTGGTCTTGAGGCTGGCTGGACAAGAGTCACATCACCATGGTGTGGTGAAGGGCGGGTGGGGGTGCAGTTCTAGTTTTCTGCTCTTACTCAGCAGAGCAAGTGGAGATGACAATCTTCCTAGTGCGTTCAGGGAAGCCTGCCAGGCAAGCTCTCTAAAGACTCAACCCAAAACCTCCTGGGAAAACACAGAGCATCCTGGACTGGAGCATCAAGTAGCTGTGTCTCTGGTCCCAGAAAGAACCCAGCGTTCATTTGTAGTCTGGGAAATGAGATCCACTTACGTTCTGACTGGCACCTTTTAAAATTTGGTTTCCAGATGTCTGCACAAGTACCAAGACTCAAACAAGACAGGCGTCTCTGACCCTCAGGTAACCACATTTTCAGGGACTCCCATTTCCTTTTCTTTTGAAAAAAATTATTCTTTTGGCTCCCATTCTCATATTAATTCACCAGTTAAGCTGCTCTAACATAGCAATCTGGATCTCAGGATTGTCCAGACTCACCCAGGGGATCAACCTCTGGTTTCTCTTTGCTGTTTAGGCCTGGTTTCCTCAAGGGCGATCCACTGTGTGCTGGCAGAGGCTGAACCCTTGCAAACAAGGGCTTCCTCTGGACGAGCATCTCTGTACTCAGAGAAGGGGGTCTGAACAGTGCAAGACACCCGTGAGCTATCAATGGGCCCCTGCAAACTCTATTTAATGGATTATGTTCACAGAGTTGAACTCTTACGATCCTTGAGTGTCTTGTGAAGGAAGTGTGTTATTTAAAGTACCCAGTGGATCTTCCATCTTCCTCAGGATGTTTGTGGTCAATGCACTGGGAATCCATTGCTCTCACCCTACCCCACTCCCCACCCCCATTCTCTTATCCCTAGGCATAAATTATCTGTCCTCTTCTCAGAAAGAATGGTCTTCCTGGCTTCTACTACAAGCTCCCAGGTCAGTACAGCAGTGATGTTCAAACGACTTTTTTTTTCCCGTCTTGCTTACTCCACCAGTATCTTAAGGGAGATCCAAAGGAAGCACGAAGTGATGGAAGTCCTGGAGACCCAGCAGGATGCCAGGTCCCAGAATCAGCCCCAGATCCACACCAGTAGCCCCACTCCGCCACCTGATGTGCAAAGAGCGCGTTCCACAGTGACTGGAGCCAGTGAGTACCTACAAGGTTGCCAGTTTGTGAGTGTTCACATCTTGTGTAGGCCAAAAGGCAGCAACTTTGCAGACACGTGCTGTAGCTCCACAATGATATACCTGGTGGAACAAGATCTGGAACTCTGTAATAAGCATGGGTCCCCAGTTTGTCAGCTGCTTTCCTCCTTTCCTAGTCTCACATATCATCACCATATACATGGTGTTGTAAGGAGCAAGATGGCACAAATTTGGAAGGGGAGGCAGGGGCCAAATGCTCCCACATTACTGTAACACCATCATGACATTGTTGAGACCAGGGACATGAACTTGACTGACATCGAACCTCTGATGCTGGAATTTTTAAGGCAAATGCCACAGTTCCTATATTCTGTTCATCCCTCAATATTCTTTATTCCTTGTAGATTTACAGATGCCATCTATAATTTTAGTAGTTCTGCCGTGATATCCTGTCACTCAGCTGTAACTGGGACATGTCATGAGGTTTAAGCTAAATCTGTCACAAACCCCACCAATATATGCCCTGCCCCAGAATCCCTCCACTAGAGCCTTCCGAGTGCCCTTGGTGGGGGATGCGAGGGCAGTAAGCTTTAATTCAAACCTTCATTTTTCTCCTGCTACGTTTTTTGTTGAATTTCCCTCCTGAGAAAAGTACTTGAGAATGTGAGTTAAATCCTGGTGTGGATGATATGAAGAATCCATCCTTAATTCCTAGCCATATTTGATTTTTTTCCCTAAATGGACCGTTTTAGGCAATGAATAAGCTATCATGGGTTTATACCTAGAACTACTCCTGTTTTTCATTTCACCTTGAGGAACAAAGCAGTTAAATATTTCCTCCAGCATTAATGTAGCCAAGGAAAGATAGGAAATTCACATCTAATGAGTACCTGTTACACTTACATAATTCCCTAATATATATATATATATATATATATATATATTCCCATATATGACATGACTATATATATATATATATATTAGGGAATATGTATATAGCAATGTATATATTATTTCTCAAACATTGGCACATGAATATTTGAATGCTTAGATATTAAATATTTAAATGTGGCCAACATTTACAGTGGTGGAGTCACAGCAAAGTTGAGGAACGTGGTAAAGACAGCTCAGCTTGATGTGAAATTCACTTCAAAGCTAGCTAAAGCCTAGGCTTTGTCCACCACACTCTGCAGCCTGGTAAGTCAGGACTAAATAGGGAGTGTGCTCACCTCATCTTGGCATTTCTTTTGCTAGGCTTCTGTGCCAGAATATTCCCTATTCCAATCTTCCTAGCCCAGTGCCAAACACAAAGATCTGGCCTCCGCAAATGAGACCAGACTCTATATATTGCACTCCTGTCTCAGAATTGATAAACAGAAGGCCTGCCCTTAATATGCATCTGACCACTGCCAAGGGACCCATACAAGTTTTATGTGCATCTTTGAACTCAGCTGCCCAGAGGGCCTTGGGTGAGCCTCAGCGCTGCCTTGAAAGCTGGCAGAAAGACAAGTCCACCCTTTTCTTACCTGCATCCCCATCACCACTTGCAGTAATCCCTGGAGTTATGCTCCCAGGAAGGTTTGGGCTTATTTCCCACCACCTCGCCCCTTCCTGGTGAAGGCTCCAGTCCTTTTCTTTCCCACCTGAGCCCCTGATCTGTCAGACGATTTAGCTGCTTATCGTCCCTTTCTTTGCTTTTTGAGCCTAATTCCTATGACAGTCATCAAACAGTGCAGCAGACAAGGCAGCCATCCAGTGAGGCTAGATTCCCTCACAAGTGGCCAGTCTCTGTTGCTTTCTCTGTACAGTGTGGGGAGTTCCCTGTGTTGTATGGCCAGGGTAGATGGAACATGACAGTGCTCTGATCATTGTTGCTGATGGGGTTGGGATCCCCTGTGGTCTTTGCTGAAAGTAAGCTGATTTTCTGGAGTGGGGTAAAGGAGGTTTGAGTGGGGCTGATAATGACATCTTGATTGAGTTCCTACTTTAAGTTAGGCATTTGCTGAAGGCTAACATATTTTCCCTTACTTTTAATTTCACAGAGATGCTAATTAGCATTTGGCATTTTGTATTTTGGGGGAAGAAGAGACCTACTGGATTTTGACTTCAATATTCTAAAGGAACTTGGCTCGGTTGGGAAACAAGGACCTCACTTTGACTTGTCTGTCTATTCTGTGGTGTAGCCCTTGATAATAACCTGGAAAGAGAGAAGATTTTTTTAAGTTTTGTTTATTTATTTAAAAGGTAGAGTTACAGAGAGAGACTATCCATTCTCTAATTCACTCCCCAAATGGCCACAACAGCCAGGGCTGGGCCAGGCCAAAGTCAGGAGCCTGGACCTCCATCCAGGTCTCCTACACGGTTGGTAGGGGCGCAAGGACTTGGGCCATCTTCTGCTGCTTTCCCAGGTTTATTAGCAGAGAGTTGGATGGGAAGCAGAGCAGCTGGGACTAGAACCAACACTCATATGAGATGCTGTCATCACAGCAGCAGCTTAACCCATTGGGCCACAAAGTGGCTCCAAGACAAAAGATTTTTAAACTTTTCTCTGAATTATGGCTCTGCTACTCCAAATGGATTGTTCTCTCAAAAGAACAAGACCAAGAGGTAAGATGCTATATATTTTTTGTGATTCTACAAATCTCCATACATGAGTCCTCCAGCCATTCTTCAGATGAAAGCCAGACAAAGTGAGTCATAATTCAGAATTATTTTTGCAGTGTCCTGCAGCATCTGGATGCGATCCAGACTCACTCACCTTACACAGAATCTCCCTTAGCTTCAGTCAGGGTTGAGAGTCAGAGGAGGCAGGAGGAGTGGGAGCCACCAGAAGTGGAGGCAACACAGTCCATTGGCCAGAAGCTATTTTTCCTTCCTCTTCAATCAATCCCAAGATAGACCAGTGCCCTGGAGGATTAGCTGGTATGTTACTGGGTGAGTAGTCACCTGTTCACAGACCAGCAAAATGCTTCCTCCTCTCATCTCCTTGATCCCTTTGATTGGCAGTGAGTCCTACTTATTGGAGGAGACATTTCTGAAGTTCCTCTTTGGGCTCATTCCAGCCCTGGGAATCATGGAGGAAGCTGGGAGATGGCCCCCGCAATGGCTGTAGGTGTGCACTGTGACCTTCAGCTATTATGTCTTACCATTCTGATTTGCTGACATAGACTAGGAAATGCCCAGAGCTTTGGAGTGAAATGTATAGTTGTTCAGAATGAAATCTCCACCTACCTCGACATTCAGCAGCAAGCTTTGAATCTCTGACATCTGCCCTAGACTTCATCCCCTGGACTACTTTTTTCATTTCCTAAGGCTTCCACAACAAAGTACCACAAACTGAGTATCTTGAAACAACAGAATTTGGAGCCAGCACTGTGGTGTAGCTGGTTAAGCCGCTGCCTGCAACACCGGCTTCCCATATGGGTGCTGGTTAGAGTCCTGGCTGCTCCATTTCTGATCCAGCTCCCTGCTAATGGCCTGGGAAAGCAGCAGAGGATGGCCCGAGTGCTTGGGTCCCTGCACCCATGTGGGAGACTCCTGGATCTTGGCTTTAGATGGGCCAAATCGGCCCTGGTGGCCATTAGGCAATGAACCAGAAGATGGAAGACCTCTCTCTCTCTCTAAGTTTGCCTCTCAAATAAATTAATAAATCTTTAAGGAAAAACTCAGAACTTCATTCTCCTTATTCTAGAGGCAGAAATCTGCAGAGAAGGCATCAGCAGGGCCATGCTCCCTCCGAAGGCTCTCCGGAAGGATCCTTCCTTGCCTCTTTCTAGCTTCTGAACATTCCTGGGAGTTCTTTGGCTTGTAGACACATCACTCCAACCTCCGCCTCTGTTGTCACATAGTCTTCCTTATCTGTCTCGTTATCTCTGCCTCCCTCCTCTTGGTAACAGCATTAGTCATACTGGATTTAAGACAGTACCCTTGAAACTGATGACATCTGCAAAGATAGACTCTACTTAAACACAAGGTTACATCCTAAGGTCCCAAGTGGAATGAGTTTCTGAAGTACCCTATTCACTCAGCCCACTGTAGTTACCTTTAAAACATTTCATGGAGTCCAGCTCTGTGGCACAGTGAGTTAAAGCCCTGGCCAGCATCCCATATGGGAGCTGGTTCTAGTCCTGGTTTGCACCACTTCTGATCAAGCTCTCTGCCATGTCCTGGGAAAGCAGTAGAAGATGGCCCAAGTCCTTGGGCCCCTGAACATACACGGCTGACCTAGAAGAAGCTCCTGGCTGCTGGCTTTGGATAAGTACAGTTCTGGCTGTTACAGCCATTTGGGGAGTAAACCAGCAGATGGGAGAACTCTCTCTCTCTCTCTCTCTCTCTCTCTCTCTACCTCTCTCTGTAACTCTGCTTTCAATGTTTCTTAAAAAAAAATTTCATGTTTGCCTTCCCTATTTCTCACTCCCATTCTTTTCTGGACAGATGTCAGCCTGGTGATTCCTGCTGATTCAGCTGTGTTGCATAGCAACGATTCAGGAGCCAGATCTGCCCAGCCCTCCTATCTTCAGAGTAGCACCACGCAGCCAAGTGGCACACCAGGACCTGGGCACCATGGCTGCAGCAGTCCAGGCGAAGAGACGAGGCCTCAGAAAATGAATGCATCTGGGGACTTGTCCTCCTTTTCCTCTTTGTATCGGCCCAACTCCAAACCCTCTGGTAAAGCACAAAGGAGTAGTTGGTTAAATGGAGCCTATTGATAGGAACCACACAATCCTTTTCCAAGGATCTTTTTAGTCCCTTGTTAGAACCTAGCTTACAGAAAAGAATGAGCAATATCCTATGGGTCTGCCAGAGACTGAGACTCTGGCTTAGTGCTGGTTCTTTGTAAGCACCTTCTATCCCACCACCCAAGGACTCACTGGAGAAGAAAGGAAGCCTGGGCATTCTGAGGTACTCTACAGGGGGCACAGTTACCTCACTTTCACACTCTCTTCCCCCGATGCTACAACCTTCCTAGGGCTAGCACAGGCTGCTCAAGAGTGCCAAGCTCAGACATCCACAGGGAACGCTTTCCTTAGGTCAAAAGCTACAATAGGATAGAAGACTATTTCTACAGTCACCCACCCTTACACACACACACACACACACATACACACACACACACTGTGCTTGCACCTGTACGCCAGTCCTGCTCTCTTAAATGCTGCTTTTAGATCTGGAGTCAGATGTTCTGTCACCTGGTGGCTACAGGTGTAGCTATGTAGAGACATGGCTGGAAGCAGGCGCTAGGTAATGTAACAGTAGACATTTGAAATTCTCAGAGAAAAGTCTGACCCAAGGTAAAATGTGTTGGCCTACTTCTCCTCTTTGTGCACCTTTTCAATTCCTTGGAGATTGTTCCCTTCTCGCCTGCTCCTCCTTCATACTTGATGCTTCCCCAGGATCTTCCATGTTCCTCTCTGCCAAAATTGGTTAAAGGAGGAACATGCAGTAACACTCATTATTCACAACCTGATTTGAGTTCATGTGAATTTACCTTGGCTGTTTCTCTGTGTATGGTTGTTGAGCCAAGTATCACCAGGAAGGAGAGGCTTGAAGGAGAGCGAGAGCCCTTTGGATTGTTATCAATCACCTGTTCCAGGAGGTACACAAGTTTTCCCCCTGCCAGGCCAGTCTCCCTGGAGGCCTCTGGCAGTTTTCTCAGCTGTGCCTTCCAGACCACTGTCCTTCTCCCTTAGATACACGTGGCCCTGGTCTGGAAGGAAGCCCTGTGGAGTTTATGTTCAGGGGGCCCTCCTGCGACTGGAAGCCTGGGAGACTTTGAGCAAAGTTTTCTGGTGCTCCCTGGCTGTCCAGATGAGAAGAAGTTGATAGAGGGCCGGGGTGGGTGGAGATCCTGCAGAGACACTGCAGGTGGGCTCTGCAGCTGCCCGTGACTGAGCAGGCTTCCCCACCCACGTCTTGGTGATTTGCAACAGGGTCCGACCTACTGGAAAAGAATCTTATTGAGATCCACACCCTGCGCCAGCGCCTGGAGGAATCTGTCTGCATCAATGACCGACTGAGGGAGAGGCTGGGACACGTGCTGAGCAGCACTGAGCAAGGGAAGAGTAAGCAAAGCTGAACATTTCTTTTCCTGTCCCCATCTAGAGATCTTCAGGGGCACATGGACCCATGGGGCAGTTTCAGTTTTCAACTACATTGAGCTGCATTATTCCACTTGCTCCTTAGAACAGCCCAGATAGGGAAGGTACTATTTCCTCACTTTATAAATGAAGAAGCTGAGTGGCTTTGCCCCAAACAGGGCTAGGTCTTGTTCTCAGGGCTATCTGACATCATGCACGTTCTTGTAACTCCTTCCATCACCTGGCGCTGTTCCTGGGCTGTGCTGATTGGCAAGTGGTAGAACCACGGTTTTGGGGGGCCTACTTCAGCACTTTCATGCCACTCCCACATGCCCTGGATACCACCTGCCACTTCCCTTATGGGACCAGCATTTATTCTCACACTTGTCACCCAGTATGCCCTCACCTGGAGAGCAATTCTTCCACACCTGTTTTGCATTGGCCAGTGCATCACATGAGAACATCACAACAGCAGCCAATTAAAGACAAAGACAACTGCTGCTACGTGTGAGAATGTACCCAGCAGGACACGCCCTGCAAAACCCTAACCTCAGCAGTCTCACACAGTTGTCCTGCTGCGTGATGCCATGGGTTTTTTGCTTGTTTAGGACTGAGACTTTGACCGGTGCAAGAAAGCATATATTCGAAAGCATCTGTCACCCAATTGTGGATTATCTGGATTATCTTTAGTCCCCGTGTCATCATCTACCTCTGTCTTCCACGGGTAGGACCTAGAGTCCATCTCCAGCCTGCTTCTGTCTAAGGCAGTAGATTGGAGCTTTCAGGCTTACAAAGGGCAAAATCCAAGCTGAGGCCGCTTCCATGTTCCCTCCTTTCTGAAGCCATGCCTGTTGTAGATGCAAAGGGAAGAAGCAGAGAGTATAAAACCGCCCAGACCCATCTGGCCCGAATCTATGATACTTAATGTTCAGTCTGTCTAGAAGGCTGCTTATTGTAAGATCACACCACACATTTCCAGTCGTGGCTTCCGGAGTAAACAGTTCTAGGAAAGCCACGTTTCTGTCTAAGTGTCAGTTACAGACAAGCAGGAGTCACAGGCTGTCAACTGGGTAGCAGCTTAGGGTCCACCTCTCCCTGCCTTTCCTACTTCCAGTTGAATGTGACTCAGAAGGAGAAGGAATGGCAGTTTTGGTTGGGAGCAAGAGTGAAGATCCCCTTAGTCCCTCAGATTTCATTTCAGCTCTTTCCTCCCTTAGGTACTGCACAGTCAGCCCCGACTGTCTCACTTGCGCCCCCTCGTTCCTGTACACAGAGTCACTCCTCTGGCTCTGGTCAAGACAGCCTGTGACATGATGCCTCAAGGATCTAGAAGAATCTTCTCCAGAGCTTTTCCAGCCACATCTAACAGCATTCTTGAGTGTAGAGTTGGAGGCATCAGATATTACCTTTAAATTAATGGATCAAATTAATAAATTATTATTGTTTTCATCTCTTTACTGATTGCTTATAAAGAGTAAAATTTGCGTTGGAAGGAATGACCTGATATTCATGGAACCATAAAGTATTTGCTGCTCTTTGGATACTTTGGCTCATAACAACACTGGTACAATTCATCCATGTTGCTGAAAGTATCATTCACTAGTTCCTTCTCACTGCTGCATACTATTCCATTAGGTGAACACTCCACACGCTATCCACACTCCTGATTATATCCCTGCACTTTCCCTATCCACCTGTCATCAGTTACCCCTCATTCTCTCTGCACTGCCGTGTTGATTCTTCCATTGTCACTCCTCTCTCCTTTCCCATCACTACATCAAGTTTTCAAGATGGGAAATGAACTCATTTGAATTTTGAGGGCACAAAATGTAGGGGAACTAGTTATGATTTAGTTCTTGAGAAAAAGAGAATTCTATGACCCAATTTTTTAATAAAACATTTTAATAAAAGGCACAGGCATACAGGAAGGTAAAACAGTAATTACTGAGACAACCATGGCCCTGAGGGAGAGCGATTCGCTGTCAGAAGGCAAAGGATCATCTTTGTGCTATGCTGGGGAAGACAGGGAGGAGGGCCAAGGAAAGGGTGGGATTAGGGAATTCAAGGACAGTGATTCTCAATTTTAGTTGCACCTTACACTCATCTGAGGAGCTTTAAAAACGGATGCTAAAGGCTGGCGCCGTGGCTCAACAGGCTAATCCTCCGCCTTGCGGCGCCGGCACACCGGGTTCTAGTCCCGGTCGGGGCGCCGGATTCTGTCCCGGTTGCCCCTCTTCCAGGCCAGCCCTCTGCTGTGGCCCAGGAGTGCAGTGGAGGATGGCCCAAGTGCTTGGGCCCTGCACCCCATGGGAGACCAGGATAAGCACCTAGCACCTGGCTCCTGCCATTGGATGAGCGCAGTGCGCCGGCCGCAGCGCGCTGTCCGCGGCAGCCATTGGAGGGTGAACCAACGGCAAAGGAAGACCTTTCTCTCTGTCTCTCTCTCTCACTGTCCACTCTGCCTGTCAAAAAAAAAAAAAAAAAAAAAAAACGGATGCTAAAATTTACCTTTAGAAATTCAGACTTACTTAATCTAGATGAAGCTTGGCATAGGACTTTAAAAATTCTTCGCAAGTAATTTTGTTAGCCAGAAAAGAAAATTGCCTAGCATTGCAGATAAACCAACTATAAACTGTCCCAAAATGTGCATCTTATTCACAGCAGAGGGTAGAAATCAGGTCACTTTTGTGATTTGCATTCTCCTCTCAGTGATGTCGTCATAGAGCCTAGAACAGGAGTCAGCGAAAAGCAGCAGATGATTGCTCAGTGTGTGTCTTACAGATAACCACCCTAGAGCTGTGCTGCTGAAACCTGTACCACAACTCACAGTGACAAGCACATCGCACTGTGTGACCTGGTACACATACACAAGTGTATGTAACCTTCACAAAAACTATACTCACCCTTACTGTATGCAATGCACTTTCATACTAAACTGATTTCCTAATCTACCCAAGGGTTGAAAACATAGCTTGAAAAACAGATTTTAAATGTCTCCTCAAAAACTCTCAAAGTAAAAAAAAATCTACAGCAGACTTGGGCTTTTTTTTTTTACCCATAGTGTCTAAACTTTTGACATTTCAGGTCCTGCTAAGAACTGACAACTCCATTTACTGACTCCACAGCTAGCAACTCTTGAGGCCAGGTGTTCTGTGCACAATTTTTAAATATGCCATTGTTTCCAATGATCTCTGGTTATGACAAAAATAGATTCTTACTGAACTCATACAAACAATCACAAAAAGCAAAAATCCTCAGAAAAGTTTTTTTTTTTTTTAATTTTAGAGAAATTAAGTGGAGGAAGGAAAGCAAACGCTTTTTTCTCTGGCTTGAAAACTTTATTTTAGCAAAATACAGTAAACCTTATAAATCATAGGGAAAATGCATCACACACCTAGAAGATAAAACATTTAAACACAGAACCAACAATATTTTAAAAGAAAGATATAGAAATCCACAAAAGTCATTAACTCATTTGGTTTCTTGTAACTAATTCTTGTCCTCTACCATTTTGTGAATTAAAAAAATGTTTTTCTTCAGACTCCTAGAAAGTCTTATCTAGTCCACTGATCTTATTACAACAGTCAGAAACCTGTTATTCAAGAACATCTATTAAGAGTCTTATCTATGAACCTGTTTAAATGCTTTTGAAAAGAACCGTAGATGACAAAATCAGAATCAAAACAGTGGATGACAAAAGTTTAAAATAGCAGGGGTTAAAACTTCTCTTTATACTTATTTTCATCACAAATTTTTCTTATAAGATTTATCCTCTTAAACTCCACCCCTTTTGCTACTTACTTAAATCTTGTCCTATCTTTTCCTTTCCAGGCTAAAGTAATGCAGTCATTCTACTTTAGCACAAAAATGTTTGTAAACAATGCCCTTTCATTTAAAAAAAAAAAGAGTTATGTATTTATTTAAAAGGACAAGTTAGAGAGGGAGATATCTTCCATCCCTGGTTCACTCCCCAGATGGCTGCAACTGCCAGCTGAAGCCAGGAGCCAGGAGCTTCTTCCAGGTCTCCCATGTGGGTGGCAGGGGTCCAAACACTTCCACCATCTTTGTTTGCTTTTTCCAGGCACATAGCAGGGAGCTGGATTAGAAGCAGAGCAGGTGGGACGTGAACAAGTGCCCACATGGGATGCTGGTGTTGCAGATGACAGCTTTACCTGCTATGACACAACACCAGCCCCCACAATACCTGTTCTTTATTTTAAAAAATTATCTTTCCTTCTTAACCTCCCTCACCAACACATTCTCATGCTTACAGCTTCCGTTTTATTTCTCTCTCCCCCATCCACTGGTGTCTTTCCAACTTGTTTTTATTTTTTTAAGGCTTTATTTATTTGAGAGGTAAAGTTACAGAGAGAGGGAAATACAGAGAGAAAGGTCTTCCATCTGCTGTTTCACTCCCCAACTGGCCACATCAACTGGAGCTGAGCCTATCCACAGCCAGGAGCCAGGAGAATCTTCCGGGTTCCCATGTGGGTGCAGGGGCTCAAGTACTTGGGCCAACTTCTGCTTTCCCAGGCCATAGCTGAGAGCTATGGCGGGTAAGCCTTTGTATGCTGCCACCTCCAATTGCTCCATCCCCAGGAAGTCGGCAGTAGGGTGCAGGCTGTCAAGGGAGGAGCAGCCCTGCCATGGTCACCAAAATTTCTGTTAATGAAAGCTCTGTGCCTGTCCCTGGTGCCAGATCAAAAGAGAGCAAGATTTGGAGGTGAAGGAAAGAGAACATTTAATCAGTCTACAGATGAGAGGGTAGCAGACCTCCAGATCTCAAGAACTGCTGCTCTGTTAAATGAGAGTGTATGGGGGCTTTGAAAGAGGCCACAAGGAAGGCAGAGTCAAGACTATGAGAGACAAAGGATAAGGGCAGCAGCACAATGGCCCCTGGTTAGGCACCCAGGCTTGCTTTGTACCCTGGTTGTCTGCAAAGGAAGTTGAGATAAGGAACAAGGCAATGTGCACCTTAGGATATGGGCCAGCATGAAGCCAGCAGTCCAGCCTCGAAGCATCACCAAGGTGCTCTGCTGATGTGATGGCCAAGTGGCCTCCAGTCAACCTGGGATCTATAGGCCCATGCTAGTTATTTTCTGTCCCAGACCAGAATTCCCCTTCCCAGATATGGCATTCCCCTAAACAAAAGCCCCAAAATAATACTGGTCACCAAGATATTGTCAATTGGAGAAGCAAATGACCTTACGAGTTTGGTGATTAGAATCTTGTAGGGCTGGCAGTACCACTCCCTCAATTCAATGAGTTCAGCCAAGGGAGGGTGCCTAGGAGACTGGGCTCTGATGGTATCTGCATCTTCTTCCCAGGCACCATTTTGGGGCCCAGTTCCAGTTGCTGAGAGGACTCTCAGAAGACCATATGTCAACAGTAAATATCCTCCTGTGATATGGGTCACGTGACTGTTGGCCACTCCACACAGAGGAATACCTATCGGGGTGGGCCAGAGTGTTGCCTATGAAAAGAGAGAGAGAGAGAGAGAGAGAGAGAGAGAGAGAGAGAGAGAGAGAGAGAAAGCTTGAGTAGTACCCTCAAGAGTGACCAGGGGCAAAAAAGAGTCCTCTCCTCCATTCTCAGTCTTTTACGAGGTAGGGTGAGGTGTGTGAATTAAAGAAACAAACGGGTGGCGTCTTAGCATGCAGGAAGCTTTCTGGGATTTTCATGGAGCCTCCATGTGAAGTTTCACTTTCGTGTGGTCATCATGGCACATCCTCCTTCCTGGTTCCAGATGAGACACAGGTGCATCCTGGGAATGTTAAGTGTATTGAGTGACAGATGAAGAAATACATTTACATTTCAGGACAGGCAAAAATTCCAGCTTACACAAACCTAACTCCCTGCTGAGCTATCCCAGATCACCAGGCCAACTGAAACCCTGCTTGTTTCCAGCATCACCTGTTCCATTGTTCTTGGGGTTTTCCCCTTCTGACACTCCTCTAGACTTTCTTCCTCCTCTAAATTGATTGGCACAACCTCCTTACCTGAATGGGTGTGATATTGGTTATGTTGTGGTTCCAGCTGGCTTCTAAGAGAAGCTGCCCTCCCAAGCTCAGGGCCTTTGGGATTCTTTTTATTGACCTGACTTCTATCTGACATGATTTTTTTTCTGTTCATCTGGATGACCTAGGAGGAAACAGAGATCTTCACAAAGAAATGACCCACCTGAGGGATGAGGTTCTCCAACAATTAGAGAAGAGAAAAACTCTAAAGGAGAATAGAGGGGGCTGGCGCTGTGGTGCAGCAGGTTAAAGCCCTGGCTTAAAGCACCAGCATCCCATATGGGTGCCCATTCTAGTCCCAGCTGCTCCTTTTCTGATCCAGCTCTCTGCCATGGCCTGGGAAATAGTAGAAGATTGGCCCAAGTCCTTGGGCACCTACACCCACGTGGGACACCTGGAAGAAGCTCCTGGCTCCTGGTTTCAGGTCAGTGCAGCTCCATCCCAAGCTACCAGGTTAATTTGGGCTTTTATTTGCCCAAGAGTCTCTTCTTGGGGAATCTTGAGCTGCATCCCCAGATATTTTACAGCAGGAAATCTGTGACTATGCAAAGATTGGGAACCTCTCTGCTGTTGTTTTCACTTGAACAGCTAATAACTCTCTTGGCTAATACTTCCCACTCCATGTAACATGTGAGCAGAAGAGGCTCAAAGAAGAAATTGAAGTCATTCACTAATACTTTTATGATATATGGTGAAGCTGGTGTTCAAACCTTACAGAGAAATTGCTAAGGCTGTGCTTTCATTTCTTCAGTACAGATCCAGGACAGGAGTTGATGGAAAGTATGGCTGTGACTATAGCACACTGATAAACCTTATTCCTAGCAATATATCCATTTACTTGGTAAATATATACTGAAATTTTTCTGGTAGGCTCTGGAGGAGGTTCTGGGGATATGAAAGAAAGACCAAATCCGTGCTCCCAGGAAGCTCCTCTTGTGGCACAGGAGCCAGATGTTTTACACACAATCACACAAATGCATCTTACTTGTGATTGTGGTAAGTGTGAGTTGATACTTTTGTGTTCCTTCATCCTATTGTAAATGCCACTGAGAATAAATAGGGGAATTATAGAACTGTATGAAAGATTTGTCCCTTCTGATATTTTGTTCTAACCCTGCCAATGGTTGTGTTAGGTCCAATGTACCCTGATGTTAGGGTGTGAATTCATGAAGAATGAGTTAGGTGCTTGGAACAAGGAAGCTGGTGGGCAGGCTTGTGTGGTGGCTATGCTGCCATCAAGTGGTGTGGGAATTTGAGAAAATCTTCTTAGCCTTTCTGGGCATCCGTATCCTCACTAGTACTTTCTGTTCAGTTTTCTCTGAGTGCATGAGGGAATGTGACATGTTGTACTAAACACATGCTGGAAATCACGTCTAAGATTTCCCCTGGTCCCTATTGTTTTTCCCTTTAGGAACCAACCTGGCTCAAGCCAATGGCCTGACAGTACAAACGTGAGAGAGCAAATAGAAGAAAGCACATTTGTAGGATGAGGCTAACGTGGAGAAGTCATGGTGAAGCATATAGCAGCCAACAATGACAGGAGTAAGAACCAGCTGCAGGTTTCCCCACAAGGAATTCTGAGGAATTCTTCTAATATCATCAAATTCCTGGAGGAACATGCTGAGCAACAATGCTCTGACCCACACCTAAGAGCCTCAACCCCGGAGCTCCCCTAGCAGCAGGTGCACATCCAGTAAGTGTGAGCTTAAAGGTGTCAGGAAATCGCTGCAGAGCACTCGAGAGAAACACCTCTGAGAAGTTCCCAGACAGAGCTATTAATCTTATCCACCAGGTCAATCTGACTTGGGTGATGCACACAGGGTCTGTTTCTTCTCAGCCATGTGGAACAATCCTTTGTTCTTCATCTATACATTCCTTACCTAGTCCCAGACAGGTCCTTCTTAAAATTAATCAGAGGCTTTCATTTCAGTAGCTTCTTTTCAGAGACAGCACCCTGTCTCTGAAGATGCTTGTAACCAGTAATATGCTAAAATAATAATCTCCAGCCTGTGACAAATTTGCCGCCACTTACCTAAAGTCCACCTTCTTTTGGGACAAACTAATGTGTGTTCAGCATGTAAGTATAAATAAAATTTACTCTCTTGGAATACATAAATTCTGACTAGCTTTTGGTCACTTTGGAATTCTTCCCAAGACTCATTAAAAACTGTTGGGCTTGGGTCTCCTAGGGCTAGGTCTCTCATATTCTGCCCCGAATATTACACTGTCCTTTTTACAGAGCCTGTTTATTCCCATTACAGAGGGAATAAACAATGCTTGGAAAAGGGTGGGAAACATCCATTCTTGCCTGAAACCGTCTGTCTCAGGTCAGGAAGGGCTGGGCTGGGGGACTCTTGTACCTGCAGCAATGATGCTAACAATGCCCATCTGTATTTACAGTTGAGGAGGGCTTTACACACAGTATCTCACACTATTTGCTGAGTGATTAATTTTCTTCACTCTCTGTCAAGCACTTGGGGCTCAGATATTTCCTTCCTGAGGAACCAAGCCTGAGACAGGAAGAGCACAGACAGTTTCATAAAATGTGGTAGCTCTCCTAAACCGGAATGTTGTGGCAGCTGAGAGTATTGGCGGGTATGCCAAAGATACCCCTTCTTAATGAGACAGTGAACCATAAAGAGAGTCCAGGAGGCCAGTCAGCTTTTATCATAGAAAAAAAAAATGGAATCGGGCCAAGTCCTTTCTAGGGAAGAGCATTTGTTGCCTTCTTGGAGGATATCGAGAGTCCCTGAAAAGACACCTGGGACAAGAGTGCAGTTGAGCTATTTGGAGGTTTGTTTCAGGGACCACCACACGGCCTGAACACTATCAAAGGCCTAGATTTTGTAGACCACCACGTGACCCGAATTCTGCTGAAGGTATGCCTGGACAGATTGCTGAGGTTGAGTTATGTCAATGGCAAAGGTCATTTGACATGATGCTGAAGGAAATGCTAAGGAAATGCTGTTGTCTCTGGTAATCAGCAAGAGGGACGGACATTCAGCCCTGTTAATAATTAGACCCCTCAAGATCCCTCCACACTGTGGTTGTTCTCTTAGTCCCAGATTCCAAGGAAACACGTGTTTCCTGTAAACACCAACTCCCCATCGTTCCCAGTTTCACTATGAATAAACTCCCTCATCATGAAATCCTGTTTTCACAAAACTGCACATTTTTTATGGTTAATCAATCATGCCACCATTAATAATAAATACTTGGAGTAACAAGACCTCTGGGCCTCTGCTTCTGCCTCCACCTTTTCAGTGTACAGAGTGTCCCCTGGTTTCTCCACATTGAAGTCTCTGATCTGAGTCTGCTTCCTTAATCTGTGCGATGTGGTCCTCTTTCAGGTTAACCTGATAGACACCTGCCATGCTGGACACAGCAGGTTTGCAACCACTTCTCTTTTCAGCCTTTGGACAAAATGTTCCTGAGAACTTCCTTATGGTTGGCCCAGCAGTAGGAGCCACAGATTCAGAGATCAATAAAACATTATCTGGACTTTCAAGGAGCTCTCACAAGAGTAGCCAAAAATGGTAAAATTGTGTGACCAGTGTTGTGACGAAAACAATACTGACGTATGAAATGGGATTTGAAGTGGTGAGTAGCCTTCAATCACCACAATTATTAGTGTAAATAATAACTTTACACTTACAGATCAACAACTTAGAAAATGGGCTAATTTCTCACTAGCAAACTCAACCAAGATGAAATGGATTATCTCAAGTGTCCTAAAACATCACAAAAACTGAATTTATAATTAAATATCTTCCCATAACAAAATGTCCATGAATACATGTTTTCACTGGAGAATTCTACCAAAATTTAAAGAAGAATTAATACCAATTCTATACAATGTAGTCTAGAAATGTAAGAATAAGAAACATTTCTCAACTCATTTTATTTATTTATTTATTAATAAATACTTTTTTTTATTTGACAGGTAGAGTTATAGACAGAGAGAGAGACAGAGAGAAAGGTCTTCCTTCTATTGGTTCACTCCCCGAATGGTCGCTACGGCCAGAGCTATGCCGATCCAAAGCCAGGGGCCAGGTGCCTCCTCTTGGTCTCCCATGTGGGTGCAGGGGCCCATGCACTTGGGCCATCCTCCACTGCCTTCCCGGGCCACAGCAGAGAGCTGGACTGGAAGAGGAGCAACCGGGACTAGAATCCAGAGCCCATATGGGACACTGGTGCCGCAGGCAGAGGATTAACCAAGTGAGCCACGGCGCTGGCCCCCAAAAGATTTAGTTTTATTTATTTTGAAAGGCAGAGTTACAGAGAGGCAGACACAGAGAGAGAGAGGGTTCAGTCCCTAGATGGCCCCAACAGCCAAAGCCGTGCCGATCCGAAGCCAGGAGCCAGGAGCCTCCTCCGGGTCTCCCACATGGGTCCAGAGGCCCAAGCACTTGGGCCACCTTCTACTGCGATAGCAGCGCTGGATCAGAAGTGGAGCAGCCGGGACTTGAACCAGTGCCCATATAGGATACTAGCACTGCAGGCAGTGGCTTTACCAGATATGCCACAGCACTGGCCCCTTTTAACCTTTTAATTCAGCAATTGGTGGCACAACCCTACTTGAATCAAAACCTTCTGTTGATTCTTTTCAGGTAGATTCCCTGCATTGTTGGATTTTGCTGCCATCCCACCAATAATCACATCCTCTTTGCCAGTATCATCTAAAGCAGATAACAGGCCAGCGCTAATAGGCTAATCCTCCACCTGCGGCGCTGACACACTGGGTTCACATGGTTGCCCCTCTTCCAGGCCAGCTCTCTGCTGTGGCCTGGGAAGGCAGTGGAGGATGGCCCAAGTGCTTGGGCCCTGCATCTGCGTGAGAGACCAGGAGAAGCACCTGGCTCCTGGCTTCGGATCAGCACGGTGCGCTGGCCACGGTGGCCTTTGGAGGGTGAACCAATGGCAAAAGACCTTTTTCTCTGTCTCTCTCTCTCACTGTCCACTCTGCCTGTCAAAAAAAAAAAAAAAAGCAGATAACAAAAAGCCCTAGTGGTTAGAATATTGGTAGACATAAAGGAAGTATTTTTATTTGCAATGGAAATGAAAAGTGAAATTTGTCCTCAAAGTCATTTTCTTATATGGTCAGAATTTGATTCTTAGTAATTTTATCCTTGGAAGGCAGTCTTTGTTTGCTCAAAGTCCATTTCAAACTCTTTCTTGGTTCAGTAAACTTAGATCTATTCCATGAGGTTTTTTTTTTCTTTTTTTTCTTTTTTGTAGTCCAAGGATGCAACTTATATTTCCATAATTCTTGCATTATAAAGCACAACCCTTCTGAAAAGAGTATATAGAAGTCTGTTAGAAAAAATAAAGATTCTACTCAATTTCCAAGTGGACATTTTTCACCTATGAGGCAAGCTCTCCACTGCAGTGTCCCCAGCTCTTCCATGAATGCAGTGCCTCCCATATGCCAAATGTAGGGCATTAAGCAAAATTCAACTGCATTGTACATCAGAGGCAGCATCTTTACAAAGAGTTAAGACAGTGCATCAGCAAAATGAGTGCTTAGCAGCCTGCAGGCCCTGGCTTAGAGGCTATTGCCTTCCCTTGAAATATAAGGCCCAGGATTTTCACATCCTGTGTAAAGAACTCCACACCTCACTCAGCTCTCTCAATTCTAGAACAAAGCATCAATGAAAAGCTTGTAGTCTTCAGTGTCTGGAGCACCAGCAAGGTACAGGAGCTGGAAAACTTGCACAGGTTTGAGGCAAGAGACAGCGTTCCTGCAAGCCAAGAGCAGTGAGGCCCTCCAGTCCCCCACATTTCCTTTCCCTTGTTACACTGCCTTGTCAAGTCATTCCTCTCAAGCTTTGGCTCTTTTTGCTACCTTCCTCTCAGAAACAGGTGATTCCTTTGACTCTTCACTTTCCTTTTACTACTTGATCAGATTTTAAGTCTAATAGTTTATTCAGGTAGGTATTCATGTTTTAGGTGAGGGGGCTTAAAGGATTTATTTATTTATTTGAAGGGCAGAGTGATAGAGAGAAAGGGAGAGACAGAGAGAAATAAAGAAATCTTCTATCCCCTGGTTCACTCCCCAAATGGCAGCAACAGCTGGGGCTGGGTCAGACCAAGGCCAGGAGCCCAGAGCTCCATCTGGGTCTCTCATGTGAGTGACAAGGACCTGAATAGTTGGAACATGATCTGCCGCTTTCCCAGGTGCATTAGCAGGGTGGTAGATCGAAGCAGCCACAGGTCTTCATGTTTGTAACTCTTCCATGGCAAATGCTGAAGGTCTCAGGGCATTTGGCTGTTTGAAAAAGTGAAGAGACAACCTAAGTTAGTCCATGATGGCAAGCTTGATGTGGACAGAAGACCAGCTATGTGGCCGACTACTAACCACTCACATACAGAGCCACTAGGTCAGGGCCAACGTACAAGAAACACAAACTGCCATGTTGGCTCTACTTTTTCTTTTTCTTACTGTTTTGTTCTGCTTTTTACTTTAGGTTATTTGTTTTCATTTAGATAATGATATCTTTTATAGGTGACAATTGTGTTCCTACCTTTCAATACTTGTGCTTTCTATTTTCTTGACATGAATGCTGACTTCCAGGTCAAGTAAAAATTGTTTACTAAGGAAAATATTATAAAGACAGAGAAGAAACCTAAAGTCAACCCAATTATGTTCTCTTAGTTCTTCTCACAGGAAGACATCTCAGATAGGAAGGTGACAGAAATGAGAACTTTCTGAGACTTTCATGTAACCATTATCTCCAGGGTTCCTATGGGGGGGGGGGGGAGAAAACCCTCAGTACCATCATTGGACTCCACTTTAATCCTGGAAATAGAAGCTTAGTCATTACCCCACTTTAGGGAGAGATACAGTTGAAGATGCACCAGAAATCAGCATGTCTCTGCTTGGACTGGAGCTGGGACCAGGTCAAGGTCAGGAGAAGACAAATCTAAGCACCAGTCTCACAGGGCAGTCACTCCCTGACAGCCCCCATCTGGACAATTCTGGAAAGTTCTTGGGAATTTTCCCTTTCCTTTGATCCATTTCCCACCTGTTCTGATCACCCTCGAAGAACAGGAAACTATGATCTGCCTTTCTGGGGCAGAAGAACCTGCAGGGCGCAGCAGCACTCACCTGAAGGGTTGCCCTACGTGGGTTATTCTGGAGCTCCAGCCAAGCCCAAGACCCCAGTGTCCAACAAAGCCACCAGAAGAACCCGGAAGGGAAGCTGGTGCTGGAGGAACACAAACTAATCATGTTCAGACCAGCACCTTGTGCGTCTGGCTCTGCCAACCAGAGCTTTGAACACCAGCTCTTTTGCATCTCTACCTTGCCACACCCCACACTTCTGGGAGTGAAAATGATGAGCAGACCAGATACCACACAGGGGGCAGTGGGCGCAGTCGGATGGCTACGGGTGGACGGACTGCCCCGGTTGCCCAAGAGCCCAAGCGAACTAATGCAGCCGGCATCGGGCAACGGGAAGCTGGCAGCACCTAGCCACTTCGAAGTCACACAACCAGGACTCTCTGAGCCGCCGGTGTGCCCCAGACACCACCACTCACCCAGGCCTCCCCACTAGCCACTGCGCTAGCGCTGCTTGGCAAGGAAAAGGTTGGTCTCCACTGCTGGACCTGTCCTTGCTCTGTCCCTACGAGTCAATTCAGGAATAGCAGGGAGCGGGCCGCGTAGCTTGCAGCCCCAACTGCCCTGTGCCAGGGAGAACGGCTTCCTCGACAACGAGGAGGAATACTTCCAGGAGCAGAACTCCATCCACGATGGGAGAGGCAGAGGCCCTCGCGACTCGGCACTGTCCATCTCTCCACTGTCCAGCAGCAGCTGGGTTCTGGAGTCCATCTGGAGGGCCCTGGGGACGCGCTGTGTGTGTGAGACCACAGTATTGGCTTCTCTTGCAAGAAAACACTTCTGCCTCTGCGTGGTGGACGGCCCTCAGGCTTGCGGGACGAAATGCTGTAGTTTAATTTTAGGCAAGTGAGTGTCCATTAACACAGGGGGACAGACTGCTTGGATGGCTGTGGTTTCTGCTTAGGTGACCCAGAGGTGCTTAGGAATATCCTTGATGCCCTTGTATTGAGGCCCAGCTGCTGAGGACCCATGAGAATGTCACCAAGGGGACCCCATGAAGGCCTTCTGACTACTTCTCATGAGGGGACTTCTGGCTACCTACCTTTTCACAGATGTAGTCGCTCCCAGTTTGTGCTGCATTGAAACCAGCATTTCCTCAGTAGAGGCTGCCCCTTTTCTTTCTATTTAGTGACTTCACGCCTTATTGCAGCTTACTTTCTGTATTAGCTGCATTACTAACTGTCCAGGTGACTCGGTGAAAGCTTTTCACTGAAAAGGCAGCATTTCCAGTCACACCAGTCAATGTTTCCTTGCAACCTACCTAAAATGTATATAGTTCTTTCTCCGTCAGATATAGGAGAAAAGAATATGAGGAAATGTGGAGTGAAGAAAAAAATGGAAACAATCTAATATTTTGTATCACTCAGTTGAGATGGCAAACGTTTTTGTTTATGAATAATCTGAACGTAAAATACAGTTAGGAAGGAAACCACCTTCCACTCAAAACGGTGATTAACTTAAGCCTGCCTCCCCACACATACGTGTTTGTAAGGCAAAAATGTAGAAAAAATGATCAATTATCAAAACCCAAAATGTCGCAGCCACTCTGGCCGATGTTGTCCTTGCCTACAAGGCAATGCTCAGAAGACCGACGCCTCCCCGTTTTCTCCAAATTGCGAGCACCCACGCCACCCTCAGAGTCCTGCCAGTGGCGCCCCACTCACCTGGAACCCTGCGACCTCGAGGCGGCTGCACTCGGGGCTGGAGCCCGACAGTGGACGAGGCTGCCGGGAGGGGGCGCCAGCGGGGAGGCGCCCAGCTGCAGGAGCCGGGCTCCAGAACCTCCACATTCCGACCTCGTCAGGGTCCCCGAGTTGCAGGCACCTGGACAGGCTGGACAGAAAACCCCTGGGAGTTTCTGCCCTCCGATCTTTTCCCTGCAGCCTCCTGCCCCTGCGGTCTTGGGTCTTGGACTCTCCGTTCTCGCTTATCTTCGGGCCGAACCCCTCCCTGACGCTGGTGTTTCCCAAGTCCAGCCTGTCAGGGATTCATGCTTTCCTCTCCGTCGAGGGTGGACCTCTGACTACACAGTTCCCTCCTTGTCGCGATCTCGGAATTCCAGCCAAGGGCTCTGATGGAGGCGGGGGAGAACAATTCACCGCACGACCCTCGGCTGGCTCGGACACTTCCTCTCGGGGTCGTGGGGCTTGGCCGCCGCCCAGGTTTTTCTCTGAATCTGCCCCTCTTCTGGGTTTGGTTCTCTGGGGCCAGGAAGGACCGGGTCCCTGAGCGAGGTCAGGAGCCTGGCACCTTTCCCTTTCCGTGCGTCGAGGTGAACCAGGGAGCGCTTTAGGAGGTTGGCCCCAGCAGTACAGCCCCCCGACAGTGCCCCTCCTGCTCCTGCTCCCTTTGTCCTGTGCACGTGGAACCCCAGAGGACGTAGACGCGACAGAGAGGCGGCGAGTCCTCTCCCCCGAGTGGACAAGGCGGGCGGGACATCTCACGGAAGTCCCTGATCTAAAGCTGCCCCGAAGTCCGTCTCTTGGGGGGCTCGGCCTTCAGTCGCCGCTGAGGATGACCAAGTCGTCCACTCACGTCCAGGTCTCCGGTTTGAGCCAACAGAACGGGCGGTGCGCCGCGGCCTGTGGGCCCTGGGAGCCTCGGTCCAGCGCCTTCCCCGGCGTGGGCGCCCTGGACCCTCGCGGGCGAAGGAGGCGCGCTGGCCGCTTGCCGGAGGAGAAGCGGCTGCTGGAGAGAACGGCTCGGTCCTCCCCAGACGTTTCCAGTTTTCCTTCTGAAGGAGACCAGCGGGGCGGGCGGAGAGCAGCCGAGGGGAGCGAGGGCACGGGCGTCCTCACGCAGAAGAACCTCTTCCCAGCTGCCTGGCCTTTGCTGTGAGGCGCACGCGAGGTCCCAGGTCTTCCGCGAAAACGGCCGTCGTCTCCGTCGGTCCCAAGTTCAAATGCGCACTGCGTGACCCCTGGGACGGGAGAGTTCCCACAAGCCCAGAAAACGCGTTTCGGGACTTGGGAAGGGTAAAACGAAGCCGTCCCTCAAAAGGAGTCCCCAGACTGGAGCGACACGGGAGCAGCGGTGAAATCGGCGCGGTCCGCTGCACCCGGCTCTAACCCGCGTCAGTCGCGGCCTCGTGGCGCCCAAGCGTGGCTTGACCTGGGTTGATGTCCCGTGCGTTAAGACAGCCGACGCCTGGGACGCTGCCACCCTACCGACTAAAGCCTGGGGTCGCCATTCCACGACCGGATTTGAGTCGCGTCGAAGGGAGTGAGCGACTGCGGCAGGAAGCCCAGGGGTCTCTGTGCCGGGAGGACAAAGCGCAGACGCTGGGGAGGGCGCGGGGAGGAAGGGCTGTGCGGTTCCCGGTGGGCCCGAGGCGGCCGTCATCTGCCGAGAGCCCAGCGCGCTGGCGGCCGGCGCCGAGGCAAAGGCCACCGAGGCGCTGCGCGCAGCCCCCAGGGGGCGCGTCCACGAGCCTGACCCGCCCCTGTCCCTGTCCCCGCCGCCCCTGCCCGCCCGCGGGATCCTGCAGCTTCTGGGGCTGCAAAGTCAGTGGGGAAGAAGAATGGCCCCCAGCGCTCCGTCTGGACCAAGAAACCCTGTGTGAGATGCGGATCCCAAAGCCAAGAGTGGGGCCGCCAAGGGACCCTAGCCGGGACCCATCCGGAGCTGCAAGGTCCCGCCCGAGGAATCAGGGGTGCTTCCCGGGACTTTTTTTTTTTTTTTTTGAGTTTGGAAATGCAGTTGACCTTTGTAGATTAGAAAGTGTTGAAGATGGCAGATGGCAGGTTTTCTGAGGCTTATCCCAAAGCCTCCTAACTTTCTGGTTTCCGTAGTGTAGTGGTTATCACGTTCGCCTCACACGCGAAAGGTCCCCGGTTCGAAACCGGGCGGAAACACTGGAGTGGCATTTTTGTCGGACGTGTTAGGCATTTTATCGTACTCTGGAACAAACCGAAAACCAGCCGATCCCGCAGCACAGGTGCTGGTGCTACTTACTTGATGTCTATCACCTTCAGTTTGGTTCGCTGGACCCCAAGTCACCAACATAAGGGCATTTCGAGTGTGGCCTGGGAGAGGTAGTTAGACTTAGAAGAGGAATAAGACGGTGCTCTGCAAGCCAGGAAGAGTACCCTGCCCAGGGAACCGAATCAGCTGGCACCTTGCTAGTGGCAGCCCGCAGTAAAATAGCTCACTAAGGGGTTCAATGATAGGACTCTGGAAAGTTCATCATCTCCTTAGTTTCTTATGTCAAGTAGTTCGTTGTCCCTAAATGTGAGTGCTGGCAAGAGATACTAGAATGATGAGCATGGAGGAAGCAAGAGGCAGATAAGGTGTTCATGACTTAACTGATGAAAACAGGGATAGTACACGGATTCAGGCTGCAGCTGTGTCCAGATTTCAGATGTGGACCGTTCACACAGGGTCCAGTGTGGAAGTGGATGGCATGGAATAGACTGGCTGAAGGGAAGCCAATTTTTCATCTGCTTTTATTAGTGGAAGTAAGAGATGATAGGTGGAAAGTAGTTCAAATGGTGGCAGTAAGCTTGTATTCAATAAACTTATGCTCTTTTTACATTAAACTGGAAGCAAATTACGTTGTGAGAATGAGAAAGTGTATCCAAAAGAGTACAGCAAGATTTGGCTTGGGAGTAGGTAAATGTACTAAGCAGGGGTACAAATAGATTGTAGTGACCAACTCAAGCCCTCAGGTGATACCTGCTCTTCAGGAGATGCTGTTCTTGGGTCTGATCATAGAGTATTGCCATGCTGATGCTGACAGGAACTGCCTACAATGTTGAGCTTTAGCATTTGACCTGATGTATAGATTTAGCATAGACGCTAAGATGCATGCAACATTGACCTGAGAATTAGAAGTTGAGAGTAGGAAGTGCAGGTTTGTGTGAATAAATATAGATGTTGTTGACATATAGAGGTGGTACTGGAAGGTGTATTGGCCAGACCTGGTGTGTGTCTTGGGTGATGGACAGAGGACAAATAAAACCAAGGCCATGCAAGCTCAAAGTGAATGTTGAATCCCTTGCTGAGCCCTTAGTTCTGACCCAGCGTGGACCTTGTGTGGCTTCTCAGTGAGAGAAGCATGATCCCCCATCACGGCTCCTGTCCTCCAAAGCCATCAGGACTCCCAGACCTGACTTGGGGAACAACAACTCTCCAGGTTCTTCTCCTCAGCTTCCTTTCCCCAGGGAGAACTGGGGACAGAACTCTCAACTATTCGAACTTCACCAAAAGACCAATATGTTAACATTTCAACCATCAACATTTCTTTAAAATAGCCACGTCCTTACATAGCTGATAAATTAAAGCATACCAATTAAGGAAATTGGAAATTCCCAAATAAGTCAACATTGACCTCAAGAGTTGTTGATCTTTTTATACCACACATCCCTTTAAATGCTTTAAACATCTTATAGACACCATGCAATTATCATAAAATTGGTTATTACTTTTACAAAAAAATAAATAAAACCCTACAAAGTACAATTCCATGAACCAAAGTTTCCTTCTTCATTTCTCTATGTTGATTCTGTCCTTAGGTTTCCTTTCTTTTGCATCTGCTGCTGCTTCTTTCTCCTCTGATCAGAACTTTACTTACCTAACCCTACCAGTTAGGTCACCTTCTAAGAAGCACTAAGGCAACACTATGAAGTGGACCGTTGGAGACAGCAGTAGAAACAAGCAACCTGAATGAATTTCGGATGTTTCACTATGGAGCTCTGTCATACAATTGGAAAGAACCTTTTTTGAGTTGCTTCAGGTAAAGTTTGACATTTTGATATTGATAGTTTGGTGAAAGTCTTCTATGAAAAGACTTCTGTATGGGTGTGTTTGTTAGCTTTTAATCCACACTACAATAAACCTCTTTTGCAACCATGGCTGTCTTTGGGGGGGGGGTACTCTCATAGATACCACTTTGAATTAGGCAGCAGCAGGTGCGTTGGTGGTTCAGTGGTAGAATTCTTGCCTCCCACGCGGGAGACCCGGGTTTGACTCTTGGCCAGTGCAGGCTGGCTTTTGAAATTTTTACATTTCTCTGCCAAATTACACTGCATAGGCTGGTGCTAGGACCCTTGTCTAGGTGACCCTGAACTAATGACATGTCCCACCTAAGGCAGACAATCTTAGTAGGATCTCAGAGTTACTGCACTCAAAAGCGTGTAAGGGAGTTTTTGCAGTTTGGAATCTTGATTCTTGGACCCACTGCCTCTACCACCTAGGACCCGGATGGTCACTGAAAACTTCAAGAATGCCCAGGTCCTCAATCACTGACTGGACCTTGGGCTGAGCGCTGAGCCGCCTCCCTGTGGAAGGAGAGGAGCCGTGGAGCTGGTGGAGGCACCCGGGGGCCTGGGGCACAGACACTGTGAACCAAATTTGTTGGCCTTGGCTGCCACTTACTACTCCACGGGTTCGAATGCAGTTCTGAGAATGGGTCCGCGTCCCCTGTAGTGTGTGCATCAACAGGTGTTGGCCTGAAAATTACATCTTTAATGAAAGAAAACGAAGTGTTTATCTTTAAACAACAGTCAAATGTTGAGGAAGAACACGTGGACCTCCTCACCAAAGGTAAGCGACCTAAAATGTCCTTTCTCTTCCCTCTATCCCCTGTTGCATGAGAGCTGAGACTGGGGGAAACCACACATCCTGAGAAGGGGAGTTGAGTAACAAAGCAAACTGAATTCCCAACTGCTGAGGCCAAGGCAACTTAGGCTGGCTGACAAGGTCACAGCAGAAGGTGTCTCAGCAAGGCATGAGAATGACACCTGTGGTCCTCTTGGTGGTTTCAGGTTTGATGGGAACTACACTCTGCATAAGAAAGCCAGAGCTTCCTGGTGGTCCTGCTAAGGATTGCTGTATTTCTACTTTTAGGAGAAGCACTTAGTCTCATAATCCCCAAAATGTCCACTGCTTTGTAGGGTGTTAATCAAGTCAAATGTCAGTGTAGGAGAAGGGGTTGATGCTTTATGAAAGGTTGAACTGTTTGTGGGAAAAAAAGTAAAAGGCAACAGGCTCCCTGGTGTGTACTTCCAACTAAACCAAAAAAAAATGTTACTGAAGCTTTAATTCAGTAGGTACAACAAATGCAACAATGCTTAGGATGTCAAAACTGTGGAATAGATCTAGTGAACTTTTACCGGCTGGAGCTGGACTCCAGCACCCAACTTGCACAGTGTCCACTATTAAGTGAGGGAGTTGATTGAGAAGGTCTGGAATCATGGGAAATGAAAGAGGCACATATGAGAAAAGCCAGATGAAGATGCAGGCATTAAAGCTCTAAATTTGGCTGTGTTCTCCTTGCCAGTAAAGGAGCCTTTCAAGACGCATTGGAGGGGATTCACTCAACTCTGCCTGGGGAGCCTTCAGTGCTCTCCTCTGAGGTAATGGCCTCAGAACAGAATGTTGAGTCCTCATGGACTCACCCACACTTGTCTTCGAAACCCCTGAGGAGGTGCAGTATCTTCCAAAAGCGCTACGTGACTCTTCCAATGTACAAAGACACAGGAGATATATGTGGAAATTGATATTAAGGGTATAGGATAATAGTGAAGGAAACATAACATTGGATGGTTGGACTTCCAGAATGCCTTACTCACAGTTGTGGTGACGATGGCGTGGTTTCTGGTCAAGGAACTCACTCTGTCACAAATGAGTTGCACCCATGGGCCTACACTCATGGAATTCATTGATTTCACCACATTCTCTCAGATCCTGAAGCCTCTGGTCTGCTTAGAACAGTGGAATGACCTCTTGAAGCCTCAGCTACTATGCCAGCTATGTGGTACAAGGTTCTCCAGGTGACCATTCACTAGGCAGTGCTGTTTCTCCCATAGCCAGGATTCACAGGTCCAGGGACCAAGGAGTGGAAATGGAAGTGGCACCACTCATTATTACCACTAGTAATACATTAGCAAAATTTAGCTTTCTCTACCTTTGCCTTCACGTTCTTCTGGTCTGGAAGTCTTAGTTCAAAAGGGAGGAATGTTCCCATCAACAGACAATGGTTCTATTGAACATTAAGACTGCCACTCAGCCACTTTGGGCGTCTCATGCCTCTGAATCCACAAGCAAAAAAGGAAGCTACCATGCTGGCTAAGTTGATGGACCCTGATTGCCAAGGGCAAATTGAACTAATTCTCCATTCACAGTGGAGGCAAGAAAGAGTTATGTCTAAACACAGGAGATCCCTTGGGCATCTCTTAGAGCAACCATGTCCTGAGATAAGTCAGTGGAAAACCAAACCATCTCAATTCAGACAGGATTGTTAATGATCCAGATACTTTAGGAATGAAGGTTCTTGTACCACCCCCCCACACACACACTCACCAGGTAAATAACAAAGACCAGCTGAGGTGCTTGCAGAGAGCAAAGGGTCATGGAACAGAGTGAAAGAAGGCAGTTACAAACCTCAGACTTGTGTGAGACCAGTTGCAGAAACAAGCATGTAATGGTTACAAGTATTTCTCTCTCTCTGTCCCATCCGGCGGACATCAACTGGGGCCAAGTACCTAGAATGGGGAATGAAAGGGACAGGAGATACAAAGATGGCAGCAAGACATGTCCTGATCAAGCTGCAAATTTTATTTTTCAACCACACACTAATATATCATAAAGGCAGGTTGTCGGGCGGGGAAAGGAGGGGCGTTTAGGAGGACAGGACGTTGGGCAGGGGAAGGAGGGGGTGCTTATCTTGTAGCTGCAATGCTAGTGCAAGTAGGGGAAAGGTTACAAGGTCTTAAGGCACAAGGTCACACAAGGTTGCGTTATCAGTACTCTCTGGTCTGGGCTGTTTAGCCCTGCCTCAGCAGTTTTCCACTAAGAGGCCACATGCTGCGAGGACACTGACATCTCTCTCTCTCTCTCTCTCTCTCTCTCTCTGTGTGTGTGTGTGTGTGTGTGTCTTCCTCTCACAACCCTTTAGTCTCTCTTGCTCATCTCCTTACTCCTATCACATAAGATGTATCAACCTAACAATAGCATTGAAGTTACAGGATGCTAATGGGAAGAATAGCCTCTTGGTTTGTGGAAAGTGATAGTTTTCTTATGTTAGGTACCAGTGAAAAGGGACCATGGTCTTATGTGGCACATGCTTATAGAGATGTTTATGAATGGCAAGTTGACAAAGCTTGCCATTTGGTGGGTGAGGCAGGCAGGATAGGAGGTTGTTGTCTTCTTTTAAGTAACATATTTGTAACAATGAACACCAACGCCCTCTTAAAAATGAACCTTGGCTCGTCCCTTGGTGGGCTTCAACCGCCAACCTTTCGGTTGGCAGTCAAATGCGCTAACCGGTTGCGCCACGGAGACACACGAGACAGCCTGTTTCAGGTTTCAGAGTGCACTGGCATTCACTGAAAGCTTAGGTTTTGCCTCCTTTCTGCAAGATAACTGCAAACTCCAAGCTTCGGGAGTGTTTGGGACCGGGTCGTGTCCGTCCCGTTAGAAACCCTGACACCAGAAAGGCTGCCGCCTGCTTTGAAAACAGCGCCTAGGGACGCCGAGTCCGCGCCCCAGCGCGGGAGCCGTACTGGAATCCACAGGGTCCGAGCGGGCCAGTGGGTTCCATGCCGGCGCTTCCCACTCCGCGCTCCGCCCGGCTGCGCTCGGGGGAGTCCGTGAGGTTGGTGCGACTGGTGCGGGTGAGTGACCGCGCCAAAAGCAGACACTGGAAAAGGAACGGAATAAAGCAGAGGCGTAGCTGAGACCTCCCAGGAGGCCTGCGGGGAAGCACCGGCCAGATCCCAGGGGTGGGAATCCTGACTGTGTGGAAGAAGAGGGAGGAAGAAGCGGAGACGCGCATGGGAGAGAAACGCTCAAGGATCTCCACACGTCCAAGAAGGAGGCAGCGCAGAGTATTTTGCTTTGTTTTTGAAGTCGCAAAACGATAGGCGGCACAATGGTTGCCAGCAAGCTTCGCCAGCCTGGAGGTCTGCAATTCGAGCCCGGGACACCGCGACGCCTTCCAGCCACAGCTAGCGACGGGACCGGTGTCGTTCGGCTTCGACTCCTGCAGCCACCGGCGCGGAGCTATCCGAAGAGGAGTAACCCTCACCGTGCACAAACCCGGAGCCAGCCACGTCCAAGAAGGAAACTTGGACGTGCTCTTCGTCACAACTGGACGGGAAATACCTCAACGGTGAACTGCTGCCCGCAGGGACCCCGTGGCAGGAGCTTCCACCAATGTGGTCGTAGCCGTTCTCCCAGGAGAGCTATTTCAAATACCAGTCGTCGGACTCTTTCTTTCTTTCTTTCTTCCTTGCTTCCTTCCTTCCTTCCTTCCTTCCTTCCTTCCTTCCTTCCTTTTTCTTTCTTTCTTAACACGAAATCAGATTGAGCATTGAATGAGTTTACAATAAAAAGCATAATAAAAAGCCATGGTCCAGACTGGCTTGTCTCCACTCCCTGTATCCTAGTTTTTATGGGAACAATAAATTATTGCACTACAGTACACATGGCAAATTATTGCACTACGGTACAGCACTTGTTAAAAAGAAGTGAGTATTGCGGTATGTTTAATTTTGATAAATTCAGTCAGCATCCAGTTCAAGTTACAGAAGATTACTATGATTCAAGAAAGGTGTGTGGAGTCCCTTTCCAAGCCATTCCTTCCCTCTCTCTCTCTCTCTTAGTTAATCACTATTCTGAATATTATCACCAGAGCTCACAATTGCCTATTTTTGAATTCGTGTCAATGATTGTACAAAGGTACTTCAAAAGGAAACAGGGATTGTGGAAAATAACAGTCAAAGGTAAGTTTCCTTTGCTGTAATTTTTTTTTTTTTTTGGAAATCCATGCAGATGAGCAGTTTTCACAAAGTTCACCCAAAAAAATCATATCATGAAAAAAATGCATGGATTTCAAAAATGTTTCACCAAAACAAATGTTTTAATTTCATTTTTCATGAAGTTTTTGAAGCACCCTTGTGTACATTTTTGTATGTGGCTTCCCCCCACCCCAGGAAGTTATGCCCATTATGTTCATGAGATGTATCCAAGTTATGTGTATCATTTCTAAATTTTGGTCTCAAAGTTTCCTGAGCTTTTGATGGAAGAAAAAGTAGGAAAGTCACTGAACCCCATATGGAATGCTGGCCTTCCATGTCTGAAATAAATATCTTCCTAGGGATTTGTTTCTTAAACTCCAAATATTGCTCTGAATGAATTCAAAAATCACTTTTTAGTTAAGTTTTCTGCCAGTACCATGTATTCAAAGCAATCTAGTTTGGTTTTCAATTCAGTGTAGACATGCATAGCATCTCTGTACTATAATATATGTAGCTAGCCCATAATTGTAGGCATCTAACCCGCATCCAAGCTTGCTAAATGACTGAGCCATAATAAAATGGTTGTATCCATCATTGTGGAATCGGAGCAATTATTTCTCTGGGGGCAAGCATTTAAGTGTGACTCCCAAGGTTTTCTTTTCTGAAGAAGAAATTTGTTTCTTCCCGGTTTTGAACCGGGGACCTTTTGCCTGTTAGGCGAATATGATAACCACTACACTACAAAAACCACCATCAAACTCAAACTCAAAATGTACCCTAGAAAGCCATTTCTGCGTCCTTTGTTAATATAGGAAACTGAACTACATTTCTAGATTAGAATAAAATGAGTTCCAAGATAATACCAACTACCCCCAAGATAAGGAGCCAGCGACGTCCAAAGAGACCAAAGACTCCACCTGAGACGCCTCGGGCCTGAGCTGGCTGTGGGATCCGGCGTCTCCCGCAAGTTTCCGGGGGGCAGAACCGCCCTCCGGGGGCGTTCTTCGATGACTGTCCAGCCCCAGAAGCTGAAGGAGCCGCGAGTCAGGTGCGGCCGAGCCATGGGCGCGTCCCTCATGGCCCTCGGGTTTTCCTCAGCTCCGGCCGGACCATCGCTGCTCCTGGCTCTACGCAGATGGCTGGCGCTGCGGTCCAGCGGTAGCTGCGGGACCCCGTCTTCCCGCCCTCCCCGACCCGGCGGGGCTTCACCTGCTCGCTGTCCCTCGCGGGCCTTTCGCCCGACTTCTGCTTGTCGTCCTTCCGACAAAGGCGCCACAGCCATCCACACCGGTTGCAATCTGACCCTTGCGTCACAAGCTCAGGGGGTAGTTAGCAAAGGTTGCGTGTTTGGGCATTCGGCTGTTGGAAAACTCCGAACACCCACACGTGTGCTTCCAAGCCTGGACTGAATTCGAGGGAGGACCAGGCCGCGAGATGGAGAGTGGATCGCTGGGGTCAGGGCCACCGTGCGAGCTAGGACGCAGGAGAGCACTGGCTTGTCCCGCAGTCAGGGCAGTTTCCCTTCACCCGTTCTACCAGAATCCCCGTTTTGGGCTTTGTGATGATCCCGCTCAGCAGCTCTGAAAACGCGGACTCCCACGCGGGCAGTGTTTGGAGAACCGCAAAGTCCGAGGTTTCCCGGGGCCTCACCCGAGAGGCCTGCAGCAGGGTTCCCAACCTAGCCAAAGACGCGCAGTTCTGTCCCGCTCCTTCCTCTCCTTCTCACTTGAACTTGAAGGTAAAAATGAAGCTTGGATAGAGGGAGCCCTTTTCTCCAGCACTTGCTTCTCGTAACCGCAGTGGTCACCGCGTGTGCTTCACACCCAGCAAGTTCAAGTGCTCCCGCTGCGTGTTTGTGAACGCCACAGCTCCCTAGACTGAAACTGGAGGGCCGAGATCCAGCGGATGCCCTGGTGGCTTCAGATTAGACAAGGTCGTGACTTTTCCCACCCCTTGCCTCCACCCGTCTGTCACTTCTCCCATCCACAAGAGATCACAACCCCCGCGCGTTTCCACGAACACGTCAGAGTCCTTCCTGGACGAGAGAGGGCAGTGTCCGTTCTCCTGCGGGAGCAGCACGGGCGCCCGCCTCTGGGGAACCTGCCCTCCCTGCGGCCCCGGACGCCTGCGACTCGCAGCGTCCCGCACATCCCCGAGGGAGCCGCTGGAGCTCCTCCGCGGGCCGCCCCGGGAGCTGCCGGGTGCCCGCCGCTCCCACAGGAGCCGCGCAGCCAGGGCCCCGCCACGGTCCCTGGGCCCGGGGCAGGCCAGGCAGAGGCTGACGGGGAGGACAGAGCTGACGAAGGCGCGCAAGGACAGCCCAGTGCCACTCCCGGGGGGCGCGAGGGACATGGGTCTGCTCCCCTTGGTCCGCGCCGCTGGCTTGAACTCCGTCACCACGAGGAAGCACAGGTGATAGCAAGGCCCGTCCTCGAGCCACAGGAACACACGCGCTCCTGGCGGGTTAGACGTGGAGTCGAGGAACGCCCCGGCGTCAGAGCCCTCGTGTTTGGGACTGTTCTGAGCGTGGGGAGGATGGGGACCGAGCTCCAGCTGCGATGGAAACACTGGGGGGGAGAGGGTTTGGGGGAGGGGCTCGTGGTGGTCTCTGGGGACCTCAAGGCCTTGCTTGAGAGAGATTCCCTCGGGCGTCTGTGTCCCCGCTTGCGTGTGCGTTGTCGTCGGAGCTCGTAGCAACTCAACTCTCAGCTATTGTACCCTGGGCGCCTTCGGGTCTCCCTCCCGAGGGCACCCCCGGGTGCCCTAGTGCTTGCGCACACCTCCCCGGAGGCCCGCTGTCTTTCCCCAAGGCTCCGTGGTTTCTGAGTGCAGCCGGGACGCAGCCCCTGGCTGCACACGCACCTGACAGCTTTGGAAGGCGCGCTGCCTGCGGGGCGGGGCGGGGCTTCTGGTGCGTTTGGTGCTGTTCGCCCTTTGGCGAGAATCCGGAGGGGGCGACTCCCAGGGCTTCCCTGGAGCGAGAACGAGTCGCGGGTGTGGGTAGGTGCTCTAGAAGCGCAGAATAGCCTTGCAAATACCAGGAAACAAATGAAAGAAGCGGTGCTGTAGGTCCCTGGTGGTCTAGTGGCTAGGATTCGGCGCTGTCATTGCCGCGGCCGGCGTTGGAGAATCATTGTTTTGTAGTTTCCTGACGGATGTAAGTGGTGTCCTTGAAAGCTCAGCGGAAGGAGCTCTGTCTTCGAACGCCTGAAACTCTCTTGAAGGGGAGAAGTAGGCTGGACCCTGGCTTGGCCAGATCACACAGCTCTGCGGGATGCACATCAGCACGGCCTGGACTTGCTGGACGCCCATTCTGCTTCCCACCTCCCCTTTTTCCCCCTCTCATGGAAAAAAGGAGGCAACTAGAAACCTATCGGAAATATCTTTCTTAAAGGATCTGAAGTTGCTGGGGGACTGCAGGCAGACTCCTGGAAGAATGGAGCCGCTGTTCCAGTCTCACAGATGTGGCTGAGAGCAAAGCTCGGTTGTCTGCTCATTTCGAGTTGCTGGACAAGGTCGAGGCCACCACAGCAGCTGGGAAAACAAGGGGGTTGGAGGAAATCTCAGAGAGGAAAAAGGCAGGAGGCAGTTCCAGGCCTGTGTGGAGCTGTGCGAGTTTGGGTGGCTCCAGGCAGTCCTGCTACAGCTCAAGGGACCCAGAGAGACCTCAGCTGCCATCTGCTGAGGGGAAATGGGCGCAAGCACGTGGGTCTCTCCTACCCATGGGGAGACTGGGTTGAGCCCGGTTTTGGCCTGACCCAGCCCCAGCTGTTGTGCGCATTTAAGGTGGGAACCATTATAGAAAGGAGTCCTCTCTCTATGCCTCTCATTTTCTCTCTGTCTCTACAGCACAGTTAAGAAATGAACTTTTTAAATTGTGGAGAAAAACATAAGAGGAGTCTGTAAAGAGCTGGCTGACGCCTGGATGGAGACTGTCTGTGGGGCTCTGCCTTGCGGGTGGTGTTGACGGCCTCAGCATTCACTGCTCCCAGCACAATGAGATCACCATCTGCAGTGCACTCTCCTCCAAGGCCCCTCCCACACCAGGGCAAGTGTGGGGGAATTGTCTTTCTGGTGCCTCCCTGAATCAGCCTTCTAGCCTAGAGGCCTGGCAAGCCTGGGGCTTCCTGTGTTTCCAAGATGTCCAGCTTTATGGTGGATTGCCAAAGACAAGTCAGTGGACAGGAAAAGTGCAGCTTCAGAAAAAGAAATCCAAACAAGACTTAAGTTTGTGAAAATGCCCAGTGCAATCTGGGCACATGTCTCAGTCTGTGGGCTGCACTGAAACCTTTAGGATGGAAATCTGGGCTCCTCAGGAAGACTTTCAACATCAGGAGTGAAGAGCCGCCTCTCAAGACTCTTTGCAAAGATTCTGTGACTGTTCTCTTGGGTTGTCTGGCAGTGACCTGTGTGAACCTGCTCTCCAACAGACCCTACAGACCTGCCTCCTGCAACACAGAATTTCTTCCTGAGCCATCACAATTCCAGAGTCAGGGACACAACACAAGCTTTGTGAGCAATCCCAGGGCCTTAGTGACATTTGATTCTGGAATGAGTGGTGGCCCTGGACCAGTGCTACCACTCTGTATTATATGAAGATGGGAGGCAGGCATTGTGGTGCTGTGAGCTGGGCTGCCACTTGGGACACCTGCATCCCATATCAGAGTGCAAAGTATCAGACCTGCCCGCACTTCCAGTCCAGCTGTCTGCTGATGTGTCTAGAAGGCAGCAGAAAATAGCCCAAGGACTTGGTTACCTGCCACTCATGTGTGAAATTTGGATGTATTTCATGGTGCCGGCTTTCCCCTGCCTGACTCTGACTGCTATTGGCTTTGCAGGAGTGAACCAGCAAATGGAAGATCTCTCTCTCTCTCTCTCTCTCTCTCTCTCTCCCTGTCTGTGTGTGCATTTCCCTGCACCTTTCTCACACATACATCTTTGTAAAAAAAATTAGTTTGCTGTTTTGAGCTGGTGAAGAATGTTTTAATTTTGATTTGTATAAAAATACAAGCAACAAAACATATGAAAAATAAACCTTCTTCTCTGAGGTTTCTAAACTCTCACCCTTCAAGGAAAATGAGCACGTGCCTAAGAGCTGGTAAATCGTCTGCATTTTTCTTCTTGTTCCTGGACTCAAGTCCTTGCTGTTTTCACCCAGCTGCAAGGGCTCCAGTCATCCAAAGGCTGGGAGTGGGAGGGAAAAGGATGAGGGCCTCTGAGGATCCTCTCCTGATCTGGGCATTGGTGTCTTAGGGGCTATCACATTTGCAGAGGGAAGGGCTGGAATTTCTCAAGCAAACTGGCCAGTGGTGACTTCTTGCTTTGATTTTGTTTTTTATTTTCTTGTCAATTGGGGATTTTTTGGTGACTATACTTTGTTGGTTTTGAAATTAAACAACAACATTTAAATTAAACAAGAACAACTTCCAGCATTAATTGTTACCTGAAATAGGAAAACAACAAACAAACTCAACATAAAAAACTTCATGAACATCTTTCTGTGTGGTCTTGCTGACAACTGCCTGGGGCTGGGGCTAGTGCTGGGACTGGGGCTGGGCCTGGGGCTGGGGCTGGTGCTGGAGATGGGTGGAGATGGAGGCCAGGGGGATCCTGACTGTGAGGAAGGGGAGAAGTTACAGGAGTGGACCATAGGCGGGAAGGAGATGGTGGCACTAGCACATTCAAGGCAGAGTCCCCTGAATTGTGCTAGCTGGCCAATGGTGTGGGACACAGGGCACCAGCACCTCCCAATGCCAAGAGCCCTGCTCCCAGCTGCTGCTGCAGGTGTTAGCCAGACCTCCACCAGCTCCCCCCCAGCCTCAGTTTACCCTCTGTGCTGCTCCTCGAGAGAAAATAAAGGTCTTTGCCAGGTCCCAGGATGAGAGCTATAGTTCAAACATGCACATTCACAGACTTGTTACAGCAAAGAGAAGACATTTGCAGGAAAATTCTCCTAAATCCATTTCAAATCAACAGGAGTTCAGTAAATGCCATATCTGGTGCACACAGGACACGCTAAAGATATTTTGGGACTTTACAAAATTTTTCCACTAACCTGAAGATACTTTTGTGTTTTGGTTTTCTCCTCAGTAAGAGTCTAGTACAATTGGTTAGCATGTTCTGCTGTTAACCAAAAGGTTGGTGGTTCAAGCCCACTCAGGGATGGCCTTGTTCGCTTTTAACCCATCAGCGTCCCCTTCACCCCTCACTTCTGACATGGTCAGGTCCCCTAACCCCATGTCCCCAACTAGGATCTTAGAGAATGGCTGCCGGGGTGTTGTGGGGAAATTAGGCATAGGGAGCAATTCAAAGATGGCGCCTGCAGGGAAATTAGGCACACATGGCAATTCAAAGATGGCGCCCAAAGGAAGTAAGGTGGGCGGTATCCAAAGTCATTTACCACCAAAGCTGATTGGCCGTGCAGCATCAGGGGAGGTGACGACAACTGATGAGTGTACAGACATATGGCTGGTCCTGTAGAAAACCACCCGTAAAATGACCTTTTAAGTAATTGATTGGTCCTCATGCCCTGCCCCAGTAATCCTGCGGTATTGTGCTTTAAAAGGCTTTGCTATACATGCAATAAACGCAGTTCTTGCTTGCTTGACTTGACTCGCCACTGTGTCTGAGTGTCTCTGGGATCCTGAGGCTAGGGAACTGGTGATCGGTGCACTTACCTTTCTTCAGACCAAGTCCATCCTCCTTCAGGTGCACTAAGACCCAGCAGGGTGTAAACTTTATACCCCAGTCATTGAAACGTGCCAGACCATTGCCTCTATTACTCTGTGACAGATGGCGATAGATGTTACAGGAGTGGTGTGCATAGCAATGGCTGTCCACAGAGATTGGAGAATCTTCCCCTGTTGAGCTGGTGGCTCATGTGGGCTCAGTTCTTCTGTTGAATCTCAAGAGCAGAAGTTGAGTGCTTTGACTTTGTAGAATGTCTTCTCTCTCACTTCCAGTCCCTCTCCCTCTCCCCATACCTCTATCTCTGTCTCTCTCCATCTTACTCATGAGTCATATTTGCCCACCAGTAGCACACTATGGGTTTCTAGTTTTGATGTTATGAACTTCACTTCTCTGGTACCTGCAGGGCTCCATTCCCTGTTTGTGGATGAGTATCTTCCCTTGCCTATCATCCTGTGCATTCTGGTAGTCCTTGATATTTGAACTTGAAGCAATGAGAAGAGGCTCCCATTTTGCCTTTCTAATATTTCATAAAAATTTTATGGTTCCATCAAAAGATAGGTAAAGGATGTCCACATTTATTCAAAATAGCCTTGAACTGGAAACAATTCAAATGTCCAACACCAGTAGAATAAATACTATGTTGAGATAGATTCCCATAAGAAAAGTTGTGTGACAGCCAACATTTAATTACAAGGCTGGAGAAAGGAGGGAGGAGAGATACAAGTTAATCAGCTAACAGGTCATGGATAAACCAACAAAGAAAGAAACTGCTGAGTATCCTGAATGTACATTCAGACTTTGACTCAGCCTCCAAGTCGCCCTTGCATTGTGCCTACAACCCCACCAGTCAAGAAGCAGGTGCTTCTCCTAATAGCCTATCCTCCTACCCCAGAATCTGCCCAGTTTGTGTTGTCCACCCCTCTTATCTAAACCAGTGTAGGTCAGTGTAAAGGATTTATGGGTTCCTTACCCATTTGCATTACAAAGCACACTGGCACTTGAGATTTATCGACATGTTTCCAGCTGCCACCCAGCTGTGTAGCTGCAGTTGCAAGACCTTGACCCTGGTCCTGTCCTTCTATCTGGCAGCCCCCTGCCTTGGCTCAGCAGATCCTTTTATGGGGATCTGAAGTCTCATGAGTTTGGGTTTAACAATTCTTATGCACAGAAAGAACTAAATGAGAAACTTGGATAAATTTCAGAAGTAAAAAAAGCATTCACATCCATGCCTAATTCCTCAGTCCAACCCAGTACACATTTTTTATTCAATTAATATGAAAAGATAGGAGGAAAAACCCTTCACAGATAGGTTTGCTGTAGGGCATTGCTGAAAGTTCAGAGTTGCCCTCTATGCACTAAGGGTCAATCCTTTGAAAGTCACACACTAAGCACCTCAGATGCATCTTCTCCGAGGGATTTTGGTCAGACTCCTGTGGTCTTGTGTCTCTTTGTGGAATGGAACAGGCACAGCAATGAACTAAGCCCCGGTGAGATGAGGAGAGGGCTGTGAGACGATGCCAGTGTCCCTCCCCATGTGTGAGACATGCCGGTCCTCTCTGCTGGGGCAGCATAGCTCTGTCTTGGTGGAATTAGACTGCAAACTGTCTTTCAGGCACCAAGAGTGCCTAACACAAATGACGAAACTCGGTAAGCGTGGCTGATGGACAGTCTCCGGGGTGTCTCGCTGGGTGCACAACTATGGCTGCTTTGTGCTACTTCACCAAGGGCCTGAGGGCCCTAGGCGCGACCAGAAGTGGGCTGGGGGAAGGGCGCGGCCCGCGGGGGCTCTGAGGGGCGGCGCCCATGCAGATAAGGCCGCGCGGGTGGGGAGGGGGGCTGCTGCTCTGGCACCGTCTGGGCTGCGGAACCACGCACGAGTCCCACGCTCTGTAAATCCTCCTGGACTGTCAGGACACTCCCTGGTTTCTGCGAATGAGCGCAAGGAGAGCTTGGGGAGCAGAGGAAGTCATCGCGAGTGTACAGAGAGAGTAGTGCGCAGTTGTGCTGGGGCGGAAGGGGCGGAGAGCATACTTACCTAGCAGGGGAGACACCATGATCAGGCGAGTGGTTTATCCAGGGCGAGGCTTGGTCATTGCACTGCGGTTATGCTGATCCCTGCGATTTCCCCAAATGTGGAAAGCTGGACTGCAGAATTTGTGGTAGTGGTATCATCAGAAGCCACGTTCACTAGTGTACTTAAGGTAGCACTGAAACCGAACCTTTGGGAGGATATCCCATCACTCCATCTATCACCTTGGAGACAAGGTGCTGCCCAAGGGCCCAGGCACCTGTGCACCAAGTCACAGGACAGAACCCTGCTGTAGGGGCGTCCTGGTGTGCAGAAAGCATTCCGAAGGCCACAGGCAGGGTTCCTTCCTTCCCAATCGCCCTTCCCCGCTCCACTCTGTGGAGGGCTCTCAGAGCCCAGATCTGGTCTCCCATGCTTCCTGTTTCCATTTCTCCAAGGTGACCCCTCGGGAGGTTTCCTGAAGCCGGAGCGCCTTTCTGCGGATCATGGAGCTCAAGGCGTGGGCAGAACCCACAGAATCACAAAGGAAATCCAGGACATTCAGGTCCAGCCACCTTTGTGAGTGCTGTCTGAAAGGGAAGAGTGAGGCAGAGCCAGAGCTGAGCGGCTCAAGTTACAGGACCCAGTCCCTGGGCTCAGCCTCAGGACGACCTCGATCGATCGTGGTGATGCAAGATAAGAAATCCGGGGCTCAGCTCCTCTCGGGGAATCCGGGACTACTGGCTGTCGGCACTCCTTACCGGCTGTACCTAGACAAATCCTGGCTCCTGGGGCGCGGTGGGGAATTGGGGGGACGCTTGCAGGGGAGGGACCGTGCGCCGCCTCGTGGCCACCGCGGGGATCCCGAGAAAACAAACCCAGCAGCTCCCAGGACCGCGGCCTTAGAAAGAGAGGGCGCTGTAATGCGAGCCCGCAGGGTGCTGTGGGCCGCCAGATTCTCCCCGGTAGCCCAAGGCCAGGCGCCCAAATGTGAACTTCCTGAGCGAGGCTTAAGGCGACCTGCGCGGGTCCGAGGAGGAGCTAGGTCTGCAGGGGTTGATGGATTTCCTCGCGCCGGGGGCTGCCGGCCCTGATCCACAGTCCAGGCCTCTGATTGCCTTCCGTGTGCACGCTAGAGTGACCCGGGCCGAGGACAGAGGCTGCGGGGTGAAGGCAGGGCCCGGCTGGAGGCCCTCTTCTGGGCCCCGCAGAGCGGCCTCTCCCCTTCTCCTCCCGCCTAGAAAGAAAGGGCAGGTGGATAAAAGTCTTTTTTCGCCCACTCACATTCAGACTTTGCAGGGATCCACCTCCTTGGTCCTGAGTTTCGGAACTGTCCAATAGACGTGGATGATTTTCCCATGGAGACAGGTGACAGTCGTGGCAGGGCCAAGGACACCGTGTGTGCCCTTGCCCCTTCCTTCATGGCCAGGGCAGGAGCCCCAGCCTCTCCCCGGGCGGGGGTTCCCCCAGGCTCAGTCATTTCCTGGGGACGGGCCGTCCATGGTAAAGAAACTGTTTCTGGAACCCTGACTCCAGAGGGTGCGGGAGAGCGAGGGCAGGAGGAACCTGAGAGGTTCCAGGTGCAGCCGGGAACAGGAGCCCTGCAGAGCTGCCTTCCTGCCCCCTAAAATGAACCATGGAAGGAACAGGGAAGCGGAAATGAAACACCAGTAAACAGTCAGCTCTTTTAGCAAGTTAAACAAATACATCTCAACAAGATTTGAAGTGGAGTCGATACATTCAGAGTTCAGAGTTCACAGCATTGCACCATGGAACCCAGTTCTCATATCTTTTTTTTTTTTTTTTTTGACAGGCAGAGTGGACAGTGAGAGAGAGAGACAGAGAGAAAGGTCTTCCTTTTGCTGTTGGTTCACCCTCCAATGGCTGCTACAGCTGGTGTGCTGCGGCCTGTGCACCGCGCTGATCTGATGGCAGGAGCCAGGTGCTTCTCCTGGTCTCCATGGGGTGCAGGGCCCAAACACTTGGGCCATCCTCCACTGCACTCCCGGGCCACAGCAGAGAGCTGGCCTGGAAGAGGGGCAACCGGGACAGAGTCCAGTGCCCCGACCGGGACTAGCACCCTGTGTGCTGGCGCCCCAAGGCGGAGGATTAGCCTATTGAGCCATGGCACCGGCCTCAGTTCTCCTATCTCCTGCAGTTTTGTCCCACAGCCAAAATACAAAAGGAGCTCTCCAAACAGAGCAGGCAAATGGGGGAACCAGCTTCACAGTGGGAAGACCTGTGAGATCTCCTAGGAGGCAGAAGAAGGCCAGGCTTCTGATGGTGAGACTAGAGAGATCCCTCCTTCCAAGGTTTTCCAACAACTGGCAGTAAGGAGGGGGGATCAGTCCGGGGTGGAGGGGACCTTGTCGGCAGGTGTCCTCCGGAAGCGTGCTCTGGGTGCAGCTGCCCTGGCCTTTCTGCAGGGCTGTGCTCTGGCAGAGCTTGGTCAGCATCCTAGTTGTCAGCTGAGGATGCAGGATGTTTCTTTCATTTAAATACACATTTCATATATATCAATAGATACATTGACTTCAGGGACATTTATTTTTCTTTTTAAATACATTTTATTTAAGGTATACAGACTTCATGCATTCCATATATACAAGTTTAGGAACATTAGTGATTCATCCCACCCTTCTTCTTCCTCTCTCTCCTGTTCCCACTCTTAATTTTACAAAGATCTATTTTCAGTTTCCTTTAATTCATAAGATTAACCCTTCAGTAAATAAAGAGTTCAACAAATAGTATGAGGGAAAACAAAATACTGTTCCTCAACAGTAGAGACAAGGGCTGTAAACAACGGTCCAATCTCAGATGTGAATTTTACTCCTATAACTTACACTTTAGATACTCTGTGAGTTATCACAGACCAGGAAAAATATATGGTATTTGTCTTTTTGAGACTGGCTAATTGTACTAAATATAGTCATTTCCAATTGCATCCATTTTGCTGCAAAAGACAGGATTTCTTTTTTTTTCTATCACTAGTATTCCACAATTATATATAGCATAATTTCTTCTGATCTCACAAGCTGGGTTGAGAAAGGAAGACTGCTTACATGGAGTCCTCTGCTCTGCTGTCTCTCCCAGCTGCCTGAGCCAGCCCTGCTGCTTCCCAGGATGGGCACAGCAAGCATTAGAAGCAGAAGCCCCCACCCTCACTCCCAACCGGGCTGTGGGGGTCTATACCCCAGCCCCAGGGTTGCTTCTCTGCTGCAATATAGAGAAAAGGCTGGGCTTCCGTTTCTGTCAGGTGTCCAGTGCCAACTCAGTCAGGACGGTGCCCAGTGTGCCCACTCGGGCTGCTCAGATTCCCAGAAAAATCTCTGCACCCCTGCCTGGACAGGGCCTCCCAGTCAGCAGCCCGGGAGCGTGGCTGAATGGGGCTTCCAGCAGTCGGGTTCTTCCAGGGAGCTCCTGCGCCTCATCCCTCACTAGGGATGTGTTGTCCTGGCTGCCAGGGCCCGACCAGCCCCCATGCCACTCATCTGCAAGGAGAACCTACCGGTAAAGGTTCTGGGACTTAGGCGGCACAGCAGAGCAGAGGACGCTGGTGCCCGCTGAGCCTGTCTTTCCGTGGGCGCCCGACCTTGCTCCACCCTCCGCGTTCCTGCGTTCTCATGACCAAAGGAGGACGACCCTTCGCGGGTTCAGCAGGTCGGCTGGAATGCCCCCTAGACGTTTCCTCAACGTGGATCGATTGAGTTCCTCATTTGAGATTCTAAGGCGTTGGTGTCGGAAAGCTCTCAGGCGCGGAGCAGAGCCTGCGAGACGCGGGAGCCCCGCAGGGACAGGCGTGAGCGTGGTTATCCGCTCCGCGGGGCAGCACCGCCTCGCGTCCCGGATCCGCGGCAGGATCCGCGCCGTCAGCATGGATGTCGTCTTCGTGACACCAGCGGTGCTCCGTCAGGATGACGGTCTGCGGCCCCGGGGCCTTCTCCGGCTTCAAGAAGACGGGATCTGTCTGCTGCAGGCTTCGACGTCCGATCGGCATCCACTAAGTCCACTTTTCATTTCGAGTTCCCGCATGAAGATAATCCTGGATGACTCAATGTTCCGGGCATCGAGAGCGATGCTTTCGAGAAGGGTGCTCGGGCCTCGGACAAAAGGTCCCAGGCCTGACTCAGGATTAGAACGGGAGCCGTTGGGACAGACCAGGGCCAGGGCCGGGGCCGGGGCGCCCGCAGGGGTGGGGTTTGGGGGGACAAGGCAGGCACAGCTGTCACTCTGAGCTCGCAGAGGGCACACTGGTGGAGCAGAAGCTGGGGGCGGGGAGGGCGGGTTTCCTCCGGTGGCGTCACGGAAGGGGCGGAGCTATGTAGATAGAGCAACGCAGGGGCTGCTGGGCCTGGACCTGCTGCAGATTCACGACGGCTTTCCCGTGCTGTGGGAGAAAGCGCGGCACCGCTGGCAGCACACACGTGAGCTCTGCGTGCTTCAGGGCGAAGGGAGCCCGAGAGGGTGAGGGGCGCAAAGTGAGCACGTGTGACGAGTACTGGGCGTGTGAGGCTGTGCGCTTTGCCAAACTGTTGGAAACTGGGCTGCAGAATTTGTGGTCGTTGGGGACTGCGTTTGCGCTCTCCCCGGGCTTTGATCAGCTGAAGAGCAGGAGACTACTAGGTTGCAGTGTGCAAATCCTCAGTGCAAAGCAGGTTATGTACCTTTCAAATCCTACGCAGGGTAAATATTGTGGGCTAGTCTCCGTTACACAATCAAACATCTCTCTGTTCCAGAACTCACTTGCCCCTTCTTCTCAAAGGAAGTTTAACAAACATTATAGCACAAGAATGTTTTACTTCTTTCAATGAAATGTGCCTTTTCTTGCAAAGAGTCCTTCATTGACTTGTATGGTGGTTTTTTCAAACCCGCTGGGCGGAGCCTAGGGCCGGCCGGGAGCTCTCTTGTAGAACGGCCTCTCCCCTGCTGCTACCGCCCAGAAAACCTGCGTGTCCTGGATAAAAGTCTGTAACCCACTCGAGTAGGTCCCACCCAGACTTTGCCGGGATCCAAATCCGCGATCCAGACACCGGCGTTTCCCACCTGCCCCCGATAACCGTGGGTGATTTCCCGTGGGCTCAGGTTTCAGCCCCAGCAGGGCCACAGGCGCCCTGTGTGCCTCCGCCCCTTCGTTCCTGGCGAGGGCAGGAGCCCCAGCCTCGCCCAGGACGGGAATCCCCCTGGCTCGGTCATTTCCCTTGGGACCGGGCGGGTGTAGGAACCCGTTTCTGGAACGCGGACTCCAGAGAGTGCGGGAGAACAGGACGGACCCTGCGAGGTTCCAGGTGCGGCCGCGGACAGGAGGCACCGAGGTGCAGAACAGTCCCTTCCCTGCAGAGCTGCCTTCTTGACCCTTACAAGGCGGAAGGACCTCGGGAGCGGTAATAAATCCCATTTAAACAGTCAAAATGGCGATTCAGTAAGTTAAGGGCAAAGGTCCCACCGCGATTTGAGCGCGGATTGCTGCCATTACACCATGGAACCAGGCTTAAGACCTATGTTATCCGGTGGTATGCGGACCGGAGTGTGTTAACTGCCAGGAGCAGACACCTATGGCGGGCGGGCGACAGCGGCTGCCCGACCTCCCTATGAACCGGTTGCCTGCGTGGCGCACATTGCCACTCCCGCTCACCTCTCGGCGGTGGCCGGAGTTGGAGCCCGAAAGGTCTCCCTTCAAAGCCCGCGGTTGCCCGGGGAAGGTTTGGTACCTGTGCCCTCCAAGCCGAGTCTCTGTGGACAATCGGTGAGCGCAGATGGCTTTAACGGGGTGGTTCGAGCCCACCCAGGGACGTATAACATTACATTTTTACCAGGCTCTGCACGCGGGTGTGCACATTCTTGTCTCTTCTTGTCTGCTGTCCCCACAAAGGCCACCTCCCCACGCCATTCCACTCTCCTAGACCACCGACTGGGAGCCCAAGAGGCCTGAAACACGCACCAAGGCGCTGCTGTGGTCCGTTTGGGGGACTTGCATTTGGCATCTGTGATACAACACCGACAACAGTGTTCTGTCCCCATGTGTGCCTCAGTAGTGCTTGCTTTATCAACAGCGTTCTCACCATTATAAATAATAATTTGTAAAAATAAGTTTCTGTACTCTGTGCAAGTACTTTCAAATTCTTCTGAAGCCTAGTGGCTTCATGAGCACACCACAGTGGTCTTTGTATTCTGCACTGGGAGATGTATCATGCATGTCTTTCGCCCCTGTGCAGCTGTGTCCACATGTAGCATTGCCTGTGCTACTGCTTCCTCATGGCTGGTACACAGGGCTTCAGATCTCAGCCAACTTGGAAACTGCTCTTTTTCTGGAATGGCACTAAATCATATTCCAGGTGGTTTATGAACTCCATTAGTGTCCCTCTCTTCACTTACTTGTCAGCACAAGCTTACTGTTCAGGGATCTCTGAACCCCCAACAAGGGGAGTGTGGCCCCCTGCTTAACTAAGAGCTTGGTCCATCAGGAGGATTTGGTGGGCACTCCACACAGCTGCCTTGAAGGTGGGAAGAGACGCAGCTGTAGTAACAAGGACTAGTTCTTTGACATGCGTCTCCTACGCAGGCTGACCTGCTAGGGGAAACACACCAGACAACTCTGTTGTATGTCCCTGGTGGTAAGTGGCTAGGAATTGGAGCTTTCACCACTGCAGCCCAGGTTCGATTACTGGTCAGGAAAGGCTTCTTTTAAGCTCCCATGTTCTTTGCTACTCTCCCTCTGGGTCTGCTGTTGTCATCTCCATTTCCCACTAAGGTCCTTTGACTTGACAAGTCCAACAAGCAACATACTCCAGACTACACAACTATGTGGCTTCAACTCTATCTCTACAGTGCAGAGAGAAATGAACTTTTGAAACTGTGCAGGAAAGCCTAACAGGAGTCTGTGAAGAGCTGGCTGACGCCCTGGATGGAGACTGTCTGTGGGGCTCTGCCTTGCAGGTGGTGCTGACGGCCTCAGCATTCACTGCTCCCAGCACACTGAGATCACCATCTGCAGTGCACTCTCATCCAAGGTCCCTCCCACACCAGGGTGTAGGGGAAGTGATTTCCTGGTGCCTCCCTGAATCAGCCTGCTAGCCTAGAGGTCTGGCAAGCCTGTGGCTTCCTGTGTTTCCAAGATGTCCAGCTTTATGGTGGATTGCCAAAGACAAGTCAGTGGACAGGAAAAGTGCAGCTTCAGAAAAAGAAATCCAAACAAGACTTAAGTTTGTGAAAATGCCCAGTGCAATCTGGGCACATGTCTCAGTCTGTGGGCTGCACTGAAACCTTTAGGATGGAAATCTGGGCTCCTCAGGAAGACTTTTGACATCCAGAGTGAAGAGCTGACTCTCAAGACTCTTTGCAAAGATTCTACGACTGTTCCTTTGGGTTGTCTGGCAGTGAACCTGTGTGAACCTGCTCTCCTACAGACCTGCCTCCTACAACATAGAATTTCTTGCCTGACCTATGTCAGTTGTCAGAGTGGGGGACCCAATGCAGTTTTCCTGTGTGATCCCAGGGACTTAGTGACATTTGATTCTGGAATGATTAATGGACATGCACTGGTGCTACCACTCTGTAGTATACAGGAGTGCACCTATGATGATGGGAGTTTAGGGGCCACCACTGCGCCATAGTGCATAAAGCTGCTGCCTGCAGTGCCGGCATCCCATATGGGCACCATTCCAAGACCCTGCAGCTCCACTCCAGATCTAACTCTCTGCTATGGCCTGCAAAAGGAGTAGGAGATGGACCAAGTTCTTGGGCCCCTGTACCTGCGTGGGAGACCTGAAAGAAACTCCTGGCTTTGATCAATGCAGCTCTGGACATTGAGGCCAACTGGGAAGTGAACCAGCGGATTAAAGACCTCTCTCTCTCTCTCTCACTCTCTCTCTCTCTCTCTCTCTGCCTCTCCTTCTTTTTATGTGTAACTCTAAATTTCAAATAAATAAATAAAGAATTAAAAAAAAAAGAAAATATGGGAGTTCAAAGGCAGGCATTGTTGTGCCGTGGGCTGGGCTGCTGCTGGGACACCTGCATCCCATATCAAGCCAAGTATCAGACCTGCCTCCACTTCCAGTCCAGCTGTCTGCTAATGTGCCTAGAGGGAGCAGCGAATCCTTTAAAAAGGATTGACATTGCTGTTTCAAGCAGAGAAAGAAAGTTTGAATTTCAACTTGTACAAAAAAGATAGGCAACAAAATATATGTAAAATAAAATTTATTCTCTGAGTTTTCTAAAAACTACCATTCAAGGAAAATGAACATGTGCCTGAGAGCTGGTAAACCATCTGCAGGCACTTGTTTCTGCCTGTTCCTGGACTCAAATCCTTGCTCTTTCCTGGCTGGAGTGGGGAGGGAAGAGGATGAGGGCCTCTGAGGATCCTCTCCTATCTGGGCATTGGTGTCTTAGGGGCTGTCCCATTCCAGAAGAAGGGCTGCGATTTCTGCAAGCAAAGGGTCCATTGGTCCTGTCATGTCATTGGTTCTCAGAGATGGTGACTTCTTTGATTTAGACTTGCTTTGTTGTTTTATTTTCTCATCAATTGGAGAATTATTGGTGACTTAACCTTTGGTATTGAAATATAACAAGTCATTTAATACTTCAGTTGTTACCTGAAAGAGATAAATAAACAAACACAAAAAACTCTTTAACAATCTTCTGTGTGGTCTTGCAGATAACTGCTTTGGGCTGGGACTGGGGCTGAATGGAATTGGAGGTCAGGGGGAGCCTGACTGTGGGGAAGGGGAAAAGTTCCAGGAGTGGACTACAGGCCGGAAAGAGATGGTTTCACTAGCACATTCAAGGCAGAGTCTCCTGAAGTGTGCTAGTTGCCCCGTGGCGTGGGACAGAGGGCCCCAGCACGATGCCAAGAGCCCTGCTCCCAGCTGCTGCTGCAGGTGAGTTAGCCAGACCGCACCAGCTCCTCCTTGGCTCAGATTATCCACCAGGCTGCTCCTTGAGATTAAATAAAGGTCTTTGCCAGGACCTGGGAAGTTTGCCATAGCTCAAACATGCACATTCACAGACTTGTTACAGCCAAGAGAAGACATCTGCAGGAAAATTCTCCTAAATCCATCTCATTGGAGGGTGTGGCCACAGGGAGAGCCCTACAGTGTGAGAGCCACCAGGGTCCTTGGACAATAACAAGACTGTGAGAAGATCATGGTGACAAGGGGCTAAGGACTAAACCCACATGACCTCGAGGTCAAAAGCCTGAGCTGGACTCCAACATGGTTCTGCTACATCACAGAGTGTCGGGGAAGGCGGAGGGAGGGCTTCCACCTGGAGGAAGCTGGACAAGTTCTACAGGGTGAGCATGACTTTGGCTGGGACAGGAACACGCTTTGCCCGGTGAGACTTGTCAGTGTTCTTGTACAGATGGATGGCAGGGCTGGGGGAAAGAAGTGAGCAGAAGCAGGAAAAGGGAAATTGCCAAGCAAACAGCAAGTCTTAGATCTCGGCTGATGCCCCTGATCCCAGGGGAAAGCAACATTCTGCAAAGGTAATTTCTCCTTAGGGCGTTTCCAGGAATATCTTCAGGAACTAACCAAAAAGTTCTTAAATACAAAGTGAGGGCTGGTGCCCTGGTTCACTAGGCTAATCCTCCGCCTGTAGTTCCGGCACCCAGGGTTCTAGTCCAGGTTGGGGTGCCGGATTCTGTTCTGCTTGCTCCTCTTCCAGTCCAGCACTCTCCTGTGGCCCCAGAAGACAGTGGAAGATGGCCCAAGTGCTTGGGCCCTGCACTGGCATGGGAAACCTGGCTCCTGGCTTTGGATCGGCGCAGCGCCGGCCATAGTGGCCATTTGGGGGGTGAACCAACAGAAAGGAAAACCTTTCTCTCTGTCTCTCTCTCACTGTCTAAATCGGCAGATGATTAGCCTAGTGAGCCATGGTGCTGGCACTCCGGGTTTTTGTCCTGGTGGGGGCGCTGGTTCTGTTCCAGCAGCTCCTCTTCCAGGCCATTTTTTTAAAAAATGAAAAATGAAAATAAAAATGCTCATTTCACATTCCTTAGGTGTTTTGGGGGAGGCAAATGCAAACCCAGAAGCTATTCCCTAAAAGTTCGGTTTCCGTGCTGGTGGGTTCTCTTTGGGAGAAGAAGACCTAAAACTCTCTGTGTAGTTTCTTTCATGAGAAGACTCCTTGAAGGCCACATTTTCAAAGACCTTCCACTGTGTCCTCACCACTTACCTCTGCACGCAGGGCTCCTGCACACAGGGAGTCTCTGGTATTTTTCCCTGAGGACCCTGTTTTCCTCATACAGCTGAACAATGGAATCCAGGACCTGCCAGTAGAGGTTGGAGGTGCATCCTGTCCAGGAGAGAATTACAGTCAGGCAAGGCATTCACATTCACTTAAGAGAAGGCTTCCTGCTAATTCCCTGAACTCCACTGCAGGGCCTGAGGGGCTGCACTGACAGGCTGATGGGGAACAAGCTTCATGGTCATCTGCTTCCCAGCTCTAGCACATTCACATCATTCTCACACCAGTGATGCAATATGAGGAAGACTGGGCTGTGTGTGAGACACGATCATTCTTGTTGGGGCCCAGCCCAGTGATGCAGCCTGGTGGCCTTGGCATGAGAGCAGTGGAAGGCGAGGGCTGAGGCAGAAGAACCCTAGGATCCATGAGAAGCCCTAGGTAGGAGCAAGGACCATTCGAGACATAGGAGGCAGATGAGAATGGCAGCGGGGAAGACTGCCCACAGACGCAGACCATGCACAGAGTCAGAGGCACGAACATGGTTTGTAGATCAGATGGCTGTTAGGGGAAAGAAGAGCTCAGCATGGTCAAGTCTCCACCTAAGCCTATTTGCTCACTTGCAGAATAAGCGGAACAGCACCGGTGCTCGCTCTCTATCCAGGCCATTAGTAAGAAGTGGGTGAAGCAGGTGTATCACGCCCCTAGATTCTGTGAAGCTCTGGTGCAAGGACCTACCCAGGGAAACACACCCATTGCCAGACTCAGACCACTCAGACCCCCCTACCGCTGTCTCTATCCATGGTGCTGAGGTGTTGCTGCAGCCTCTGTCGCAGGCTGACATTGACCTCCATGGTCTCTTTCAGGCGCTGCCGCAGTTTCTGGATCTCATCTTCTGCAGCTGTTCCACCAGGACGTGAAATGAGGGAGGGGAGGAGGAGGAAGAATCCGTGTCACTACGGGACAGTTGAGGGCCGCCAAACAAGATCCTTGCCTCTCCCCATCCCTCTGCAAACGTCATCCTCTCATCAGAGAACACGGGTCCCCTTCCTGCAGGAGCCCTGCAGGCAGGTTTCAAGTGAAGAATGGGCAAGCGCTGAGCACACTCACCAGGGCTGATCCACCCAGGGGATGGGAGGTGGAAGAGAGGCAAAGAGGAGGAATCACACTGAGGGCATCCAAGCAAGGCCAGACAGTTCCTGTGGAAGCTGTGGCCACCTCCTCGGTGTGACTTGCAGGAACTGGTAATACCTTCCTCTACTACATACCTCGCCCAGACCAGTTCAACACATGGTGAACACTTCCTCTGCAGCTCAGGGTGAAATGGGAAAGGGAATTGGGGATTCCTTCCTAGGAGGATGATCTGAGTAATAAAGGGCACCTACCTATACCTGCCACGTGAAGAGGAGGGAGAAAGACAAGCCTGATGGGGTTGATATTGCTATGCAAATTGCCCAGAGGGTCCTAAGTGAATTGACACAGTCTCATTCTCCTGCCAAGAAAAGGATATTGGCAAATACTGCAGGAAATGAAAGCTGGACATCAAGAGAGAGAAGACAAAGGCTGGGGCTGTGTTCTAAACACACACCAGCGATGCTGCTGCCCAGGGGGCTCCTCTGTCCATGCAGGAGCTGCCCTGGCCCCTGGGGGTTTTTGGAGGGCAACATGCTGCTGGCACCACAGTTACTCATGGCCTTTCTTTCACCAGACATGCCGGCTGTTGGTTTTGGCAGCATTGCAGCAATGAAAATAAACCACCGTAGGTTTGGGGAAAACAGAAAAAAAAGAAAAGAAAAGAAAAGAAAACCTTTGTTGCTGCACAAATCATGACATTGTGGCCATTTACCAGGGGTTGGCAATATCAGAGACCTGTCTTTAGGAAAATCACCTTTCAATTGTCACTCTGATGGGACCTTGGGAGGAGGCAAGGGGACAGGATGCCTGATAACTGAGCAAGGCTGTCTTTATTTCTACATGGTTGGAAAATGCAGGGATACCATCCTCGGACCATAGTTATCATGACCCTTTCGGAGGGTGGGTGCTGGTGCTGTGCCATTGTGGGTAAAGCCACTGACTGCAGTAGTGGTATCCCATATGGGGGGAGGGTTTCTAGTCCCAGCTGCTCCACTTCCAATGCAGCTCTCTGCTGTGGCCTAGAAAAGCAGTAGAAGGTGGCCCAAGTCCATGGACCCTGTACCTGCATGGGAGACCCAAAATAAGCTCCTGGCTCCTGGCTTCAGATCAGCTCAGCTCTGACTATTGTGAACATTTGGGAAGGACCTAGCAGATGGAAGACCTCTCTCTCTCTCTCTCTCTCTCTCTCCCCCCCCCCTTCTCTCACAATGTAACTCTGCCTTTCAAATTAATAGATAACTCTTGAAAAAAACAAAGACCATCTCAGGAAAAGAGCTGTCCCATGAAAGGCAGGTTGTGTATATGGACTGTGGAGTTGGCTGAAACTTCCCCGTGCTCTCTTCACTCTCCTCTATGGGCCACTGTGCCTGCATCAGATGCTCTATGCCAGTGGGGGCAGGGTGACTCAGGCGGGATGTCAACCAGGAACACTGAAAATCATCTGACCTACCCAGGACTGCACTTGACACCTGAGCCCAGCGCTGTTTTCAGCCTATATGCCTGTTCAAGGAGAAGCTTCTAGGCCTGTCTACACAGGTGCTACAGCTCAGTTCAGACAGAAGTGGTGAGCGTGCAGAAGGAAGAAGCTACTGGAACGTTCTGAGCTGTACTTTATTTCCAAGGGGGAGGACTCACGGCCTGTGTCCACAGCAGAGGTGGCTTCTTGTGCCTCAGACAGGATGGTGTCTCTACTGGAAGGCTGAGCACAGTTGCACTGGCCAGAAGGAGTCAGATACCGTTCATCCACCGCGTCCTCAGGCTCCACACTCTCTCCCTTTGCCTGGTGCTCCCTGTGGGGCCTGGTGGGAAAGGCAAGATTAGAGAGGTAACCGAGGCAGCCTGGAAGCAAAGCTCATTACAGGTCCAGATCTGAAGCTCATGGAAGCGGCACCAACACCAGAGAGGAAAGTGCATCAAGAGGAAACATAGCATCCACTTCTGACAGTGGGGGTGTGTTTAGAGCTGGGGTAGAGACAGCGGCAGGTGCTCAGTGCACTGACACATAGCCAGTGTGAAGAAGCAGACTCAGGAACTGCCCCAAATCCAGTTAGAAACCCAAAACAGTGAACACAAGATTGCAAATACAGCATTGTGTTTATATTACATGAAGTGGCCCATTGAACATTGGCTGCCGAGACAGCACAACCTCTCTGGGCTCTTCGACCTTTGAGATTTCTCCAGATATTTGATGTCATTTGAGTTTCTTTTTCAAGGTAACTTTCTGGAAATGAAACATCTGCCAACAAATCTCAGGAAAACTGTGCAGAAATGAATCATGCATCAGAATTTGGGATTCAGTCAGGAAGGTTTAAAACTCACACAGGATCCAAGGGCCACTGCTTGGTTTCCCGTTAGGTCAGACTGACTAAAAGTGAATTGAGACATTACTAATAAATGGACACAGTGCAAGAGATCCCAGTAGAGTGGGTGACAATCAGAGATAGGACACATCCTTATGAAATCCATGAAGAAGAGGTCCCATCCGCAGTCTCTGGGTTGGCTTTGTTTGTTGTTCAAGGTGTTAACTTGGAGCTCTCTTTGGATCCCTTGCTTTTGGAATCCTCTCTAGTTTTCCTTGCTCCATCACCAGCCCCTCAGCATTCAGACTTACCTGTGGGCCAGGGTCCCCTCTCTGTCTCCATATTTCTGATCATTGTGATTCTCTGCAAAGCAAGAATAGAAAGCGAGTCAGAAACTAAGCAGCCCCATTCAGACATCATAGACATGGGACTCTATGATCAGAGACTGAACCTTCTGCGTGGATATTCAGAAAGCTCTGGGAGAATAGCTCCAGGAGGCCTCTGGGTTCACCTCAAGAGCAGAGCCTTGGAAGGATGTCCTATCCCCTGCACAGGGTGTTCCCGATGTGGATATAGGATGTCTACAGTGTCTTCTTCTCCAGCTCACAGGACCCTTGCATAGTTGCATTCAGGATTTCTCCAGCTGGAACCTTCATTTCCACCCCAAAGCCACCCACTAGAGCGTGGGTTGATTCCCACTAATGCTCCTCCTGCAGCCCCTACTGCAGTCTCCAGGGAGAGGACAGGCAACCCTGTCTACCTCCATCACACGCAGAGCACAGCCCAGGCACCATCAGCCCTGGCCCTCTGGTGCTCTCAGATGTTCCCAGGGGGATTCTCTCTCTACAGAGTGACACCAGAGAAATCCCCTTTTCCAACTCCAGCATCTGCTTTATCTGGTACATTAACTGAACCCTGAAACAACTCACAAGCATCGCTTCAATTGACCTCTACAGCACTCAAAGGAATTCTAACTGACCCACTTCAGAAATGAGTAAACATATTCAGGGTGCATCAATCTCTGATCAAAGGAAGGGTGTGGATGCAATGAATTACAATGCTGAGATGAGAGCCTGGGTAATTGTGACCCTCAGTCCAGAGCTCTTTCCATTGTGCATGCCGGCTCCTTCATATTCTTTCTGCTTCTGCCCATGATGGAACAGAAGGGACCAGATTTACCCTCACCCCTCAACAACGAGGACCTGACAGTTTTCAACAACAGCGCTGGACATCGTACATCGTGCAGTACAGCACAGCGATGCCTGCGAGAGAGAAACCAGGGAGGTGAGTCTGGCCCTTGCCCCACTCCACTGCCTGAGATCCCCGGACTGCAGCCCTTAGGGACAAGCCAGGCAGAGCCTGCACTGAGCTTCAATAGCTCAAGATGAAAGAGATCAAAGGGTGAATACAAGAGAGGAAACTGTTGCTCAGAGACAGGTGCCTTGGCTAACAGCATTCAGTGTTCACTATGTGCTGATGAGTACGTGAGTGTGAGGAAATGGTGCAAACCAGGGCAAAGAACTTCCCAATCATCTCCAGCTCACACTGTAGTTGCGATAGTTGGTGTTTCCAACAGCCAGGGGGAGAAACTGTAACAAACGGGGGCTCAGAAGCAGATCTGCAGACCTTATTGCCTCCTAACAGTAACTGTGCACTTTGAGTGATGGGGGATGGCCTGGAAGTTCCTCAGCTGTAACACATGCACCTTTCTGGAGACAGTGTGGGTGGTGAGGGGCTGCGTACTGGGTGGGCGCACTGGATTTGGGAACTCTCAGCACTTCCTGAGCAAACTCTCTGGGAATCTGAAACTCTACAAACGAAAACCTTTTCCTTAAACAAGATTATGGTACTAGTAATGGAAAGAAATTACCACGGCACAGAGTAAAAGCTGCTCCTGTCCTGCTTAGCAAGATTTAAAAGCTGCTTTGAGCAGAAACCAATCGTTTTAAGTAACTTGAGTTTACACCAATATCAAGCTAAAATAGTTTAAAGACACTGACATCGTTCTGAAACTTATATGCCTGTATAACATTGTACAGGAAAACCTGAGGTGATAAGGAGAGACAGGGGAGGCCTTAGAAAAGACCTACATTAAACTGAAACAGAAGAAAAGGATTCAATATGTTAGAAGAGAGACACATAGGCTGGGATTAACAGCAGGTTACATACAACTGAAGACAGATTAATGAATGTGTTCTTTTAGACGTAAGAATAACCCCAAATGAAACACTGACACAAGGAAAGACAGAACAAAAGCAAACAGAGCATCAGTCAACTGTGGGGAAATTTCAAACCACCAAATGTTATCACTGTAATGGATGTCATTGAAGGAGCTGAGAAACATAACAAAGACTATTACATGTATGAGCCATATTTTTAAAAATTTGATTAGAATCCTAGACCTGTAGATGCAGAAAATCCAGTGAAGAAAGATAATATATAAAATTAGATTTCAAAGTATACAGAGTCTTGGGGCCAGCGCTGTGGAGTAGCGGGTAAAGCCAGCGCTGCCTGCAGTGCCGGCATCCCATATGGGGGTCGGTACAAGACCCGGCTGCTCCACTTCCAATCCAGCTCTCTGCTATGGCCTGAGAAAGCAGTGGAAGACCACACAAGTCCTTGGGACCCTGCACCCATCTGGGAGCCCTGGAAGAAGCTCTTGGGTCTTTGTTTCAGATTGGCATAGCGCTGGCCATTGTAGCCATTTGGGAGTGAACTAGCAAATGGAAGACCTCTCTCTCTCTGCCTCTCTGTAACAGTGCCTTCAAATAAATAAGTAAATCTTTGGAGAAAGATGAAAAACAAAACGTTTAATCTAGAATTCTACATACAGTGAAAAGCTCTTTCAAAAATGAAGTCTGGCAGCCAGCCTTGGAGCGTAGAGGGCTAAGCTAGTGCCTGCAGTGCTGGTATCCCATAGAGCCACTGGTTACATTCCTGGCTGCTCCACTTCCGATCAAGCTCCTGCTAATGGCCTGGGCTCCTGCCACCCACATGGGAGACCTGGATGAATCTCCTGGCTCATGCTTCAGCCTGGCCCAGTGCTACCATTGCAGCCCCCTGGGAAGTGAGTCAGCAGATAGAAGATCTCTCCCCGTCTCCCTCTCTCTCTGTAACTCTGACTTTGAAAATTAAAAAAAAAAAAAAAAAAGGAGAAAGAGTGAAGAAATTATGTCTGTTTCCTGCCACGCTCATCAAGATGAGATCATCTTCTGTACTCTCTTACTGACTGTAGATGAAACCCTAGAAATAATAACTCGAAGGAGTTACCTGAGTGCTCTAAGTTACAACACATGTGGATGAAGTGCCACAGACAAGAGCAAAAGAATGACCTAGGGTGGTAACGGCATGGATCTCCCTCCTGTGAGGCGCTCTGGGGGAAGAAGGGCCTTTGGAGCTGCAGCCACTTACCCGCCGTGAGTTTTCTGGCAAGGCTCTCTGCCAGCTGGCTTCCCTGGGCCAACTGCTCACAGAACCTCTGTCCAAGGTGGCAGGCAACATCCGTGCTCCTGAGGAGGCCCTCAAAAGCCTGGCCCATGTCCTTCAGGTGCTGGGCAAAGAGGGAGCAGACCTCTCTCCCTTCCTGTATCCTGCGCCGTAAGTGGGTCACTTCTCCAACCCGAGCCTGAACTATGGATTCTTGTCTCCTAAGGTGGGGAAGAAGACAGAAATGTAAGAGTGAATGACAGCACACAGGAGCCTCGAGAGAACCATGCACTAGAACTGCCCAAGGGCGGTGCCCATAGTGTGTGCTGATATTTGTGAGATTTGCCTTTGCAGAGGGAATGAGCATGGAGCCCTAGGTTTGTTTGTTTTTGCTATGAATAAGATGCTCTTTCAGTCTCTCACCTCAGCCCACTTCCATGTAGTGAACAGCCAGCAGTATGCCAATAGGGCCCGGAACATTTGTGATGGGCAAGCTCGCCTGCTGGCATTGAGAGTTGAGAAGAAGTCCCCTAAAGGCCATGAAGGCAACATTCATTAGAATGACATGAAGATGAGTTGGAATGCAATGAGATTACATGAGCTTCCGGTGACGAATGCGTCATGTCTCTGAGATGTCCTTGTTTTCTAAAGCCTGAAGCATTGCTCATTGTCCCAACACAGGTTGTAAGCTCTGTATGGACAGACACCTCCATGTGTTATTCAGCTCACAGCACTCAGTAGAGGTACACATGGGGCATCCAGTTAATGCTGAGAACCACAGAATCCTGAAGCTGGACCAAGCCTCTAGAGTCACCCACCCTATCAGATGCCTGAATGTCCTCTTTCTGTCAGCCAAGTGGTTGTCCACAGATTGTCAATCTCTAATCCCTGGAAACACTACAAAGTGTGGGGCAAGTCAAGGCCTACATGGGGATCAAACAGGGGCTTCAGTCCTGTACCCACTTCCAACTCCTATATCTGTTTACATGCGTTTTACACATATGACTTTTTTTATTTTATTTTTTTTATTTTTGACAGGCAGAGTGACAGTGAGAGAGAGAGACAGAGAGAAAGGTCTTCCTTTGCCATTGGTTCACCCTCCAATGGCCGCCACAGCTGACCCAATGTGGCCGGCGCACCACACTGATCTGATGGCAGGGGCCAGGTGCTTCTCCTGGTCTCCCAATGGGTGCAGGGCCCAAGGACTTGGGCCATTCTCCACTGCACTCCTGGGCCACAGCAGAAGATGGCCTGGAAGCGGGGCAACTGGGACAGAATCTGGCACCACGACCGGGACTAGAACCCAATGTGCTGGCGCCGCAAGGCGGAGGATTAGCCTGTTGAGCCACAGCGTCAGCCATACATATGACTTTCTATGAGCACTTCAGCAAAGTGCTCAAAGACAGTTTGAATGCCACAATGTACCTTATAGATGAAACTCTCTTGGAAGGGGTAATGCTGGCCTTGAGAAAAGTAATAATTCATTTTCCAGGCAATAGCTGCTCAATTACCCACTTACCCAATAGCCCTGTAGTGCTTAAAAAATTGGTAGAGAGGAAATATTTTTAAAATGGAAGAGTATCTGTAAAGGCTGGAAAATATCTCTTGTAGAAATGTTCATTAATGGGGCCAGTGCCATGGTGTCAATGTTAAACTGACACGACACCAGTATCCAGTATGGGTACAGGTTTGACCCCCAGTTGCTCCTCCTCCAAGCCAGCTCCCAGATGACAGCCTGGGAAAAGCAGAAAAATCAGGTACAGGTGGTTGGCCCAGTGTATCCAGTGTGGGTGAACAGGAAGAAGATCCTGGCTCCTAGCTCTGGCCATTCCCTGCCCCAGCAGTCAAGGTCATCTGGGGAGTGAACCAGCAGATGGAAGATCTCTCCCACCCCAAGATCTGTCTTTTTCTCTCTTCCTGTAGTTCTGACTTTCAAATACACAAATAAATCTTCTAGAAAATGCCATTAGTTACAATCACCATGTCTATAAAAAAGAGCAAGTATAGCAAGTGCAGCAAATCACTGAGATTCCATGTGTGTCAGAGATGGTGCCACTACTTGTAATCGTGAGTTTGACCTTGTGAACCTCTGCAGGAGATGCTGTCAGTACTTTCCTCTTACAGGTGAGCCAGCCCAGGAAAGTTAAGAAAATGGGTCCAGGGACACACAGCTGGACATGCGCTGTTATGTCCTACCGAGGCATTTGATCCGTTTTACCCATATGTTTCTTCATGGAGAACCCCACTGCCCTACCTCACCCCAACCCCACAGCCCCACTGATTGTCTTGGTCTGGTTCACCTATGGATATTTCCACTTCTCCTTGCACAGACTTGCTCCTTACCCCAGCCTCGCAGCTGAACGCATCTCCTCAAAGTCAGGCTTCTCCTCCAGCACCGATGCAATGAGGTCTTTGTACTTCTCACACCCTGAGGAAACAGTCACGCCTCCCTCAGTGGACAGGTGGGCATGCAGCCGAGGTCATTGTCCAGGGGAGGACACAGAGTCCCCTCCACCACACAGGAAACCCAGGGACCGGGAATGTGCAGGGATTGTCACACGTGTACTCCTTGGACTCCTGAGTGTTCCCCAGTTCAGAGATGAGGAACGAGAAGCTCATGGACAGGAAGAGCAACTTACGAGAGGACTCGATTTGAATGAGGCAATGCAGGGTTCACATGTCCTAGGCCTGATCTAAGTCACGGGCCACTGCAAGCAGAACCCTGGGGCTTCTTCAGTGAAATGCTGACCTGGGAACTGAAGCAGTGATTTCCTTGTTTGGGAGGACACCAAGGACTGTGGGACTGATGGTTCTCCTGTGTGGAGGTTCAGTAATCCCCCAATAGTTTGAAGATTTAAAAACCTTTCTTGGGAGCTGCAGCCCATATGGGAGCGCTGATTCAAGTCGTGGCTGCCCCGCTTCTGATCCAACTCCTACTAGTGAGCTCCCGGGAAGGCAGTGGAAGATACCTCAGGTACTTGGAGACATGGGTGCAGGGTTCCTCACTTGGGTCTGTCCAGCCCTGTCAGCTTTAGCCACTTGGGGAGGGAATCAGGGGATGTAAAATCTTTCTCTTTGTGTGGTGCTTAGAGCTTCTTCTAGGTCTCCCACGTGGGTGCAGGGGCCCAAGGACTTGAGCCTTCTTCTATTGCTTTCCCAGGCCAGGCAGCGAGCTGGATCAGAAGTGGAGCAGCCAGGACTCAAACCGGCACCCATATGAGATGCCAGCACCATAGGCATTGGCTTTTTTTTTTCTTTTAATTCATTTGACAGATAGAGTTAGACACTGAGAGAGACAGAGAGAAAGGTCTTCCTTCCGTTGGTTCACCCCCCAAATCTGCGCCGATCCAAAGCCAGGAGCCAGGTGCTTCCTCCTGGTCTCCCAGGCAGGAGCAGGGTCCTAAGCACTTGGGCCATCCTCCACTGCCTTCCCGGGCCACAGCTAAGGGCTGGACTGGAGGAGGTGCAAAGGATCTAGAAACTGGTGCCCACATGGGATGCTGGTGCTGCAGGCAGAGGATTAACCAAGTGAGCCATGGCACCAGCCCCCCAGGCAGTGGCTTCACCGCTATGCCACAGCATTGGCCCCTGTTTTATCTTTAAAGAGAGATCTGCTATACTTTGAGTCAGATCCCAAATGCCTACGATAGCAAGGTCTGGGCACAGGTTGAACACTGAAGCTCCATCTGGGTCTTCCATGAGGGTGTCAGCTACTCACTTACTTGAGCCATCATCTTTTGCCCCCAAGGCTCATGAGCAAACAGCTGGATCAGAAAGCAAAGGCAAGACTAAATCCCATGTGCACCCACATGGCATGCAGCCATCCCAAGCTGCACTATAGCCACTGGGCATGACACCTGCCCTGAGGAGCCAGTATTTAAATCAGACATTCATTCCAACTGGGTTGTGGGTGTCCCAAGTGACAGCCTAAACCCTGAGATATCCACCTTTAATTGCAGTACAATTTTGATAATGCGATGTCTTAAAGATCATTTTGCATTTCATTGTCAGGGAAGCTGTAATTTTCACTCTTCATTGTGTATGACAATAAACAGCATCACAGGTTTGAAGCCCTCACATACACACACTGATTAATTGAAAAACCATGGTAGAAATTTGAAAGCAAACAACTGCAGTGTAGCAGGTGCCCGCCTGCAGCATCCCTGCCCTCGCAAGCTCTTGTTCCCACGTACACTTCAGGAACTACAGCCTCCCCTCTTCCCTCTATTATTAGCAGCTTTAGGATTTTCCAGTGGATTTCTGAATGGCAAAGCTGGCTGTGGAGACGGGGAGCCAGCACCTACACTGGCCTGCTTGCGACTGAGACCTGCAGTCTTCTGCACTTGGCCTTGTTCTCCTCATGCTCATGTCTGCGGGCCACATCCTGGAGGGCCACCTGCCCTTGTTGGCTATCTGCAAAGTTCATGTGCAGGGTGAGACAGAGAGGGTGGCATAGGTCTCAGAGTCTCCTGGAAATGGCCTTCACGTAAGCAGAGAGTGAGCAATGGCTTCTCTGCACTTATGGGGAAAAGAATCTTCTGCAGGCATTAGGGCTTCCCTCTGTGCCTGCCAGGGCTGCTCTCAGCGCCAGATGCCTGGGAACAGACAGCCCCGAGCTCCTTGAAGGCAGGCGGGTATCATTACCCCTTTTAGGCCAAGTGAAGCTACCTGTAGATGGGTGCTTAGTAAGTGTTTGAACTGAATGCTGAGACAGCGGAGCGCACAGCGCTGTCCTGGTTCCTAGGAGCTGACACAGGTCCCTGAGCCAGAAGAAGCAGTTACTGCCTCACCTGGGGTTTTAGTCTCCTCCTCCCTACCTTGTCCCTGCAAACTTTCGTCCTTTGTGCCTCCGTTTACCCCACTTCAGCAAGCTGAGGACGAAATACAGGCACCTACTGACCCAGGAGTACAGTCAGAGAGTTTACTTTGATGGAGAAGAGGAAAGATAAAGTAGAGAGTGTCCATTTCTTTGAGGAAGGGAACCCCCACTTGTCAGTCTGGGCCCGCCGCTCTGCCGACCTACCATGCCTCCGCAGGCGGTTGGCCAGGAAGTAAACAGTAGCTCTGGCTGTGAGGAATTTCTCTCTCATTTCTTGGACGTTCTGCTGGCTCCTCTCCAGCTTGGCACTCAGGTCGCAGTAGCTGTCCAGGGCACTGCTGTTAGCCGTTGTGCCAGGAACAGTGTTGGGAGGTACTGCCATGATGAAGCTCTGTCAGAGCAGAGCCAGAGCCTGGGCAGGAGAAAGCCACACAAATAATGAGCTACACACACCTGCGTGCACTGTGCTGACAGTGGTCTTGCTTAGTTACACACACGGGAGTGCACTCTGCTGACGGTGGTCTTGCCTGGTAAGTTCCTACACTCACCAAGCTGCTCAGCTCTAAGGTGTGAGTGATACCAGATACAATTATTATCACTGTAACTCTTCTTCACATCAAAGAGGGGGTGTAAAGAGAGTCAGGAATTAGATCTCACTCTTACTTTTGGGAGGAACTTTGTCAGCAGCCACAACTCGCAGACTCCTTAGAGACAAACGTGAGGCCAAAGATGCCAGAGGTCTGAGCTGAAGGCACTGCCCATGCATAGACGCTGCCGCAGGAGTGAGGCCAGAGACCCGAGCCTGCCAGGGAACGGTCCGAAGTCACAATAGCAGAACTAGAAGGTGGGGGTGTCGTGGACTCTCAGGAACACGTGCGTTCTTCTGCTCATCCCCAATGAGCACCATCCCCTCCGCAGCACACAGGTCTGTGCAATGGGGTCTGGTGGCCTAGCCGCTGAAGGGTTGAGGGACAGGCAGACTCGGCCTGGAGTGCTCGGGTCCCCACGGAGAGCCCGTGACTGCCAAACCCTGTTCCTGGCTAAGGGACCCGAGAGCGGCTGTCACTGCGACCCTGTCCCTAGGGAGCCAGGTGCTGGACACGCGGGCGGCTGGGGAGGTGGAGACAGGTTCTTTCCGGCGTGGAGGCGGCACCGACGCGGGCGCTCCGCGGCCTCAGGTCCACTCGCTCCTGCGGGACGCAGACCCGGGCGTTTGCGGGGCGCGGGCTCCTGCGGCGGTGCGGGCGAAAGCCACGCGGCTCCCCGCGGCTACCTCACTCCCAACGCACAGGTAGCCCGCGTGGCGCACAGTGCGCCTGCTGTTCATCCGCTGGCGGTGCCCCGGGCTCTGGAGCTCCCAGCGTCGCCAGCACAAGGCCAGTCCGCGGTAGGCGCCCCAGAGGGCGGAGGGCGCGGTCCCTGTGCGGGTGGAAGCTGTGTCTCTGTGGCGCAATCGGTTAGTGCGTTGGGCTGTTAACTGAAAGCTTGGTGATTCGAGCCCATCCAGGGACCGCCGTCAGCACTTTTGCCCCGTCTGATAATAAATCAGTGAAATGCCCTCACTCTGATACCCTCAAGGGCTCCTCACGCCCCCAACTGGGTTCTCGGAGAATGGCTGCTGGGATGTAAACCCTGTAGTTGAGGGGTGCAGATCACCGCCCCTATTATTCTGGGACAGATAGTGCAGGAGCGGTGCCCCTAGCAATTAGGCCATCTGGACCTGTCTGCGGAGATGAAGAATCTTCCCCTGTTAAGCTGGTGGTTCACGTGGGCTCAGGTTTCTGTTGAATCTCAGGAGCAGAAGTTGAGTCTGACTGGTTCTCTCTCTCTCTCTCTCTCTCTCCCGCCCCCTCCACTTCCCTTCCTCCCTCACCTCCATCTCTCTCTTAACCCCTGTATGGTAGTTTCCCACCGGCGGTGTCACTATGAGTTTCTAGTTTTGATATTATGAACCTCACTTCTCTGGTACATGCAGGGATCCTTTCCCTGTTTGTGGGTGAGTATCTTCAATTGCCTATCATCCTGTGCCTTCGGGAAGTTTTTGATATTTGAGCCAAAGCAGTGAGAAGAAGCTCCCATTCTGTCTTTCTAACATTTGGTAAAAATCTTATGGTTCCATCAAAAGGTAGGTATCAGCCAATTTGGAAACCGCTCTTTTTCTGGAATGGCACTAAATCATATTGCAGGTGGTTTATGAACTCCATTAGTGTCCCTCTCTTCACTTACTTGTCAGCACAAGCTTACTATTCAGGGATCTCTGAAACTCCAACACACACTTAACTAAGAGCCTGGTCCACCAGGAGGATCTGGTGGGACTGCACACAGCTGCTCTGTTGCGGGTGTTGACAGCTATATTTCTAAGCTAGCTTGCAGTCCTCCAATAACTGTAACTCTTGTCTGTCATGACCTGGTTATGCGGATCCAGAGAAGAATAGCCAGAATGACCTCTTTTATGGCTTTCAGCAAAGCCGCTATCCCAGAGGGGAATCTTCAGGGTCTTAGACATCTGCTCACCCTCCTCTTTCCTTTATATCTTCAGAGATCTTGCTTTGGCAAGATGAGGGAGGGGAGGAAGAATCTTTGTCACTACGGGACAGTTGAGGGCTGCCAAACAAGATCCTTGCCTCTCCCCATCCCTCTGCGAACGTCATCCTCTCATCAGAGAACACGGGTCCCCTTCCTGCAGGAGCCCTGCAGGCAGGTTTCAAGTGAAGAATGGGCAAGCGCTGAGCACACTCACCAGAGCTGCCTCCACCCAGGGGATGGGAGGTGGAAGAGAGGCAAAGAGGAGGAATCACACTGAGGGCCTCCAGGTAAGGCCAGACAGTTTCCCTCAGAAGCTGTGGCCACCTCCTCGGTGTGACTTGCAGGAGCTGGAAATACCTTCCTCTGCTACATACCTCGCCCAGACAGCTCAACATATGGTGAACACTTCCTCTGCAGCTCAGGGTGAAATGGGAAAGGGAATTGGGGATTCCTTCCTAGGAGAATGATCTGAGCAATAAAGGGCACCTACCTATACCTGCCACGTGAAGGGGAGGGAGAAAGACAAGCCTGATGGGGTTGATATTGCTATGCAAATTGCCCAGAGGGTCCTAAGTGAATTGACACAGTCTCATTCTCCTGCCAAGAAAAGGATATTGGCAAATACTGCAGGAAATGAAAGCTGGACATCAAGAGAGAGAAGACAAAGGCTGGGGCTGTGTTCTAAACACACACCAGCGATGCTGCTGCCCAGGGGGCTCCTCTGTCCATGCAGGAGCTGCCCTGGCCCCTGGGGGTTTTTGGAGGGCAGCATGCTGCTGGCACCACAGTTACTCATGGCCTTTCTTTCAGCAGACATGCCGGCTGTTGGTTTGGGCAGCATTGCAGCAATGAAAATAAACCACCCTAGGTTTGGGGAAAACAGAAAAGAAAACCTTTGTTGCTGCACAAATCATGACACTGTGACTATTTACCAAGGTTTGGGAACATCAGAGACCTGTCTTCAGGAAAATCACCTTTCAACTGTAGCCTTGATGGGAAGAGGCAAGGAGGCAGAGCTTGACCACTGGATGCCTGATAACTGGGCAAAGCTGGCAGCATTCCTACATGGTTGGAAAATGCAGGGAAACCATCCACGGACTATAATTTTCAAGATCTTATCAGAAGGAGGTGTATGGTGCTGTGACATAGTGGGTAAAATCACCACCTATAGTAGCGACATCCCATATGGGGAGAGAGGGCCTAGTCCCCCTTTTCCACTTCTGATCCAGCTACCTCTGTGCATTAGGAAAGCAGTAGAAGATGGCCCAAGTCCATGGACCCTGTACCCAGATGGGAGACCCAAAAGAAGCTCCTGGCTCCTGGCTTCAGATCAGCTCTTCTCTGGCTATTGTGGACATTTGGGGAAGGACCTAGCAAATGGAAGACCTCTCTCTCTCTCTCTTTCTTTCTCTCTCTGCCTCTCTGCCTGAAAGTAACTCTGCCTTTCAAATTAATAGATAACTCTTGAAAAAAAAGACCATCTCAGGAAAAGAGCTGTCCCATGAAAGGCAGGTTGAGAATATGGATTATGGAGTTGGCCGAAACTTCCCCGTGCTCTCTTCACTCTCCTCTATGGGCCACTGTGCCTGCATCAGATGCTCTATGCCAGTGGGGGCAGGGTGACTCAGGCGGGATGTCAACCAGGAACACTGAAAATCATCTGACCTACCCAGGACTGCACTTGACACCTGAGCCCAGCGCTGTTTTCAGCCTATATGCCTGTTCAAGGAGAAGCTTCTAGGCCTGTCTACACAGGTGCTACAGCTCAGTTCAGACAGAAGTGGTGAGCGTGCAGAAGGAAGAAGCTACTGGAACGTTTTGTGCTGTACTTTATTTCCAAGGGGAGGACTCACGGCCTGTGTCCACAGCAGAGGTGGCTTCTTGTGCCTCAGACAGGATGGTGTCTCTACTGGAAGGCTGAGCACAGTTGTGCTGGCCAGAAGGAGTCAGATACTGTTCATCCACCGCGTCCTCAGGCTCCACACTCTCTCCATTTGCCTGGTGCTCCCTGTGGGGCCTGGTGGGAAAGGCAAGATTAGAGAGGTAACCGAGGCAGCCTGGAAGCAAAGCTCATTACAGGTCCATATCTGAAGCTCATGGAAGCGGCACCAACACCAGAGAGGAAAGTGCATCAAGAGGAAACATAGCATCCACTTCTGACAGGGGAGGTGTGTTTAGAGCTGGGGTAGAGACAGCGGCAGGTGCTCAGTGCACTGACACACAGCCAGTGTGAAGAAGCAGACTCAGGAACTGCCCCAAATCCAGTTAGAGACCCAAAACAGTGAACACAAGATTGTAAATACAGCATTGTATTTTATATTACATGAAGTGGCCCATTGAACATTGGCTGCCGAGACAGCACAACCTCTCTGGGCTCTTCGACCTTTGAGATTTCTCCAGATATTTGATGTCATTTGAGTTTCTTTTTCAAGGTAACTTTCTGGAAATGAAACATCTGCCAACAAATCTCAGGAAAACTGTGCAGAAATGAATCATGCATCAGAATTTGGGATTCAGTCAGGAAGGTTTAAAACTCACACAGTTTCCAAGGGCCACTGCTTGGTTTCCCGTTAGGTCAGACTGACTAAAAGTGAATTGAGACATTACTAATAAATGGACACAATGCAAGAGATCCCAGTAGAGTGGGTGACAATCAGAGATAGGACACATCCTTATGAAATCCATGAAGAAGAGGTCCCATCCGCAGTCTCTGGGTTGGCTTTGTTTGTTGCTCAAGGTGTTAACTTGGAGCTCTCTTTGGATCCCTTGCTTTTGGAATCCTCTCTAGTTTTCCTCGCTCCATCACCAGCCCCTCAGCATTCAGAGTTACCTGTGGGCCAGGGTCCCCTCTCTGTCTCCATATTTCTGATCATTGTGATTCTCTGCAAAGCAAGAATAGAAAGCGAGTCAGAAACTAAGCAGTCCCATTCAGACACCATAGACATGGGACTCTATGATCAGAGACTGAACCTTCTGCGTGGATATTCAGAAAGCTCTGGGAGAATAGCTCCAGGAGGCCTCTGTGTTCACCTCTAGAGCAGAGCCTCGGAAGGATGTCCTAGCCCCTGCACAGGGTGTTCCCGATGTGGATGCAGGATGTCTACAGTGTCTTCTTCTCCAGCTCACAGGACCCTTGCATAGTTGCCTTCAGGATTTCTCCAGCTGGAACCTTCATTTCCACCCCAAAGCCACCCACTAGAGCATGGGTTGATTCCCACTAATGCTCCTCCTGCAGATTCTACTTGCAGCAACCCTGTCCACCTCCATCACACCCAGAGCACAGCCCAGGCACCATCAGCCCTGGCCCTCTGGTGCTCTCAGATGTTCCCAGGGTGATTCTCTCTATGAAATGTCGCTGGATATATGCACTTTCCCAACATGAGGATCTGCTTTATCTGGTGCATAAACTGAACCCTGAAACGAAACAGCTCACAAGCATCACTTCAATTGATCTCTATATCACTCAAAGGATGTCAACTTGACCCACTTTAGAAAAGAGGAAACAAATTCAGAGTTGATCAATCACTTGATCAAAGGAAGGGCATGGATGAAATGCATTACAATGCTGCGATGAGAGCCTGGTTTTTTTTTTTTTTTTTTTGACAGGTAGAGTCATAGACATAGAGTCATAGAGGGAAAGACAGAGAGAAAGGTCTTTCTTCCGTTGGTTCACTCTCAAATGGCTTCCAGGGCCAGCACAGAGACAGCAGGAAAGCTAATGGAAAATCTTTCTTAAAAAATGATCTGAAGTTGCTGGGGACTGCAGGCAGACTCCTGGAAGAATGGAGCCGCTCTTCCAGTCTCACAGATGTGGCTGAGAGCAAAGCTCGGTTGTCTGCTCATTTTGAGTTGCTGGACAAGGTGGAGGCCACCACAGCAGCTGGGAAGACAAGAGGGTTGGAGGAAATCTCAGAGAGCAAAAAGGCAGGAAGGCAGTTCCAGGCCTGTGTGGAGCTGCGCGAGTTTGGGTGGCTCCAGGCAGTCCCGCCACAATTAAAGGGACCCAGAGAGACCTCAGCTGCCATCTGCTGAGGGGAAATGGGCGCAAGCACATGGGTCTCTCTACCCATGGGGAGACTGGATTAGGCAGGTTTTGGCCTGACCCAGCCCCAGCTGTTGTGCCCATTTAAGGAGTAAATTATTGGATAGGAGTCCTCTCTCTATGCCTCTCATTTTCTCTCTGTCTCATTTTCTCCCATCCAAGACCCTTCCCACACCAGGGTGTGGGGGAAGGGTCTTTCTGGTGCTTCCCTGAATCAGTCAGCTAGCCTAGAGGTCTGGCAAGCCTGGGGCTTCCTGTGTTTCCAAGATGTCCAGCTTTATGGTGGATTGCCAAAGACAAGTCAGTGGACAGGAAAAGTTCATCTTTAGAGAAAGAAATGCAACAGCCCTGCTCCCAGCTGTTGCTGCAGGTGAGTTAGCCAGACCACACCAGCTCCTCTTCTGCCTCAGTTTATCCTACAGGCAGCTCCTTGAGAGAAAATAAAGGTCTTTGGCAGGTCCCGGGATGAGAGCCATAGCTCAAACATGCACATTCACAGACTTGTTACAGCCAAGAGAAGACATTTGCCGGAAAATTCTCCTAAATCCATCTCATAGGAGGGTGTGGCCACAGGGAGAGCCCTACAGTGTGAGAGCCACCAGGGTCCTTGGACAATAACAAGACTGTGAGAAGATCATGAATGACAAGGGGATCATGAATAAACCCACATGACCCAGAAGGAAAAATCCGAGCTGGACTCCAACATGGTTCTGCTACATCACAGAGTGTCAGGGAAGGCGGAGGGAGGGCTTCCACCTGGAGGAAGCTGGACAAGTTCTACAGGGTGAGCATGACTTTGGCTGGAACAGGAACACGCTTTGCCCGGTGAGACTTGTCAGTGTTCTTGTACAGATAGACGGCAGGGCTGGGGGAAAGAAGTGAGCAGAAGCGGAAAGGGGAAAGTCCAACTAAACAGCAAGTCTTAGATCTCGGCTCATGCCCTGTGCCCAGGCTAAAGCAAGATTCTGCAAAGCTAATTCCTCCTTAGGGCATTCCAGGGATATCTTCAGGAAATAACCAAAAAATTCTTTAAAAATGGAAAGTGAAAAAATGCTCATTTCTCATTCCTTAGGTGTTTCCTGTCAACCCGTCTTCTTAGGGAAGGTTTTGGCTTTGGTTTTTATTTGTTCCATCTGTTGCAGGGGAGGCAAATGCAAATCCAGAAGCTATTCCCTAAAGGTTTGGTTTTCTTGCTGTTGGGTTCTCTTTGGGAGAAGAAGACCTACAAGCTCTCTGTGTAGTTTCTTCTTGAGAAGACTCATTGTAGGCAAAGATTTTCAAGTTGTGATATTGCTCCAGTCTCAGGTTATGTGATTTTACTGAAAAATAGGGCTGGTTGCTTCTAGCAAAGGTTCTTGTTTCTTTGATTTTTTAAAGATTTGCTTATTTTATTTGTGAGGTAGAGCTACAGGGATAGGGTGGAGGAGGGAGAGACCATGAGAGAGTTGTTCCATGCCCTGGTTCACTCCCCAAATGGCCACAAAGGCCTGAGCTGGTCTAGTCTGAAGCCAGGAGCCAGGAGTTTCCTCTGGGTTGGCCATGTGGGTGGGTGCAGGGGCCCAAATATTTGGCCATCTTCCACTGCCTTCCCAGGCACATTAGCAGGTAGTTACATTAGAAGTGCAGCTGTCCATGCTCAAAGCTGCCTTCATATGGGATGTGGGCCCACAGTACCAGCCCCTGCGGTTTTACCTAGTTTACTGTCCATGCTACAGGTCACAGAGAATTGTGTGCTTCTCACTCCATTTTGAGGACAGAGGTCTAGGAGAAAGTCTGCTCTATCTTTTTCTCTTCTCTTTTTTCCCCTGATGTGCAAATATGATCATTGAAAGAGGGAGAATTCTATCAATGTCTCTTGTTATGACTCTTCTATGAAGAAGGTTCATGCTTGGGATACTTCTAGGCTGGTGACCTGAGCACATTCACATTCCTTGTCATCTCTAGCCAAAGGCTAGAAGCCCCTGGGTACTAAGAAAACTACTAATGCTCCAAACCCACCTGAAGCCACTTCAACCTGAGATTGCTAGGAACAGAAACCAGTCATTTGTGTTGGTTATAGGCTCACCACGTGTATGAAACTCTCAGTCATAATCGGGCCTTCTGTGGCAAGGATTTATCCATTTCTAGGTTGGCCCCTGCGTTCCCTTTTCCCCAAACCTTATTCACTACAAAATCAACTAGCTGGGCTTTCAGATAGCTGCACCTGTCAATCATAGGTAAATGCTCTGCACAGGGTTCCTGGGTGCTATAGGATTGACAGAAACTCCCGGGGACTTCCAGCTCTCTGAGCCTCCAGTAAGCTGACAATTCTCCCCCTCATTAGGGACTTTGGGAACAAAAACAAACCATGGGCCTGAGAGAGCAAAGCCAAGCCTAGGTGATGGAGGCGTCTACCTAATGGATCTCGTGGGGAGCTGGTTACTGAGGAGGGCTTGCAACAGCAGGAGTTCAGGAAATGCTGTATCTGGTGCACAAGGGACAGGCTGAAGGTAGTTTGAGACTTTTAAATATTTCCACTAAGCTGAAGATACTTTTGTGTTTCGTTTTTCTCCTCAGTCAGAGTCTAGTACAATGAGGAGATAGGATACTATAATTTGAATGTAGTAAATTTGTATTTTATCAAAGACCAACATGAATCATCCTTGCTTCAATCTTGTAGCACATTATTTTCAGCAGTTTGAAAAAAAAGTATTTTGCTCATTTCTTCTGAAAGACTACTGACTCCTGGGTGGTGGGGTGAAGGCCATGGGTTTTCCCTGTGGCTGCCCGACCTCCCAATGCACCGCGCGGCTCCTGCTCGACTCTCTGCGGAGTCCTGGGCTCTGGAGTGCACAGCATCCTTCTGCAAGGCCATCGGCAGCCCTGCACAAGCGGGCCGGGGGGAAGGGGCGGTCCCTGTGCTTTTGGGCATGGAGTCTCTGTGGCGCAATCGGTTAGCGCATTCGGCTGTTAACCGGAACCAGGGACAGCTGCCGTCACTTTTAACCCACTTGCAAAATCAGTGAAATACTCTCATTTCTGACACCGTCAGGGCCCCTCTTCCCCTGCATCCACAACTGGACACCAAATGTTAGGGAAAGAGTCACAGAACAGAGAGTGGTAGCTTTGGAATCTGCATGGAGGGAAGAAAAGTCCTCGTCAAGGTCCCCGCTTGTGCATAAACATCAACCAATGAGGATCAGACCCGCCTCAACCTTTAACCCCCATACCCTGTGGATTAATTGCCTGTGAGAGGAGGCAGCCACACCGAATTTACTCAGAGAAAATAAATCCCAGCAGTCGGTTGGTCGACCAGCTGCCTGCAAACACAGGCTGGAACACGTGGCAGAAAGCTCTGACCCCAGGGGCAGGACCTTTTCAAGGAGGACTAGGGCTGGGGGTGGGGGTAGGGAACAGCAGGCAAAGGGAATTCAAGGAACTGGGCAAGGCTTTGGGAACCTGGAAAAGAATGCAGGCTGGAATAGGAAGGTGATAGATAGGGTGTGAGAACCAATTGAGCTGCCAGGGCAAGAAATACATACCAAAGTTTCTCTCTTGTGGGCAGTGAGGGAGAATGGCTGAGACTTTATGTCCTTGTTCCATCAGTTGGGTCATGTGGCCACCTGGTTTCCAGCGATGGCGGCGGGGGTTGGAGGGGGCTAGCCCCTAGATTGGTGTCCGGGTGTAGATCACACCATAGATAAGACTGCGCCGTTTTACTAACACACTGTAGGGCACTGCGGAAAGTTCAGAGTTGCCCTCTACGCACTAAACCTCTATACTTTGAAAGTCACCCACTAAGCTCCTCAGATGCAGCTTCCCCGAGGGATTTTGTCAGACTCGTGTGGTCTTGTGTCTGCCTTTGTGGAATGGAACAGGCGCAGCAATGAACTAAGCCCCGGTGAGGTGAGGAGACAGACGAGAGATGATGGCAGTGTCCCTCCCCGAGTGTGAGACTGGCCCGGTCCTCTCTGCTGGGGCCGCATAGCTTCGTCTTGGTGGAATTAGACTGAAAACCGTCTTTCTAGCACCAAGTGTGGCTAACACAAACGACGAAACGCGGTAAGCGTGGCTGATGGCCAGTCTCCGGGACGCTCTCGCTGGGTGCACAACTATGGCTGCTTTGTGCTACTTCACGAACCACCTAAGGTCCCTAGGCGCGACCTCGAGGCCGGAAGTAGGCCAGGGGAAGGGCGCGGCCCGCGGGGACCCTGAGGGGCGGTGCCCATGCAGATGAGGCCGCGCGAGGGCTGCTTCACTGGCACCGACTGCAGAACCACGCTCTGGAAATCCTCCTGGCCTGTTGCAGGACACTCCGTGGGATCTGCGGATCTGCGCAAGGAGAGCCTCAGGAGGAAAGGAAGTCACCGTGTGTGTACAGAGCGAGTTGTGCGCAGCTGCGCTGGGGGTGGAAGAGACAGAAGTTATATTTACCTGGCAGGGGAGACACCATGATCAGGCAGGTGGTTCTCCCAGGGCGAGTCTAGGCCATTGCATTGCGGCAGTGCTGACCCCTGCGAGGGAAGCAAGACTGCAGAATTTGTGGTTGTGGGGACTGCGTGCGTGTTCTCCCCTGTCCTTTTTTCTACTAAAAGGTAGATATACAAAGCTTTTTGCAGGCCTATCAAAAGTTTTCAAAAAAAAAAAAAAAAGGTGACCTGGAATACTTCTCTTGTTCTATGCCTGCACCAAAGTTCTACAATAATTTCTCACATGGTCACTCCAGCTCACTCATGCTTTGGCTTCTATGCAGTGCTTTCCTATCTTCTCATGCTTCCTGAGCCCCCTGTCGTGTGCCAGCCCGGTTTCTTCTCCCTGACAGTGAGTCCTGTCGCGAGGTCGCCCGCCTGGCCACAAAGGTCGTCTGTGTCTCCTTCAACACACCCGTCATTGCATATGCTGGTGGAAGGCTTTTCTTACTGCTGGCCAAGGGGAGCGCACTTGCAGGACCGTCGCAGGGGTTCCTTACTCAGCTTAGTAGAGAAACAAAAAGCCAAGAAACAGTTGGCAGAGAGGCAGACACTTTTATTTGAAAAGAAACTTGGATTTGATTGGCAAGTGACAGAGAAGGCATCTTGTCCGAGAGGAGAGCAGCGGAGTGCCTGAGCTGGACACTGGCTTTGAGGACATGTCCCAAGTTTTAAGCCATTACTGCCTGTTCGTTTGGTTGTCCTATTGGGGTGCCCATTGGGCAGGGCTTTCACATTCTGTATGTTGACTGGCTTGGGGCTCATGAAGATAGCGGGGGTCTCCTGGAGACAGCCAGTCTCTTTAGGGGCTCAGTCCCCTCCTCTGCTAGCTCTGAGTGGAAGACTGTAACTATCTTGAAGGTGTGATTTAAAAAGCCAAGGGTCACACAAGGTAGCCAGGATCTCCTTAGAGCCAGTCTGACTCTCCCCAGGGGCTCAGTGCCTTCCCCTGCTCCCTCTGGCTGAAACAGTGCACACACCCTGGAGCTGTGATTTAAAGCCCCAGGATCACACATGCAGCACAAGCAGCTATCAGTAGGGGAGATGCCAGTTGCTCTAGAGACAAGCTTTCCAGCCCCAGCTGGCAGCCTGCCTGTGAAGGAGGTTCTAGCTACCCCTGAGGGGCCCACATAGCCTTAGAAACTCATGACTAGAGCCTAGGGAGATTTCTGATGCCATAAACAAGAGTTTCAAATTGTTAAGTCAGCAACAGGAGTCACTGTGTACTTACTCCTCATGTGGGATCTCTGTCCTTAATGTGTTGTCCAATGTGAATTAATGCTATAACTAGTACTCAAACAGTATTTTACACTTTATGTTCTGTGTGGGTGCAAACTGATGAAATCTCTACTTAATAGATACTAAATCGATCTTCTGTATATAAAGATAATTGAAAATGAATCTTGATGTGAATGGAGTGGGAGAGGGAGTGGGAGATGGGGGGGTGTGGGTAGAAGGGAAGTTATGGGGGGGGGGAAGCCATTTTACAAATAAATAAATAAATAAATCCTACAAAGCACAATTCCATGAACCAAAATTGACTTCTTCATTTCTCTATGTTGATTCTGTCTTTTGGTTTCCTTTCTTTTGCGTCTGCTGCTGCTTCTTTCTCCTCTGATCAGACCTTTACTTACCTAACCCTACCAGTTAGGTCACCTTCTAAGAAGCACTAAGGCAACACTATGAAGTGGACCGTTGGAGACAGCAGTAGAAACAAGCAACCTGAATGAATTTCGGGTGTTTCCACTATGGAGCTCTGTCATACAATTGGAAAGAACCTTTTTAGAGTTGCTTCAGGTAAAGTTAGACATTTTGATATTGATGGTTCGGTGAAAGTCTTCTATGAAAAGACTTCTGTATGGGTGTGTTTGTTAGCTTTTAATCCACACTACAAAAAACCTCTTTTGCAACAATGGCTGTTTTGGGGGATCCTCTCAGTACTTACCACTTTGAATTAGGCAGTGGCAGGTGCATTGGTGGTTCAGTGGTAGAATTCTCGCCTCCCACGCGGGAGACCCGGGTTTGATTCCCGGCCAATGCAGGTGTGCGTTTTGGGGATCTTTACCCTTCTCTGCAAAATTACACTGCATGGGCCGGTGCTAGGACCCTTGTCTAGGTGACCCTGAACTAATGACATGTCCCCCCTGAAGCAGAAAATCTTAGTAGGATCTCAGAATTACTGCGCTCAATAAGCAAGTAAGGGAGTTTTTGCAGTTTGGAATCTTGATTCTTGGAGCCACTTCCATTACCACCTAGGCTCCTGGACGGTCACTGAAAACTTCAAGAACGCCCAGGTCCTCGATCATGGAGTGACCTTGGGCTGAGCGCTGAGCTGCCTCCCTGTGGAAGGAGAGGAGCCGTGGAGCTGGCGGGAGCACCCAGAGAGCCTGGGGCACAGACACCGTGAACCAGATTTGTTGGCCTTGGCCGCCACTTCCTACTGCACAGGTTCGAATGCAGTTCTGAGAATGGGTCCGCGTCCCCTGCAGTGTGTGCATCAACTGGTGTTGGCCTGAAAATTACATCTTTAATGAAAGAAAATGAAGTGTTTATCTTTAAACAACAGTCAAATGTTGAGGAAGAACATGTAGACCTCCTGACCGGAGATAAGCGACCTAAAATTTCCTTTCTCTTCCCTGAAAGAACCTCTATCCCCTGTCACCTGAGAGCTGAGACTGGGGGAAACCACACATCCTGAGAAGAGGAGTTGACTAACAAAGCAAACTGAATTCCCAACTGGTGAGGCCAAGGCAACTTAGGCTGGCTGACAAGGTCACAGCAGAAGGTGTCTCAGCAAGGCATGAGAATGACAGCTGTGGTCCTCTTGGTGGTTTCAGGTTTGATGGGAACTGCACTCTGCATAAGGAAGCCAGAGCTTCCTGGTGGTCCTGCTAAGGACTGCTGTATTTCTACTTTTAGGGAGGAGCACTTAGTCTCATAATCCCCAAAATGTCCATTGTTTGGTAGGATGTTAAGTCAAATGTCAGTGTAGGAGAAGGAGTTGTTGCTTTACACAAGGTTGAACTGTTTGTGGGAAAGAAGTAAAAGGCAACAAACTCCCTGGTATATACTTCCCACTAAAACAAAAATAAATGTTACTGAAGCTTTAATTCAGTAGGTACAACAAATGCAACAATGCTTAGGATGTCAAAACTGTGGAATAGATCTAGTGAACTTTTACCGGCTGGAGCTGGACTCCAGCACCCAACTTGCACAGTGTCCACTATTAAGTGAGGGAGTTGATTGAGAAGGTCTGGAATCACGGGAAATGAAACAGGCACATATGAGAAAAGCCAGATGAAGATGCAGGCATTAAAGCTCTAATTTTTGCTGTGTTCTCCTTGCCAGTAAAGGAGCCTTTCAACACGCATTGGAGGGGATTCACTCAACTCTGCCTGGGGAGCCTTCAGTGCTCTCCTCTGAGGTAATGGCCTCAGAATAGAATGTTGAGTCCTCATGGACTCACCCACACTTGTCTTCGAAACCCCTGAGGAGGTGCAGTATCTTCCAAAAGAGCTACGTGACTCTTCCAATGTACAAAGACACAGGAGATATGTGTGGAAATTGATATTAAGGGTATAGGATAATAGTGAAGGAAACATAACATTGGATGGATGGACTTCCAGAATGCCTTACTCACAGTTGCGGTGATGATGGCGTGGCTTCTGGTCAAGGAACTCACTCTGTCACAAATGAGTTGCACCCATGGGCCTACACTCATGGAATTCATTGATTTCACCACATTCTCTCAGATCCTGAAGCCTCTGGTCTGCTTAGAACAGTGGGATGACCTCTTGAAGCCTCAGCTACTATGCCAGCTATGTGGGACAAGGTTCTCCAGGCGACCGTTCACTAGGCAGTGCTGTTTCTCCCATAGCCAGGATTCACAGGTCCAGGGACCCAGGAGTGGAAATGGAAGTGGCACCACTCATTATTACCACTAGTAATACATTAGCAAAATTTGGCTTTCTCTACCTTTGCCTTCACGTTCTTCTGGTCTGGAAGTCTTAGTTCAAAAGGGAAGAATGTTCCCATCAACAGACAATGGTTCTATCGAACATTAAGACTGCCACTCAGCCACTTTGGGCGTCTCATGCCTCTGAATCCACAAGCTAAAAAGGAAGCTACCATGCTGGCTAGGGTGATGGACCCTGATTGCCAAAGGCAAGTAGAACTGCTTCTCCATCCATGGAGGCAGGCAAGGAAGAGTTATGTCAAAACACAGGAGAGGGAGAGAGAGAAAAATCTTTCATCTGCTGATTTATCCCCTAAATGACCTCAAGAGCTGGGGCTGCACCAGGCTGAAGCCAGGAGCTTCTTCCAGGTCTCCCACAAGGGTGCAGGAAACCAATCACTTGGGCCATCCTCCAATGGCCACCCAAACCCTTCCAAGCAGCGCCATCTAAGACCAGGGCGCTAAAGCTCTCCTGGGACAGAAGGCAAAGCTCTGGCTGTGGTGAAGACAGCACACCAGTGGAGATAGCGCCGAGAACCCCGGGGACAAAGCAGAAGAGAGGGTGGGCAAGGGGTTGGGAGCCACAGGACGCACTCAGCACATGCTGGAGCTCCAGTTATTAAAACTGTCGACTGCCTGAACCTTCAGAGGGGGCGTGGGACCCTCACAGTGTCCTGAGAATCCTCTGGGATAGGGGTGGGTTAATGTAAATATATACTTTCAACCGGGGTGCCTGAGGAATATTGACAGTATCAGCTTGGTTTGAGATCCAGATGCGGATTTAAATTCAGTTTCCCTCCACCAGTCACTGGGTTCTGCCGCTGTGTTCCCATAGGATGGGAAGCCAAGCAGGTCCCTCCTCAGCTCCCCTCTGGAGCTCACAAACCAGAAAGCACTGGTTCAGGTCAGCCTAGGCAGAGGACTGAGGCCTATGGAGAAGATTCACTGTGAGAAACCCTGAGGGGCCTACACCATGGTCTGAGGCGCTGGCTTCCCCATAGTCTCCAGTACGTGTCCCGGCTGCTTCCCTGGATAGCGGCGGAGGATGGCCAAGTCCTTGGGCCCCTGCACCCACCTGGGTATTTGGAGAAAGCTCCTGGCACCTGGCTGTGGATTGTCTCAGCTTCAGCTGTTGAGGCCATTTGGGGAGTGAACCAGCAGAAGGAAGACTTCTCTCTGTGTCTCCATCTTTCTCTAACTCTGTAGTTCAAATCAATAAACAAATATTTGAAAGAAAAGAAGAGAAAGAGAGGAAAGAAACCCTGAAAGCATTTTCCTCTTGTAAACCTGTTGGGAGTGGTGTGACAATGGCCAGCACGGGAGAAGAGAAACGAGGTCTGGTTGAAGTGAGCTGCGTGGACACGGCCACTTCTCCTCACTCTGTTCTTATTCTCCTGGCTTCAGGAAAATGAGTCTGTTTCCGCCCAGTTTCGAACCGGGGACCTTTCGCGTGTGAGGCGAACGTGATAACCACTACACTACGGAAACCAACACAGGAGCAGCGGCCAAAATAGTTCCCTGAAAGCCATGCAGATGAAGCGCTGCCCTGGTGGCTTCAGATTAGACCATGTCGTGTCTTTCTCGTCCCCTTCCCGTAGCCATCGGTCACTTCCCCCATCCACAGAGGATAACAAACCCCGCGTTTCCACGAACACGTTAAGGTCTTGCGGGACAGAGAGGGCAGTGTCCGTTCTCCTGCGGGAGCAGCACGGGCGCCAGCCTCTGGGGAACCCGCACTCCCTGCGGGCCCGCACGCCTGCGCCTCGCCGCGCCCCCGCACATCCCCGAGGGAGCCGCTGGAGCTCCTCCGCGGGCCGCCCCGGGAGCTGCCGGGTGCCCGCCGCTCCCACAGGAGCCGCGCAGCCAGGGCCCCGCCACGGTCCCTGGGCCCGGGGCAGGCCAGGCAGAGGCTGAAGGGGAGGACAGAGCCGACGAAGGCGCGCAAGGACCGCCCAGTGCCACTCCCGGGGGGCGCGAGGGACATGGGTCTGCTCCCCTTGGTCCGCGCCGCTGGCTTGAACTCCGTCACCACGAGGAAGCACCGGGTGACAGCAATGCCCGTCCTCGAGCCACAGGAACACACGCGCTCCTGGCGGGTTAGACGTGGAGTCGAGGAACGCCCCGGCGTCAGAGCCCTCGTGTTTGGGACTGTTCTGAGCGTGGGGAGGATGGGGACCGAGCTCCAGCTGCGATGGAAACACTCGGGGGCGAGAGGGTTTGGGGGAGGGTCTCGTGGTGGTCTCTGGGGACCTCAAGGCCTTGCTTGAGAGAGATTCCCTCTGGCGTCTGTGTCCCCGCTTGCGTGTGCGTTGTCGTCGGAGCTCGTAGCGGCTCAACTCTCAGCTCCTTGTACCCTGGGCGCCTTCGGGTCTCCCTCCCGCCGGCCACCCCCGGGTGCCCTGGCGCCTGCGCACACCTCCCCCGGAGGCCCGCTGTCTTCTCCCCAAGGCTGCGTGGTTTCTGAGCTCAGCCGGGACGCCAGGCTGCCTGCGGGGCGGGGCTCGTGGTGCATCCGGTGCGGTTCGCCCTTTGGCGAGAATCTGGAGGGGGCGGCCTCCCAGGGCTTCCCTGAAGGCAGGACAGGGCGTAGGTGTGGTAAGATGGATTAGTTCTTCTCCGACGTGCGTGTCCAACGCAGCTGCTGCTGCTGCTGCTGCTGCTAGGGAAGGACACCAGACGTCGTGGGCTGTGTGTCCCTGGTGGTCTAGTGGCTAGGATTCGGCGCTTTCACCGCCGCGGCCCGGGTTCGATTCCCGGTCAGGGAATGGTCGTTTTATGCTCCCACATTCCTCGCAACTCTCACTCTGGGCCTGCTGTTGTCATCTCCATTTCCCACTCAGGCCCCTGTCGCTTGACGAGTCCCACGAGCCACATACCCCAGGCTACACAACTATGGGGCTTCAACTCCATCACTACAGTGCAGTAAGAAATGAACTTTTGAAAGTGTGCAGGAAAATTTAACAGGAGTCTGTGGAGAGCCGGCTGACGCCCACCATGGAAACTCGGGGGCTCTGCCTTTTGTTTGTCGCTGATGGACGTCGGCATTCACTGCTCCCAGCACATGGAGATCACCATCTGCAGTGCACTCTCCTCCAAGGCCCCTGCCACACCAGCGTGTGGGGGAAGTGTCTTCCTGGTGCCTCCCTGAGTCAGCCTGCTAGCCTAGAGGTCTGGCAAGCCTGGGGCTTCCTGTGTTTCCAAGATGTCCAGCTTTATGGTGGATTGCCAAAGACAAGTCAAATCCAAACAGGAGTGAAGTTTGTGAAATTGCCCAGTGCAATCTGGGCACATGGCTCAGTCTGTGGGCTGCACTGAAACCTTTAGGACGGAAATCTGGGCTCTTCAGAAGGACTTTCAACATCAGGAGTGAAGAGCCGCCTCTCAAGACTCTTTGCAAAGATTCTGTGACTGTTCCCTTGGGTTGCCTAGCAGTGAACCTGTGTGACCCTGCTCTCCTACAGACCCTACAGACCTGCCTCCTACATCACAGAATTTCTTGCCTGACCTATGTCAATTGTCAGAGTGGGGGACCCAATGTAGTTTTTCTGTGCGATCCCAGGGACTTAGTGACATTTGATTCTGGAATGATTGATGCACCTGGACTGGTGCTACCACTCTGTAGTATATAGGAGTGCACCTATGACGATGGGAGTTTAGGGGCCACCACTGTGCCGTAGTGCATAAAGCTGCTGCCTGCAGTGCCGGCATCCCATATGGGCACCATTCCAAGACCCTGCAGCTCCACTCCCAATCTACCTCTCTACTATGGCCTGGGAAAGCAGTAGAAGATGGCCCAAGTCCTTGGCCCCTGCACCTCCGTGGGAGACCTGGAAGAAGCTCCTGGCTCCTCTCTTCAGATCGGTGTAGCTCTGGACACTGAGGCCAACTGGGAAGTGAACCAGCAGATTAAAGACCTCTCTCTGTCTCTCTCACAAATAAAATAAATAAACCTTAAAAAAAAAAAAGAATTAATCTGAGTATATATATATAAAAAAAAAAAAGATGGGAGTTCAGGGGCAGACATCATGGTGCCATGGGCTGGGCTGCCGCTGGGACACCTGCATCCCATATCAAGCCAAGTATCAGACCTGCCTCCACTTCCAGTCCAGCTGTCTGCTGATGTGCCTAGAGGGAGCAGTGATGGCTCACAGACTGGGTTACTTGCCAGCCAGGACTCAGACCTCGACGGGCCTCATGGCACCAGCTTCCACCTGGCCCAGCCCTGGCTGTTGGAGGCATTTGGGGAGTGAAGATATTTCTCTCTCTCTCTCCCTCTCTCTCCCTCTCTCTATCTCTCTTGCTTTGTATGTGTGTGTGTGTGTGTGTGTGTCTGCATGTCACTGTGCCTTCCAAATAACAACACCTTTAAAAAGAATGCTTGACATTGCTGTTTCAAGCTGGAGAAAGAAAGTTTGAATTTCAACTTGTACAAAAAAGATAGGCAACCAAATGTATATAAAATGAAATTTATTCTCTGAGTTTTCTAAACCCCACTGTTCAAGGAAAATGAACATGTGCCTGAGAGCTGGTAAACCATCTGCAGGCACTTGTTTCTGCCTGTTCCTGGACTCAAATCCTTGCTCTTTCCTGGCTGGGAAGGGGAGGGAAGAGGATGAGGGCCTCTGAGGATCCTCTCCTATCTGGGCATTGGTGTCTTAGGGGCTGTCCCATTTGCAGAAGAAGGGCTGCGATTTCTGCAAGCAAAGGGTCCATTGATCCTGTCATGTCCTTGGTTCTCAGAGATGGTGACTTCTTTGATTTGGGCTTGCCTTGTTGTTTTATTTTCTCATCAATTGGAGAAATATTGGTGACTTAACCTTTGGTATTGAAATTAAACAAGTCATTTAATACTTCAGTTGTTACCTGAAAGAGATAAATAAACAAACAAAAACAACTCATTAACAATCTTCTGTGTGGTCTTGCTGATAACTGCCTGGGGCTGGGGCTGCAGCTGGGTGTAGATGGACTCCAGGGGGAGGGAGCCTGACTGTGCGGAAGGGGAGAAGTTCCAGGAGTGGACTACAGGCCGGAAGGAGATGGTGGCGCTAGCACATTCAAGGCAGAGTCTCCTGAAGTGTGCTAGCTGCCCGTGGCGTGGGACAGAGGGCCCCAGCACGATGCCAAGAGCCCTGCTCCCAGCTGCTGCTGCAGGTGAGTTAGCCAGACCGCACCAGCTCCTCCTCGGCCTCAGTTTACCCTCCGTGCTGCCCCTGGGGAAAATAAAGGTCTTTGTCAGGCCCCGGGATGAGAGCCATAGCTCAAACATGCACATTCACAGACTTGTTACAGCCAAGAGAAGACATCTGCAGGAAAATTCTCCTAAATCCATCTCATTGGAGGGTGGGGCCACAGGGAGAGCCCTACAGTGTGAGAGCCACCAGGGTCCTTGGACAATAACAAGACTGTGAGAAGATCATGGTGAAAGGGGCTAAGGACTAAACCCACATGACCTCGAGGTCAAAAGCCTGAGCTGGACTCCAACATGGTTCTGCTACATCACAGAGTGTTGGGGAAGGCGGAGGGAGGGCTTCCACCTGGAGGAAGCTGGACAAGTTCTACAGGGTGAGCATGACTTTGGCCGGAACAGGAACACGCTTTGCCCGGTGAGACTTGTCAGTGTTCTTGTACAGATGGACGGCAGGGCTGGGGGAAAGAAGTGAGCAGAAGCAGGAAAAGGGAAATTGCCAAGCAAAGAGCAAGGCATAGATCTCGGCTGATGCCCCTGATCCCAGGGGAAAGCCACATTCTGCAAAGGTAATTTCTCCTTAGGGCGTCTCCAGGGATACCTTCAGTAAATAACCAAAAAATTCTTTAATATAAAGTGATGTGGAGGATTAACCTAGTGAGTCGTGATGCTGGCAATCCGGGTTCTTGCCCCGGTGGGGGCGCCGGTTGCTCCTCTTCCAGTCCAGCTCTCTTGCTGTGGCCAGGGAAGGCAGTGCAGGATGGTCCAAGTGCTTGGGCCCTGCACCCGCATGGGAGACCAGGAGAAGCACCTGGCTCCTGGCTTCAGATCAGCACAGCCCACTGACTGTAGCAGCCATTTTGGAGGTGAACCAATGGAAGAAAGACCTTTCTCTCTCTCTCTCTCTCTCTCTCTCTCTTTCTCTCTCTCTCTCTCTCTCTCTCTCTCTCTCACACACACACACACACACACACATAATCTAACTCTGCATGTCAAAAAAAAATTTTTTTTTTTAATGAAAAGTGGAAAATGCTTATTTCTCATTCCTTAGGTGTTTCCAGTCAATCCATCTTCTTAGGGAAGGGTTTGGGGTTTGGTTTTGATTTGTTCCATCCGATGTAGGGGAGGCAAATGCAAACCCAGAAGCTATTCTCTAAAAGTTCGGTCTCCTTGCTGGTGGGTTCTCCTTGGGAGAAGAAGACCTAAAAGCTCTCTGAGTGGTTTCTTTCATGAGAAGACTCCTTGAAGGCCACATTTTCAAAGACCTCCCACTGTGCCCTCACCACTTACCTCTGCACGCAGGGCTCCTGCACACAGGGAGTCTCTGGTATTTTTCCCTGAGGACCCTGTTTTCCTCATACAGCTGAACAATGGAATGCAGGACCTGCCAGTAGAGGTTGGAGGTGCATCCTGTCCAGGAGAGAATTACAGTCAGGCAAGGCATTCACATTCACTTAAGAGAAGGCTTCCTGCTAATTCCCTGAACTCCACTGCAGGGCCTGAGGGGCTGCACTGACAGGCTGATGGGGAACAAGCTTCATGGTCACCTGCTTCCCAGCTCTAGCACATTCACATCATTCTCACACCCAGTGCTGCTATATGAGGAAGACTGGGCTGTGTGTGAGACACGATCACTCTTGTTGGGTCCCAGCCCAGTGATGCGGCCTGGTGGCCTTGGCATGAGAGCAGTGGAAGGTGAGGGCTGAGGCAGAAGAACCCTAGGATCCATGAGGAGCCCTAGGTAGGAGCAAAGACCAAAACCAGACACAAGAGGCAGATGAGGATGGCGGTGGAGGAGACTGCTGCACGCGGGGCTCAGAGACCTGGGTTTTACTGAACCACACTCACATAAGCCGACAGACGCAGACCGTGCACAGAGTCAGAGGCAAGAACACGGTTTGGAGGTCAGATGGCTGTAAGGGGGAGGAAGAGCTTAGCATGGTCAAGTCTCTACCTAAGGGGGGCCACACTCCCCTTGTTGGAGGTTCAGAGATCCCTGAACAGTAAGCTTGTGCTGACAAGTAAGTGAAGAGAGGGACACTAATGGAGTTCATAAACCACCTGGAATATGATTTAGTGCCATTCCAGAAAAAGAGCAGTTTCCAAGTTGGCTGAGATCTGAAGCCCTGTGTACCAGCCATGAGGAAGCAGTAGCACAGGCAACGCTACATGTGGACACAGCTGCACAGGGGCGAAAGACATGCATGATACATCTCCCAGTGCCCAATACAACGACCACTGTGTCGTTCTCATGAAGCCAACCAGGCTGCAGAAGAATTTGAAAGTACTTGCACAGTGTACAGAAACTTATTTTTACAAATTATTATTTATAATGGTGAGAACGCTGTTGATAAAGCAAGCACTACTGAGCACACACTTGGGGACCGAACACTGTTGTCGGTGTTGTATCACAGATGTCAAATGCAAGTCCCCCAAACGGACCTCACCGGCGCCAGCCCACTGGGCCCCCAGGACTGGGTTCCTCCTCGGTGTGTGTTTCAGGCTTCCTGGGCGCCAAGCAGGTGGTCTAGGAAAGTGCAATGACGTGGGGAGGTGGCCTTTGTGGTGACAGCAGACAAGACGAGAGACAGGAACGTGCTCATCTGCGGGCAGCACCTGGTAAAAATGCAACAGTAGCCGTCCCTGGGTGGGCTCGAACCACCAACCTTTCGGTTAACAGCCGAACGCGCTAACCGATTGCGCCACAGAGACTCGGCTCTGAGAGCGCAGGGACCGATCCTTCCCCAGGCAACGGCGGCTTTGAAGGCAGACGTTTCGGGCTCCGGAGCCCGGAGGCGAGCGGGAACCCCACTGTGCGCCACGCAGGCAACCAGTGCTTAGGAAGGTCGAGCAGACGCGGGGCAGCCGCGTGGCCTTCCCGCCTCAGGAGCCCGCGCTTGGTAGTTAACACGGTCCGCATGCGGCCGGAGCCCGAGTACCTTAAGCTCAGTCTCATGGTGTAATGGTGAGCACTCTGGACTCTGAATCCGGCGGTCTGAGTTCAAACCTCGGTGGAACTGCCATTTTGACTGTTTAAATGGGATTTATTACCGCTCCCGAGGTCCTTCCGCCTTGTAAGGGACAAGATGGCAGCTCTGCAGGGAAGGGACTGTTCTGCACCTCGGTGCCTCCTGTCCCCGGCCGCACCTGGACCCTCGCAGGGTCGTCCTGTTCTCCCGCACTCTCTGGAGTCCGCGTTCCAGAAACGGGTTCCTACACACCCGACTGGGCCCAAGGGAAATGACCGAGCCTGGGGGATCCCCGTCCTGGGCGAGGCTGGGGCTCCAGCCCTCACTACGAAGGAAGTGGCGGAGGCACACAGGGCAGCCGTTGCCCTGCTGGGGCCTAAACCTGAGCCCGTGGGGAAATCACCCACGGTTATCAGGGTCAGGTGGGAAACGCCGGTGTCTGGACCGCGGATTTGGATTCCGGCAAAGTCTGGGTGGGACCTACTCGAGTGAGAAAAAAAGACTTTTATCCAGGACACCCAGGCTTTCTGGGCGGGAGCAGCAGGGGAGAGGCCGTTCTACAAGTCCCAGGAGAGAACTCCCTGCCTGGCACTAGGCTCCGTCCAGCGGTTTTGGAAAAACTACCATAGAACAGTCAATGAAGGACTCTTTGCAAGAAAAGGCACATTTCATCAAAAGAAGAGAAATATTCTTGTGCCATAATGTTTGATAAAATTCCTTTGAGCGGAATAGGCAAGTGCGTTCCGGAACAGAGAGATGTTTGATTGTGTAACGGAGACTAGCCCACAATATTTACCCTGCGTAGGGTTTGAAAGGTACATAACCTGCTTTGCACTGAGGCTTTGCACACTGCAACCTAGTAGTCACCTGCTCTTCAACTCATCTAAGCCCGGGGAGAGCGCAAACGCAGTCCCCCAAGGCCACAAATTCTGCAGTCTACTTTCTAACATTTGGGGATTCACACAGCCTCACACGCTCCTTACTCGTCACACGTGCTCACTTTGCGCCCCTCACCCCCTGGGCGCCCTTCGGCCTGAGCACGCACAGCGCACTTATGTGCCGCCGGCGGTGCCGCGCTTTCTCTCATAGCACCGGAAAGCGGTTGTGAATCTGTAGCAGGTCCCGGCCCTACAGCCCCTGCGTTGCTCTATCTACATAGCTCCGCCCCTTCCGTGACGCCAGCGGAGGCGCCCCATCCTCACCGCTCCCAGCAGCTGCTCCACCAGCGAACCCTGGCGAGCTCAGAGTGACAGCTGTGCCTGCCTGGTCCCTCCAAACCCCACCCCTGCGGGCGCCCCGGCCCTAGTCTGTCCCGACAGCGCCCGTTTTTACGCTGCGTCAGGCTTAGGACCTTTTGTCCGAATCCCGAGCACCCTTTTCGAATTCCTCGCTCTCGATGCGCGGAACATTTAGGAATATCTTCATGCGGGAACTCGAAATGAAAAGTGACTTAGTGGTTGCCGATCGGACGTCGAAGCCTGCAGCAGACAGATCTCGTCTTTATGCAGCTGGAGAAGGCTCCCGGGGGCCGCAGACCGTCATCCTGACGGGATACCGCTATTGTCACGAAGACGGCGTCCATGCTGTCAGCACGTATCCTGCCGCGGGTACAAGACGCGAGGCGGAGCTGCCCCGCAGAGCGGATAACCACACTTACGCGTGTCCCTGCGGGGCTCCCGCGTCTCTCAGGCCCCGCTCCGCACCTGAGAGCTTACCGACGCCAACGCCTTAGAGTCTCAAAAAGGAATTCAATCATCCCACAATGAGGAAACGTCGAAGAGGCATACCAGCCGAGGTGCTGAACCCACGACGGAATCGTCCGCCTTCCATAAGGAGAACGCGGGAAAGCGGAGGGTGGAACAAAATCGGGTTATCTGTAGCCTATATACATTGCAGCTCAACTCACAATAGCTAAGATAAGGAATCAATCCAAGTGTCCATCAAAAGATGACTGGATAAAAAAAATTATGATGTTTCAGCGCTGTGGTGCAGCAGGTTAATGCCCTGGCCTGAAGCGCCGGGATCCTGTATGGGCATCAGTTCTAGTCCCGGCTGCTCCTCTTTCGATCCAGCTCTCTGTTATACCCTGGGATAGCAGTGGAAGATGGCCCAAGACTTGGGCCCCTGCACCTGCATGGGAGACCGGGAAAAAGCTCCTGGCTTCGGATCGGCACAGCTCTGGCCTTTGCTGCCATCTGGGGAGTGGACCATCGGATGGAAGACCTCTCTCTGTCTCTTCATCTCTCTATAACTCCGTCTTTCAAATAAATAAAATAAATCTTTTTAAAAAATTATTTCATATATTCCCATTGCATCCATTTTGCAACAAAATGGATGCAATGGGAAACAACTATATTTAGTATAATTAGCCAGTCCCAAAAAGACAAATACCATATATTTTCCCTGGCCTGTGATAACTCAGAGTATCTAAAGTGTAAGTTATAGGAGTAAAATCCACATTTGAGATTGGACCATTGTTTACAGCCCTTGTCTCTACTGCTGAGGAACAGTTTTTTTTTTTTTTCCTTCATACTATTTGTTGAACTCTTTATTTACTGAAAGGTTAACCTTATGGGAGGAGGGTTTTTAGTCCCAGCTGCTCCACTTTCGATGCAGCTCTCTGCTGTGGTGTAGAAAAGCAGTAGAAGATGCCCCAAGTCCATGGACCCTGTACATGCATGTGACCCAAAAGAAGCTCCTGGCTCCTGCCTTGAGATCAGCTCAGCTCAGGCTGTTGTGGACATGTTGGGGGATTGAACTAGCAGATGGAAGACCTCTCTCTTTCTCTGCCCCTATCTGCCAAAATGTAACTCTGCCTTTCAAATTAATCGCCCAGGACGGGGATCCCCCAGGCTCGGTCATTTCCCTTGGGCCCAGTCGGGTGTGTAGGAACCCGTTTCTGGAACGCGGACTCCAGAGAGTGCGGGAGAACAGGACGACCCTGCGAGGGTCCAGGTGCGGCCGGGGACAGGAGGCACCGAGGTGCAGAACAGTCCCTTCCCTGCAGAGCTGCCATCTTGTCCCTTACAAGGCGGAAGGACCTCGGGAGCGGTAATAAATCCCATTTAAACAGTCAAAATGGCAGTTCCACCGAGGTTTGAACTCAGACCGCCGGATTCAGAGTCCAGAGTGCTCACCATTACACCATGAGACTGAGCTTAAGGTACTCGGGCTCCGGCCGCATGCGGACCGTGTTAACTACCAAGCGCGGGCTCCTGAGGCGGGAAGGCCACGCGGCTGCCCCGCGTCTGCTCGACCTCCCTAAGCACTGGTTGCCTGCGTGGCGCACAGTGGGGTTCCCGCTCGCCTCCGGGCTCCGGAGCCCGAAACGTCTGCCTTCAAAGCCGCCGTTGCCTGGGGAAGGATCGGTCCCTGCGCTCTCAGAGCCGAGTCTCTGTGGCGCAATCGGTTAGCGCGTTCGGCTGTTAACCGAAAGGTTGGTGGTTCGAGCCCACCCAGGGACGGCTACTGTTGCATTTTTACCAGGTGCTGCCCGCAGATGAGCACGTTCCTGTCTCTCGTCTTGTCTGCTGTCACCACAAAGGCCACCTCCCCACGTCATTGCACTTTCCTAGACCACCTGCTTGGCGCCCAGGAAGCCTGAAACACACACCGAGGAGGAACCCAGTCCTGGGGGCCCAGTGGGCTGGCGCCGGTGAGGTCCGTTTGGGGGACTTGCATTTGACATCTGTGATACAACACCGACAACAGTGTTCGGTCCCCAAGTGTGTGCTCAGTAGTGCTTGCTTTATCAACAGCGTTCTCACCATTATAAATAATAATTTGTAAAAATAAGTTTCTGTACACTGTGCAAGTACTTTCAAATTCTTCTGAAGCCTGGTGGCTTCATGAGAACACCACAGCGGTCGTTGTACTGGGCACTGGGAGATGTATCATGATTGTCTTTCGCCCCTGTGCAGCTGTGTCCACATGTAGCGTTGCCTGTGCTACTGCTTCCTCATGGCTGGTACACAGGGCTTCAGATCTCAGCCAACTTGGAAACTGCTCTTTTTCTGGAATGGCACTAAGTCATATTCCAGGTGGTTTATGAACTCCGTTAGTGTCCCTCTCTTCACTTACTTGTCAGCACAAGCTTACTGTTCAGGGATCTCTGAACCTCCAACAAGGGGAGTGTGGCCCCCCCTTAGGTAGAGACTTGACCATGCTAAGCTCTTCCTCCCCCTTACAGCCATCTGACCTCCAAACCGTGTTCTTGCCTCTGACTCTGTGCACGGTCTGCGTCTGTCGGCTTATGTGAGTGTGGTTCAGTAAAACCCAGGTCTCTGAGCCCCGCGTGCAGCAGTCTCCTCCACCGCCATCCTCATCTGCCTCTTGTGTCTGGTTTTGGTCTTTGCTCCTACCTAGGGCTCCTCATGGATCCTAGGGTTCTTCTGCCTCAGCCCTCACCTTCCACTGCTCTCATGCCAAGGCCACCAGGCCGCATCACTGGGCTGGGACCCAACAAGAGTGATCGTGTCTCACACACAGCCCAGTCTTCCTCATATAGCAGCACTGGGTGTGAGAATGATGTGAATGTGCTAGAGCTGGGAAGCAGGTGACCATGAAGCTTGTTCCCCATCAGCCTGTCAGTGCAGCCCCTCAGGCCCTGCAGTGGAGTTCAGGGAATTAGCAGGAAGCCTTCTCTTAAGTGAATGTGAATGCCTTGCCTGACTGTAATTCTCTCCTGGACAGGATGCACCTCCAACCTCTACTGGCAGGTCCTGCATTCCATTGTTCAGCTGTATGAGGAAAACAGGGTCCTCAGGGAAAAATACCAGAGACTCCCTGTGTGCAGGAGCCCTGCGTGCAGAGGTAAGTGGTGAGGGCACAGTGGGAGGTCTTTGAAAATGTGGCCTTCAAGGAGTCTTCTCATGAAAGAAACCACTCAGAGAGCTTTTAGGTCTTCTTCTCCCAAAGAGAACCCACCAGCAAGGAGACCGAACTTTTAGGGAATAGCTTCTGGGTTTGCATTTGCCTCCCCTACAACGGATGGAACAAATCAAAACCAAACCCCAAACCCTTCCCTAAGAAGATGGATTGACTGGAAACACCTAAGGAATGAGAAATAAGCATTTTCCACTTTTCATTAAAAAAAAAATTTTTTTTTGACATGCAGAGTTAGATTATGTGTGTGTGTGTGTGTGTGAGAGAGAGAGAGAGAGAAAGAGAGAGAGAGAGAGAGAGAGAGAGAGAGAGAGAGAGAGAGAGAGAGAAAGGTCTTTCTTCCATTGGTTCACCTCCAAAATGGCTGCTACAGTCAGTGGGCTGTGCTGATCTGAAGCCAGGAGCCAGGTGCTTCTCCTGGTCTCCCATGCAGGTGCAGGGCCCAAGCACTTGGACCATCCTGCACTGCCTTCCCTGGCCACAGCAAGAGAGCTGGACTGGAAGAGGAGCAACCGGCGCCCCCACCGGGGCAAGAACCCGGATTGCCAGCATCACGACTCACTAGGTTAATCCTCCACATCACTTTATATTAAAGAATTTTTTGGTTATTTACTGAAGGTATCCCTGGAGACGCCCTAAGGAGAAATTACCTTTGCAGAATGTGGCTTTCCCCTGGGATCAGGGGCATCAGCCGAGATCTATGCCTTGCTCTTTGCTTGGCAATTTCCCTTTTCCTGCTTCTGCTCACTTCTTTCCCCCAGCCCTGCCGTCCATCTGTACAAGAACACTGACAAGTCTCACCGGGCAAAGCGTGTTCCTGTTCCGGCCAAAGTCATGCTCACCCTGTAGAACTTGTCCAGCTTCCTCCAGGTGGAAGCCCTCCCTCAGCCTTCCCCAACACTCTGTGATGTAGCAGAACCATGTTGGAGTCCAGCTCAGGCTTTTGACCTCGAGGTCATGTGGGTTTAGTCCTTAGCCCCTTTCACCATGATCTTCTCACAGTCTTGTTATTGTCCAAGGACCCTGGTGGCTCTCACACTGTAGGGCTCTCCCTGTGGCCCCACCCTCCAATGAGATGGATTTAGGAGAATTTTCCTGCAGATGTCTTCTCTTGGCTGTAACAAGTCTGTGAATGTGCATGTTTGAGCTATGGCTCTCATCCCGGGGCCTGACAAAGACCTTTATTTTCCCCAGGGGCAGCACGGAGGGTAAACTGAGGCCGAGGAGGAGCTGGTGCGGTCTGGCTAACTCACCTGCAGCAGCAGCTGGGAGCAGGGCTCTTGGCATCGTGCTGGGGCCCTCTGTCCCACGCCACGGGCAGCTAGCACACTTCAGGAGACTCTGCCTTGAATGTGCTAGCGCCACCATCTCCTTCCGGCCTGTAGTCCACTCCTGGAACTTCTCCCCTTCCGCACAGTCAGGCTCCCTCCCCCTGGAGTCCATCTACACCCAGCTGCAGCCCCAGCCCCAGGCAGTTATCAGCAAGACCACACAGAAGATTGTTAATGAGTTGTTTTTGTTTGTTTATTTATCTCTTTCAGGTAACAACTGAAGTATTAAATGACTTGTTTAATTTCAATACCAAAGGTTAAGTCACCAATAATTCTCCAATTGATGAGAAAATAAAACAACAAGGCAAGCCCAAATCAAAGAAGTCACCATCTCTGAGAACCAACGACATGACAGGACCAATGGACCCTTTGCTTGCAGAAATCGCAGCCCTTCTTCTGCAAATGGGACAGCCCCTAAGACACCAATGCCCAGATAGGAGAGGATCCTCAGAGGCCCTCATCCTCTTCCCTCCCCTTCCCAGCCAGGAAAGAGCAAGGATTTGAGTCCAGGAACAGGCAGAAACAAGTGCCTGCAGATGATTCACCAGCTCTCAGACAGTTGTTCATTTTCCTTGAACAGTGGGGTTTAGAAAACTCAGAGAATAAATTTCATTTTATATATATTTGGTTGCCTATCTTTTTTGTACAAGTTGAAATTCAAACTTTCTTTCTCCAGCTTGAAACAGCAATGTCAAGCATTCTTTTTAAAGGTGTTGTTATTTGGAAGGCACAGTGACATGCAGACACACACACACACACACACACACACACAAAGCAAGAGAGATAGAGAGAGGGAGAGAGAGGGAGAGAGAGAGAGAAATATCTTCACTCCCCAAATGCCTCCAACAGCCAGGGCTGGGCCAGGTGGAAGCTGGTGCCATGAGGCCCGTCGAGGTCTGAGTCCTGGCTGGCAAGTAACCCAGTCTGTGAGCCATCACTGCTCCCTCTAGGCACATCAGCAGACAGCTGGACTGGAAGTGGAGGCAGGTCTGATACTTGGCTTGATATGGGATGCAGGTGTCCCAGCGGCAGCCCAGCCCATGGCACCATGATGTCTGCCCCTGAACTCCCATCTTTTTTTTTTTTTATATATATACTCAGATTAATTCTTTTTTTTTTTTAAGGTTTATTTATTTTATTTGTGAGAGAGACAGAGAGAGGTCTTTAATCTGCTGGTTCACTTCCCAGTTGGCCTCAGTGTCCAGAGCTACACCGATCTGAAGAGAGGAGCCAGGAGCTTCTTCCAGGTCTCCCACGGAGGTGCAGGGGCCAAGGACTTGGACCATCTTCTACTGCTTTCCCAGGCCATAGTAGAGAGGTAGATTGGGAGTGGAGCTGCAGGGTCTTGGAATGGTGCCCATATGGGATGCCGGCACTGCAGGCAGCAGCTTTATGCACTACGGCACAGTGGTGGCCCCTAAACTCCCATCGTCATAGGTGCACTCCTGTATACTACAGAGTGGTAGCACCAGTCCAGGTGCATCAATCATTCCAGAATCAAATGTCACTAAGTCCCTGGGATCGCACAGAAAAACTACATTGGGTCCCCCACTCTGACAATTGACATAGGTCAGGCAAGAAATTCTGTGATGTAGGAGGCAGGTCTGTAGGGTCTGTAGGAGAGCAGGGTCACACAGGTTCACTGCTAGGCAACCCAAGGGAACAGTCACAGAATCTTTGCAAAGAGTCTTGAGAGGCGGCTCTTCACTCCTGATGTTGAAAGTCCTTCTGAAGAGCCCAGATTTCCGTCCTAAAGGTTTCAGTGCAGCCCACAGACTGAGCCATGTGCCCAGATTGCACTGGGCAATTTCACAAACTTCACTCCTGTTTGGATTTGACTTGTCTTTGGCAATCCACCATAAAGCTGGACATCTTGGAAACACAGGAAGCCCCAGGCTTGCCAGACCTCTAGGCTAGCAGGCTGACTCAGGGAGGCACCAGGAAGACACTTCCCCCACACGCTGGTGTGGCAGGGGCCTTGGAGGAGAGTGCACTGCAGATGGTGATCTCCATGTGCTGGGAGCAGTGAATGCCGACGTCCATCAGCGACAAACAAAAGGCAGAGCCCCCGAGTTTCCATGGTGGGCGTCAGCCGGCTCTCCACAGACTCCTGTTAAATTTTCCTGCACACTTTCAAAAGTTCATTTCTTACTGCACTGTAGTGATGGAGTTGAAGCCCCATAGTTGTGTAGCCTGGGGTATGTGGCTCGTGGGACTCGTCAAGCGACAGGGGCCTGAGTGGGAAATGGAGATGACAACAGCAGGCCCAGAGTGAGAGTTGCGAGGAATGTGGGAGCATAAAACGACCATTCCCTGACCGGGAATCGAACCCGGGCCGCGGCGGTGAAAGCGCCGAATCCTAGCCACTAGACCACCAGGGACACACAGCCCACGACGTCTGGTGTCCTTCCCTAGCAGCAGCAGCAGCAGCAGCAGCTGCGTTGGACACGCACGTCGGAGAAGAACTAATCCATCTTACCACACCTGCGCCCTGTCCTGCCTTCAGGGAAGCCCTGAGAGGCCGCCCCCTCCAGATTCTCGCCAAAGGGCGAACCGCACCGGATGCACCACGAGCCCCGCCCCGCAGGCAGCCTGGCGTCCCGGCTGCGCTCAGAAACCACGCAGCCTTGGGGAGAAGACAGCGGGCCTCCGGGGAAGTGTGCGCAGGCGCCAGGGCACCCGGGGGTGGCCGGCGGGAGGGAGACCCGAAGGCGCCCAGGGTACAAGGAGCTGAGAGTTGAGCCGCTACGAGCTCCGACGACAACGCACACGCAAGCGGGGACACAGACGCCAGAGGGAATCTCTCTCAAGCAAGGCCTTGAGGTCCCCAGAGACCACCACGAGACCCTCCCCCAAACCCTCTCGCCCCCGAGTGTTTCCATCGCAGCTGGAGCTCGGTCCCCATCCTCCCCACGCTCAGAACAGTCCCAAACACGAGGGCTCTGACGCCGGGGCGTTCCTCGACTCCACGTCTAACCCGCCAGGAGCGCGTGTGTTCCTGTGGCTCGAGGACGGGCCTTGCTGTCACCCGGTGCTTCCTCGTGGTGACGGAGTTCAAGCAAGCGGCGCGGACCAAGGGGAGCAGACCCATGTCCCTCGCGCCCCCCGGGAGTGGCACTGGGCGGTCCTTGCGCGCCTTCGTCGGCTCTGTCCTCCCCTTCAGCCTCTGCCTGGCCTGCCCCGGGCCCAGGGACCGTGGCGGGGCCCTGGCTGCGCGGCTCCTGTGGGAGCGGCGGGCACCCGGCAGCTCCCGGGGCGGCCCGCGGAGGAGCTCCAGCGGCTCCCTCGGGGATGTGCGGGGGCGCGGCGAGGCGCAGGCGTGCGGGCCCGCAGGGAGTGCGGGTTCCCCAGAGGCGGGCGCCCGTGCTGCTCCCGCAGGAGAACGGACACTGCCCTCTCTGTCCCGCAAGACCTTAACGTGTTCGTGGAAACGCGGGGTTTGTTATCCTCTGTGGATGGGGGAAGTGACCGATGGCTACGGGAAGGGGACGAGAAAGACACGACATGGTCTAATCTGAAGCACTAGGGCGCCCGGTTCATCTGCATGGCTTTCAGGGAACTATTTTGGCCGCTGCTCCTGTGTTGGTTTCCGTAGTGTAGTGGTTATCACGTTCGCCTCACACGCGAAAGGTCCCCGGTTCGAAACTGGGCGGAAACAGACTCATTTTCCTGAAGCCAGGAGAATAAGAACAGAGTGAGGAGAAGTGGCCGTGTCCACGCAGCTCACTTCAACCAGACCTCGTTTCTCTTCTCCCGTGCTGGCCATTGTCACACCACTCCCAACAGGTTTACAAGAGGAAAATGCTTTCAGGGTTTCTTTCCTCTCTTTCTCTTCTTTTCTTTCAAATATTTGTTTATTGATTTGAACTACAGAGTTAGAGAAAGATGGAGACACAGAGAGAAGTCTTCCTTCTGCTGGTTCACTCCCCAAATGGCCTCAACAGCTGAAGCTGAGACAATCCACAGCCAGGTGCCAGGAGCTTTCTCCAAATACCCAGGTGGGTGTAGGGCCCAAGGACTTGGCCATCCTCCGCCGCTATCCAGGGAAGCAGCCGGGACACGTACTGGAGACTATGGGGAAGCCAGCGCCTCAGACCATGGTGTAGGCCCCTCAGGGTTTCTCACAGTGAATCTTCTCCATAGGCCTCAGTCCTCTGCCTAGGCTGACCTGAACCAGTGCTTTCTGGTTTGTGAGCTCCAGAGGGGAGCTGAGGAGGGACCTGCTTGGCTTCCCATCCTATGGGAACACAGCGGCAGAACCCAGTGACTGGTGGAGGGAAACTGAATTTAAATCCGCATCTGGATTTCAAACCAAGCTGATACTGTCAATATTCCTCAGGCACCCCGGTTGAAAGTATATATTTACATTAACCCACCCCTATCCCAGAGGATTCTCAGGACACTGTGAGGGTCCCACGCCCCCTCTGAAGGTTCAGGCAGTCGACAGTTTTAATAACTGGAGCTCCAGCATGTGCTGAGTGCGTCCTGTGGCTCCCAACCCCTTGCCCACCCTCTCTTCTGCTTTGTCCCCGGGGTTCTCGGCGCTGTCTCCACTGGTGTGCTGTCTTCACCACAGCCAGAGCTTTGCCTTCTGTCCCAGGAGAGCTTTAGCGCCCTGGTCTTAGATGGCGCTGCTTGGAAGGGTTTGGGTGGCCATTGGAGGATGGCCCAAGTGATTGGTTTCCTGCACCCTTGTGGGAGACCTGGAAGAAGCTCCTGGCTTCAGCCTGGTGCAGCCCCAGCTCTTGAGGTCATTTAGGGGATAAATCAGCAGATGAAAGATTTTTCTCTCTCTCCCTCTCCTGTGTTTTGACATAACTCTTCCTTGCCTGCCTCCATGGATGGAGAAGCAGTTCTACTTGCCTTTGGCAATCAGGGTCCATCACCCTAGCCAGCATGGTAGCTTCCTTTTTAGCTTGTGGATTCAGAGGCATGAGACGCCCAAAGTGGCTGAGTGGCAGTCTTAATGTTCGATAGAACCATTGTCTGTTGATGGGAACATTCTTCCCTTTTGAACTAAGACTTCCAGACCAGAAGAACGTGAAGGCAAAGGTAGAGAAAGCCAAATTTTGCTAATGTATTACTAGTGGTAATAATGAGTGGTGCCACTTCCATTTCCACTCCTGGGTCCCTGGACCTGTGAATCCTGGCTATGGGAGAAACAGCACTGCCTAGTGAACGGTCGCCTGGAGAACCTTGTCCCACATAGCTGGCATAGTAGCTGAGGCTTCAAGAGGTCATCCCACTGTTCTAAGCAGACCAGAGGCTTCAGGATCTGAGAGAATGTGGTGAAATCAATGAATTCCATGAGTGTAGGCCCACGGCTGCAACTCATTTGTGACAGAGTGAGTTCCTTGACCAGAAGCCACGCCATCATCACCGCAACTGTGAGTAAGGCATTCTGGAAGTCCATCCATCCAATGTTATGTTTCCTTCACTATTATCCTATACCCTTAATACCAATTTCCACATATATCTCCTGTGTCTTTGTACATTGGAAGAGTCACGTAGCTCTTTTGGAAGATACTGCACCTCCTCAGGGGTTTCGAAGACAAGTGTGGGTGAGTCCATGAGGACTCAACATTCTATTCTGAGGCCATTACCTCAGAGGAGAGCACTGAAGGCTCCCCAGGCAGAGTTGAGTGAATCCCCTCCAATGCGTGTTGAAAGGCTCCTTTACTGGCAAGGAGAACACAGCCAAATTTAGAGCTTTAATGCCTGCATCTTCATCTGGCTTTTCTCATATGTGCCTCTTTCATTTCCCATGATTCCAGACCTTCTCAATCAACTCCCTCACTTAATAGTGGACACTGTGCAAGTTGGGTGCTGGAGTCCAGCTCCAGCCGGTAAAAGTTCACTAGATCTATTCCACAGTTTTGACATCCTAAGCATTGTTGCATTTGTTGTACCTACTGAATTAAAGCTTCAGTAACATTTATTTTTGTTTTAGTGGGAAGTATATACCAGGGAGTTTGTTGCCTTTTACTTCTTTCCCACAAACAGTTCAACCTTGTGTAAAGCAACAACTCCTTCTCCTACACTGACATTTGACTTAACATCCTACCAAACAATGGACATTTTGGGGATTATGAGACTAAGTGCTCCTCCCTAAAAGTAGAAATACAGCAGTCCTTAGCAGGACCACCAGGAAGCTCTGGCTTTCTTATGCAGAGTGCAGTTCCCATCAAACCTGAAACCACCAAGAGGACCACAGGTGTCATTCTCATGCCTTGCTGAGACACCTTCTGCTGTGACCTTGTCAGCCAGCCTAAGTTGCCTTGGCCTCACCAGTTGGCAATTCAGTTTGCTTTGTTACTCAGCCCCTCTTCTCAGGATGTGTGGTTTCCCCCAGTCTCAGCTCTCAGGCGACAGGGGATAGAGGTTCTTTCAGGGAAGAGAAAGGACATTTTAGGTCACTTACCTTCGGTGAGGAGGTCTATGTGTTCTTCCTCAACATTTGACTGTTGTTTATCTTTAAAGATAAACACTTCGTTTTCTTTCATTAAAGATGTAATTTTCAGGCCAACACCAGTTGACGCACACACTGCAGGGGACGCGGACCCATTCTCAGAACTGCATTGGAACCCATGGATTAGGAAGTGGCGGCCCAGGTCAAGAAATCTGGTTCACGGTGTCTGTGCCCCAGGCTCTCTGGGTGCTCCCGCCAGCTCCACGGCTCCTCTCCTTCCACAGGGAGGCAGCTCAGCGCTCAGCCCAAGGTCACTCCATGATCGAGGACCTGGGCGTTCTTGAAGTTTTCAGTGACCATCCTGGAGCCTAGGTGGTAATGGAAGTGGCTCCAAGAATCAAGATTCCAAACTGCAAAAACTCCCTTATGTGCTTATTGAGCGCAGTAATTCTGAGATCCTACTAAGATTTTCTGCTTCAGGGGGGACATGTCATTAGTTCAGGGTCACCTAGACAAGGGTCCTAGCACCGGCCCATGCAGTGTAATTTTGCAGAGAAGGGTAAAGATGCCCAAAACGCAAAAAGCACACCTGCATTGGCCGGGAATCGAACCCGGGTCTCCCGCGTGGGAGGCGAGAATTCTACCACTGAACCACCAATGCACCTGCTACTGCCTAATTCAAAGTGATAACTACTGAGAGGATCCCCCAAAACAGCCATGGTTGCAAAAGAGGTTTATTGTAGTGTGGATTAAAAGCTAACAAACACACCCATACAGAAGTCTTTTCATAGAAGACTTTCACCAAACTATCAATATCAAAATGTCAAACTTTACCTGAAGCAACTCAAAAAAGGTTCTTTCCAATTGTATGACAGAGCTCCATAGTGAAACATCCGAAATTCATTCAGGTTGCTTGTTTCTACTGCTGTCTCCAACGGTCCACTTCATAGTGTTGCCTTAGTGCTTCTTAGAAGGTGACCTAACTGGTAGGGTTAGGTAAGTAAGGTTCTGATCAGAGGAGAAAGAAGCAGCAGCAGACGCAAAAGAAAGGAAACCAAAGGACAGAATCAACATAGAGAAATGAAGAAGGAAACTTTGGTTCATGGAATTGTGCTCTGTAGGATTTATTTATTTATTTGTAAAATGGCTTCCCCCCCCCATAACTTCCCTTCCACCCACACCCCCCCATCTCCTACTCCCTCCACATCAAGATTCATTTTCTTTTTTTTTTTTTCTTTTTTTTTTCTTGACAGGCAGAGTGGACAGTGAGAGAGAGACAGAGAGAAAGGTCTTCCTTTGCTGTTGGTTCACCCTCCAATGGCTGCCGTGGTCGGCGCGCTGCGGCCAGCGCACCGCGCTCATCCGATGGCTCCTGCCAGGTGCTAGGTGCTTTTTCCTGGTCTCCCATGGGGTGCAGGGCCCAAGCACATGGGCCATCCTCCACTGCACTCCTGGGCCACAGCAGAGGGCTGGCCTGGAAGAGGAGCAACCAGGACAGAATCCGGCGCCCGACCGGGACTAGAACCCGGTGTGCCGGAGCTGCAAGGTGGAGGATTAGCCTGTTGAGCCATGGCGCTGGCAAGATTCATTTTCAATTATCTTTATATACAGAAGACCGATTTAGTATCTATTAAGTAGAGATTTCATCGGTTTGCACCCACACAGAACATAAAGTGTAAAATACTGTTTGAGTACTAGTTACAGCATTAATTCACATTGGACAACACATTAAGGACAGAGATCCCACATGAGGAGTAAGTACACAGTGACTCCTGTTGCTGACTTAACAATTTGACACTCTTGTTTATGGCATCAGAAATCTCCCTAGGCTCTAGTCATGAGTTTCTAAGGCTATGTGGGCCCCTCAGGGGTAGCTAGAACCTCCTTCACAGGCAGGCTGCCAGCTGGGGCTGGAAAGCTTGTCTCTAGAGCAACTGGCATCTCCCCTACTGATAGCTGCTTGTGCTGCATGTGTGATCCTGGGGCTTTAAATCACAGCTCCAGGGTGTGTGCACTCTTTCAGCCAGAGGGGGCAGGGGAAGGCACTGAGCCCCTGGGGAGAGTCAGACTGGCTCTAAGGAGATCCTGGCTACCTTGTGTGACCCTTGGCTTTTTAAATCACACCTTCAAGATAGTTACAGTCTTCCACTCAGAGCTAGCAGAGGAGGGGACTGAGCCCCTAAAGAGACTGGCTGTCTCCAGGAGACCCCCGCTATCTTCATGAGCCCCAAGCCAGTCAACATACAGAATGTGAAAGCCCTGCCCAATGGGCACCCCAATAGGACAACCAAACGAACAGGCAGTAATGGCTTAAAACTTGGGACATGTCCTCAAAGCCAGTGTCCAGCTCAGGCACTCCGCCGCTCTCCTCTCGGACCAGACGCCTTCTCTGTCACTTGCCAATCAAATCCAAGTTTCTTTTCAAATAAAAGTGTCTGCCTCTCTGCCAACTGTTTCTTGGCTTTTTGTTTCTCTACTAAGCTGAGTAAGGAACCCCTGCGACGGTCCTGCAAGTGCGCTCCCCTTGGCCAGCAGTAAGAAAAGCCTTCCACCAGCATATGCAATGACGGGTGTGTTGAAGGAGACACAGACGACCTTTGTGGCCAGGCGGGCGACCTCGCGACAGGACTCACTGACAGGGAGAAGAAACCGGGCTGGCACACGACAGGGGGCTCAGGAAGCATGAGAAGATAGGAAAGCACTGCATAGAAGCCAAAGCATGAGTGAGCTGGAGTGACCATGTGAGAAATTATTGTAGAACTTTGGTGCAGGCATAGAACAAGAGAAGTATTCCAGGTCACCTTTTTTTTTTTTTTTTGAAAACTTTTGATAGGCCTGCAAAAAGCTTTGTATATCTACCTTTTAGTAGAAAAAAGGACAGGGGAGAACACGCACGCAGTCCCCACAACCACAAATTCTGCAGTCTTGCTTCCCTCGCAGGGGTCAGCACTGCTGCAGTGCAATGGCCGAGCCTCGCCCTGGGAGAACCACCTGCCTGATCATGGTGTCTCCCCTGCCAGGTAAATATAACTTCTGACTCTTCCACCCCAGCACAGCTGCGCACAACTCGCTCTGTACACACACGGTGACTTCCTCTCCTCCTGAGGCTCTCCTTGTGCAGATCCGCAGATCCCACGGAGTGTCCTGCAACAGGCCAGGAGGATTTCCAGAGCGTGGGACTCGTGCGTGGTTCTGCAGTCGGTGCTGGTGAAGCAGCCCCCACACGGCCTCATCTGCATGGGCGCCGCCCCTCAGGGTCCCCGCGGGCCGCGCCCTTCCCCTGGCCTACTTCCGGCCTCGAGGTCGCGCCTAGGGACCTTAGGTGGTTCGTGAAGTAGCACAAAGCAGCCATAGTTGTGCACCCAGCGAGAGCGTCCCGGAGACTGGCCATCAGCCACGCTTACCGCGTTTCGTCGTTTGTGTTAGCCACACTTGGTGCTAGAAAGATGGTTTTCAGTCTAATTCCACCAAGACGAAGCTATGCGGCCCCAGCAGAGAGGACCGGGCCAGTCTCACACTCGGGGAGGGACACTGCCATCATCTCACGGCTGTCTCCTCACCTCACCGGGGCTTAGTTCATTGCTGCGCCTGTTCCATTCCACAAAGGCAGACGGAAGACCACACGAGTCTGACAAAATCCCTCGGGGAAGCTGCATCTGAGGAGCTTAGTGTGTGACTTTCAAAGTATAGACGTTTAGTGCGTAGAGGGCAACTCTGAACTTTCCGCAGTGCCCTACAGTGTGTTAGTAAAACGGCGCAGTCTTATCTATGGTGTGATCTACACCCGGACACCAATCTAGGGGCTAGCCCCCTCCAACCCCCGCCGCCATCGCTGGAAACCAGGTGGCCACATGTCCCAACTGATGGAACAAGGACATAAAGGCTCAGCCATTCTCCCTCACTGCCCACAAGAGAGAAACTTTGGTATGTATTTCTTGCCCTGGCAGCTCAATTGGTTCCCACACCCTATCTATCGCCTTCATATTCCAGCCTGCATTCTTTTCCAGGTTCCCAAAGCCTTGCCCAGTTCCTTGAATTCCCTTTGCCTGCTGTTCCCTACCCCCACCCCCAGCCCTAATCCTCCTTGAAAAGGTCCGGTCCCTGGGGTCAGAGCTTTCTGGAAAGGGTCTTAGATGGGAGAAAATGAGACAGAGAGAAAATGAGAGGCATGGAGAGAGGACTCCTATCCAATAATTTACTCCTTAAATGGGCACAACAGCTGGGGCTGTGTCAGGCCAAAACCTGCCTAATCCAGTCTCCCCATGGGTAGAGACCCATGTGCTTGCGCCCATTTCCCCTCAGCAGATGGCAGCTGAGGTCTCTCTGGGTCCCTTTAGTTGTGGCGGGACTGCCTGGAGCCACCCAAACTCGCGCAGCTCCACACAGGCCTGGAACTGCCTCCTGCCTTTTTCCTCTCTGAGATTTCCTCCAACCCCCTTGTCTTCCCAGCTGCTGTGGTGGCCTCCACCTTGTCTGGCAACTCGAAATGAACAGACAACCGAGCTTTGCTCTCAGGCACATCTGTGAGACTGGAACAGCGGCTCCATTCTTCCAGGAGTCTGCCTGCAGTCCCCAGCAACTTCAGATCATTTTTTAAGAAAGATTTTCCATTAGCTTTTCTGCTGTCTCTGTGCTGGCCCTGGAAGCCATTTGAGAGTGAACCAACGGAAGAAAGACCTTTCTCTCTGTCTTTCCCTCTATGACTCTATGTCTATGACTCTACCTGTCAAAAAAAAAAAAAAAAAAAACCTCAGGCTCTCATCACAGCATTGTAATGCATTTCATCCATGCCCTTCCTTTGATCAAGTGATTGATCAACTATGACTTTGTTTCCTCTTTTCTAAAGTGGGTCAAGTTGACATCCTTTGAGTGATATAGAGATCAATTGAAGTGATGCTTGTGAGCTGTTTCGTTTCAGGGTTCAGTTTACGCACCAGATAAAGCAGATCCTGATGTTGGGAAAGTACATTTCTCCAGCGACACTTGATAGAGAGAATCACCCTGGGAACATCTGAGAGCACCAGAGGGCCAGGGCTGATGGTGCCTGGGCTGTGCTCTGGGTGTGATGGAGGTGGACAGGGTTGCTGCAAGTAGAGTCTGCAGGAGGAGCATTAGTGGGAATCAACCCATGCTCAGTTGGGTGGCTTTGGGGTGGAAATGAAGGTTCCAGCTGGAGAAAACCTGAAGGCAACTATGCAAGGGTCCTGTGAGCTGGAGAAGAAGACCTTGTAGACATCCTGCATCCACATCAGGAACACCCTGTGCAGGGATAGGACATCCTTCCGAGGCTCTGCTCTTGAGGTGAACCCAGAGGCCTCCTGGAGCTATTCTCCCAGAGCTTTCTGAATATCCACGCAGAAGGTTCAGTCTCTGATCATAGAGTCCCATGTCTATGGTGTCTGAATGGGGCTGCTTAGTTTCTGACTCACTTTCTATTCTTGCTTTGCAGAGAATCACAATGTTCAGAAATATGGAGACAGAGAGGGGACCCTGGCCCACAGGTAACTCTGAATGCTGAGGGGCTGGTGATGGAGCGAGGAAAACTAGAGAGGATTCCAAAAGCAAGGGATCCAAAGAGAGCTCCAAGTTAACACCTTGAGCAACAAACAAAGCCAACCCAGAGACTGCGGATGGGACCTCTTCTTCATGGATTTCATAAGGATGTGCCCCCACTGGCATAGAGCATCTGATGCAGGCACAGTGGCCCATAGAGGAGCGTGAAGAGAGCACGGGGAAGTTTCGGCCAACTCCATAATCCATATTCTCAACCTGCCTTTCATGGGACAGCTCTTTTCCTGAGATGGTCTTTTTTTTCAAGAGTTATCTATTAATTTGAAAGGCAGAGTTACATTCTGAGAGATGGAGAGAGAGAGAGAGAGAGAGAGAGAGAGAGAGAGAGAGAGAGAGAGGTCTTCCATCTGCTAGGTCCTTCCCAAATGTTCACAATAGTCAGAGCTGAGCTGATCTGAAGCCAGGAGCTTCTTTTGGGTCTCCCATGCGGGTGCAGGTTCCATGGACTTGGGCATCTTCTACTGCTTTTCTAGGCCACAGCAGAGAGCTGCATTGGAAGTGGAGCACCTGGGACTAGAAACCCTCCCCCCATATGGGATACCACTACTGCAGTCAGTGGCTTTACCCACAATGGCACAGCACCAGCACCCACCCTCCGAAAGGGTCATGATAAATATGGTCCGTGGATGGTATCCCTGCATTTTCCAACCATGTAGAAATAAAGACAGCCTTGCTCAGTTATCAGGCATCCTGTCCCCTTGCCTCCTCCCAAGGTCCCATCAGAGTGACAATTGAAAGGTGATTTTCCTAAAGACAGGTCTCTGATATTGCCAACCCCTGGTAAATGGCCACAATGTCATGTTTTGTGCAGCAACAAAGGTTTTCTTTTCTTTTTTTTCTGTTTTCCCCAAACCTAGGGTGGTTTATTTTCATTGCTGCAATGCTGCCCAAACCAACAGCTGGCATGTCTGGTGAAAGAAAGGCCATGAGTAACTGTGGTACCAGCAGCATGCTCCCCTTCCAAAAACGCCCAGAGGCCAGGGCAGCTCCTGCATGGACAGAGGAGCCCCCTGGGCAGCAGCATCGCTGGTGTGTGTTTAGAACACAGCCTCAGCCTTTGTCTTCTCTCTCTTGATGTCCAGCTTTCATTTCCTGCAGTATTTGCCAATATCCTTTTCTTGGCGGGAGAATGAGACTGTGTCAATTCACTTAGGACCCTCTGGGCAATTTGCATAGCAATATCAACCCCATCAGGCTTGTCTTTCTCCCTCCCCTTCACGTGGCAGCTATAAGTAGGTGCCCTTTATTGCTCAGATCATCCTCCTAGGAAGGAATCCCCATTTCCCTTTCCCATTTCACCCTGAGCTGCAGAGGAAGTGTTTACCATGTGTTGAACTGGTCTGGGTGAGGTATGTAGTAGAGGAAGGTATTACCAGTTCCTGCAAGTCACACCGAGGAGGTGGCCACAGCTTCTGAGGGGAACTGTCTGGCCTTACCTGGAGGCCCTCAGTGTGATTCCTCCTCTTTGCCTCTCTTCCACCTCCCATCCCCTGGGTGGAGGCAGCCCTGGTGAGTGTGCTCAGCGCTTGCCCATTCTTCACTTGAAACCTGCCTGCAGGGCTCCTGCAGGAAGGGGACCTGTGTTCTCTGATGAGAGGATGACGTTCGCAGAGGGATGGGGAGAGGCAAGGATCTTGTTTGGCAGCCCTCAACTGTCCCGTAGTGACACGGATTCTTCCTCCTCCTCCCCTCCCTCATTTCACGTCCTGGTGGAACGACTGCAGAAGATGAGATCCAGAAACTGCGGCAGCGCCTGAAAGAGACCATGGAGGTCAATGTCAGCCTGCGACAGAGGCTGCAGCAACACCTCAGCACCATGGATAGAGACAGCGGTAGGGGGGTCTGAGTGGTCTGAATCTGGCAGTGGGTGTGTTTCCCTCGTTAGGCCCCTGCAGCAGAGCTTCACAGAATCTAAGGGCATGATACACCTGCTTCACCCACTTCTTTACTAATGGCCTGGATAGAGAGCGAGCACAAGTGCAGTTCCTCTTATTCTGCAAGTTTGCAAATAGGCTTAGGTAGAGACTTGACTATGCTGAGCTCTTCTTTCCCCTAACAGCCATCTGATCTACAAACCATGTTCGTGCCTCTGACTCTGTGCATGGTCTGCGTCTGTGGGCAGTCTTCCCCGCTGCCATTCTCATCTGCCTCCTATGTCTCGAATGGTCCTTGCTCCTACCTAGGGCTCCTCATGGATCCTAGGGTTCTTCTGCCTCAGCCCTCACCTTCCACTGCTCTCATGCCGAGGCCACCAGGCCGCATCACTGGGCTGGGACCCAACAAGAGTGATTGTGTCTCACACACAGCCCAGTCTTCCTCATATTGCATCACTGGTGTGAGAATGATGTGAATGTGCTAGAGCTGGGAAGCAGGTGACCATGAAGCTTGTTCCCCATCAGCCTGTCAGTGCAGCCCCTCAGGCCCTGCAGTGGAGTTCAGGGAATTAGCAGGAAGCCTTCTCTTAAGTGAATGTGAATGCCTTGCCTGACTGTAATTCTCTCCTGGACAGGATGCACCTCCAGCCTCTACTGGCAGGTCCTGCATTCCATTGTTCAGCTGTATGAGGAAAACAGGGTCCTCAGGGAAAAATACCAGAGACTCCCTGTGTGCAGGAGCCCTGCGTGCAGAGGTAAGTGGTGAGGGCACAGTGGGAGGTCTTTGAAAATGTGGCCTTCAAGGAGTCTTCTCATGAAAGAAACCACTCAGAGAGCTTTTAGGTCTTCTTCTCCCAAAGAGAACCCACCAGCAAGGAGACCGAACTTTTAGGGAATAGCTTCTGGGTTTGCATTTGCCTCCCCTAAACACCTAAGGAATGTGAAATGAGCATTTTTATTTTCATTTTTCATTTAAAAAAAAAATGGCCTGGAAGAGGAGCTGCTGGAACAGAACCAGCGCCCCCACCAGGACAAAAACCCGGAGTGCCAGCACCATGGCTCACTAGGCTAATCATCTGCCGATTTAGACAGTGAGAGAGAGACAGAGAGAAAGGTTTTCCTTTCTGTTGGTTCACCCCCCAAATGGCCACTATGGCCGGCGCTGCGCCGATCCAAAGCCCGGAGCCAGGTTTCCCATGCCAGTGCAGGGCCCAAGCACTTGGGCCATCTTCCACTGTCTTCTGGGGCCACAGGAGAGTGCTGGACTGGAAGAGGAGCAAGCAGGACAGAATCCGGCACCCCAACCTGGACTAGAACCCTGGGTGCCGGAACTACAGGCGGAGGATTAGCCTAGTGAACCAGGGCACCAGCCCTCACTTTGTATTTAAGAACTTTTTGGTTAGTTCCTGAAGATATTCCTGGAAACGCCCTAAGGAGAAAGTAGCTTTGCAGAATGTTGCTTTCCCCTGGGATCAGGGGCATCAGCCGAGATCTAAGACTTGCTGTTTGCTTGGCAATTTCCCTTTTCCTGCTTCTGCTCACTTCTTTCCCCCAGCCCTGCCGTCTATCTGTACAAGAACACTGACAAGTCTCACCAGGCAAAGCGTGTTCCTGTTCCAGCCAAAGTCATGCTCACCCTGTAGAACTTGTCCAGCTTCCTCCAGGTGGAAGCCCTCCCTCCACCCTCCCCAACACTCTGTGATGTAGCAGAACCATGTTGGAGTCCAGCTCAGGCTTTTGACCTCGAGGTCATGTGGGTTTAGTTCTTAGCCCCTTGTCACCATGATCTTCTCACAGTCTTGTTATTGTCCACGGACCCTGGTGGCTCTCACACTGTAGGGCTCTCCCTGTGGCCCCACCCTCCTATGAGATGGATTTAGGAGAATTTTCCTGCAGATGTCTTCTCTTGGCTGTAACAAGTCTGTGAATGTGCATGTTTGAGCTATGGCTCTCATCCCGGGGCCTGGCAAAGACCTTTATTTAATCTCAAGGAGCAGCCCTGTGGATAATCTGAGGCCGAGGAGGAGCTGGTGAAGGTCTGGCTAACTCACCTGCAGCAGCAGCTGGGAGCAGGGCTCTTGGCATCGTGCTGGGGCCCTCTGTCCCACACCACGGGGCAACTAGCACACTTCAGGAGACTCTGCCTTGAATGTCCTAGTGCCACCATCTCCTTCCGGCCTGTAGTCCACTCCTGGAACTTTTCCCCTTCCCCACAGTCAGGCTCCCCCTGACCTCCATCTCCATTCAGCCCCAGTCCCAGCCCAAAGCAGTTATCTGCAGGACCACACAGAAGACTGTTAAAGAGTTTTTGTGTTTGCTTGTTTATTTCTTTCAGGTAACAACTGAAGTATTAAATGACTTGTTATATTTCAATACCAAAGGTTAAGTCACCAATAATTCTCCAATTGATGAGAAAATAAAAAACAAGGCAAGTCTAAATGAAAGAAGTCACCATCTCTGAGAACCAAATTACACGGCAGGACCAATGGACCGTTTGCTTGCAGAAATCGCAGCCCTTCTTCTGGAATGGGACAGCCCCTAAGACACCAATGCCCAGATAGGAGAGGATCCTCAGAGGCCCTCATCCTCTTCCCTCCCCTTCCCAGCCAGGAAAGAGCAAGGATTTGAGTGCAGGAACAGGCAGAAACAAGTGCCTGCAGATGGTTTACCAGCTCTCAGACACATGTTCATTTTCCTTGACTGGTAGGGTTTAGAAAACTCAGAGAATAAATTTTATTTTACATATATTTTGTTGCCTATCTTTTTTGTACAAGTTGAAATTCAAACTTTCTTTCTCTGCTTGAAACAGCAATGTCAATCCTTTTTAAAGGATTCACTGCTCCCTCTAGGCACATTAGCAGACAGCTGGACTGGAAGTGGAGGCAGGTCTGATACTTGGCTTGATATGGGATGCAGGTGTCCCAGCAGCAGCCCAGCCCACGGCACAACAATGCCTGCCTTTGAACTCCCATATTTTCTTTTTTTTAATTCTTTATTTATTTTATTTGAAATTTAGAGTTACACATAAAGAGAAGGAGAGGCAGAGAGAGAAAGAGAGAGAGAGTGAGAGAGAGAGAGAGAGGTCTTTAATCTGCTGGTTCACTTCCCAGTTGGCCTCAATGTCCAGAGCTGCATTGATCAAAGCCAGGAGCCAGGAGTTTCTTTCAGGTCTCCCACGCAGGTACAGGGGCCCAAGAACTTGGTCCATCTCCTACTCCTTTTGCAGGCCATAGCAGAGAGTTAGATCTGGAGTGGAGCTGCAGGGTCTTGGAATGGTGCCCATATGGGATGCCGGCACTGCAGGCAGCAGCTTTATGCACTATGGCGCAGTGGTGGCCCCTAAACTCCCATCATCATAGGTGCACTCCTGTATACTACAGAGTGGTAGCACCAGTGCATGTCCATTAATCATTCCAGAATCAAATGTCACTAAGTCCCTGGGATCACACAGGAAAACTGCATTGGGTCCCCCACTCTGACAACTGACATAGGTCAGGCAAGAAATTCTATGTTGTAGGAGGCAGGTCTGTAGGAGAGCAGGTTCACACAGGTTCACTGCCAGACAACCCAAAGGAACGGTCGTAGAATCTTTGCAAAGAGTCTTGAGAGTCAGCTCTTCACTCTGGATGTCAAAAGTCTTCCTGAGGAGCCCAGATTTCCATCCTAAAGGTTTCAGTGCAGCCCACAGACTGAGACATGTGCCCAGATTGCACTGGGCATTTTCACAAACTTAAGTCTTGTTTGGATTTCTTTTTCTGAAGCTGCACTTTTCCTGTCCACTGACTTGTCTTTGTCAATCCAACATAAAGCTGGACATCTTGGAAACACAGGAAGCCCCAGGCTTGCCAGACCTCTAGGCTAGAAGGCTGATTCAGGGAGGCACCAGGAAGACACTTCCCCCACACTTGCCCTGGTGTGGGAGGGGCCGTGGAGGAGAGTGCACTGCAGATGGTGATCTCCATGGGCTGGGAGCAGTGAATGCTGAGGCCGTCAGCATCACCCGCAAAGCAGAGCGCCACAGACATTCTCCATCCAGGGTGTCAGCCAGCTCTTCACAGACTCCTGTTAGGCTTTCCTGCACAGTTTCAAAAGTTCATTTCTTTCTGCACTGTAGAGACAGAGTTGAAGCCACATAGTTGTGTAGTCTGGAGTATGTTGCTTGTTGGACTTGTCAAGTCAAAGACCTTAGTGGGAAATGGAGATGACAACAGCAGACCCAGAGGGAGAGTAGCAAAGAATATGGGAGCTTAAAAGAAGCCTTTCCTGACCGGTAATCGAACCTGGGCTGCAGTGGTGAAAGCTCCAATTCCTAGCCACTTACCACCAGGGACATACAACAGAGTTGTCTGGTGTGTTTCCCCTAACAGGTGAGCCTGCGTAGGAGACGCATGTCAAAGAACTAGTCCTTGTTACTACAGCTGCGTCTCTTCCCACCTTCAAGGCAGCTGTGTGGAGTGCCCACCAAATCCTCCTGAGGGACCAAGCTCTTAGTAAAGCAGGGGGCCACACTCCCCTTGTTGGAGGTTCAGAGATCCCTGAATAGTAAGCTTGTGCTGACAAGTAAGTGAAGAGAGGGACACTAACGGAGTTCATAAACCACCTGGAATATGACTTAGTGCCATTCCAGAAAAAGAGCAGTTTCCAAGTTGGCTGAGATCTGAAGCCCTGTGTACCAGCCATGAGGAAGCAGTAGCACAGGCAACGCTACACTGTGGACACAGCTGCACAGGGGCGAAAGACATGCATGATACATCTCCCAGTGCACAATACAAAGACCACTGTGGTGTGCTCATGAAGCCACTAGGCTTCAGAAGAATTTGAAAGTACTTGCACAGAGTACAGAAACTTATTTTTACAAATTGTTATTTATAATGGTCATCACATGTTGATAAAGCAAGCACTACTGAGGCACACACATGGGGACCGAACACTGTTGTCGTGTTGTATCACAGATGCCAAATGCAAGTCCCCCAAACGGACCTCACCGGCGCCTTGGTGTGTGTTTCAGGCCTCTTGGGCTCCAGTCGGTGGTCTAGGAGAGTGGAATGGCGTGGGGAGGTGGCCTTTGTGGGGACAGAAGACAAGAAGAGACAAGAATGTGCACACCCGCGTGCAGAGCCTGGTAAAAATGTAATGTTATACGTCCCTGGGTGGGCTCGAACCACCCCGTTAAAGCCATCTGCGCTCACCGATTGTCCACAGAGACTCGGCTTGGAGGGCACAGGTACCAAACCTTCCCCGGGCAACCTCTCCGAAAGGGAGACCTTTCGGGCTCCAACTCCGGCCACCGCCGAGAGGTGCGCGGGAGCGGCACTGTGCGCCACGCAGGCAACCGGTTCATAGGGAGGTCGGGCAGCCGCGGTCGCCCGCCCGCCATAGGTGTCTGCTCCTGGCAGTTAACACACTCCGGTCCGCATACCACCGGATAACATAGGTCTTAAGCCTGGTTCCATGGTGTAATGGCAGCAATCCGCGCTCAAATCGCGGTGGGACCTTTGCCCTTAACTTACTGAATCGCCATTTTGACTGTTTAAATGGGATTTATTACAGCTCCAGAGGTCGTTCCGCATTGTAGGGGTCAAGAAGGCAGCTCTGCAGGGAAGGGACTGTTCTGCACCTCGGTGCCTCCTGTCCCCGGCCGCACCTGGAGCCTCGCAGGGTCGTCCTGTTCTCCCGCACTCTCTGGAGTCCGCGTTCCAGAAACGGGTTCCTACACCCGCCCGGTCCCAAGGGAAATGACCGAGCCAGGGGGATTCCCGTCCTGGGCGAGGCTGGGGCTCCTGCCCTCGCCAGGAACGAAGGGGCGGAGGCACACAGGGCGCCTGTGGCCCTGCTGGGGCTGAAACCTGAGCCCACGGGAAATCACCCACGGTTATCGGGGGCAGGTGGGAAACGCCGGTGTCTGGATCGCGGATTTGGATCCCGGCAAAGTCTGGGTGGGACCTACTCGAGTGGGTTACAGACTTTTATCCAGGACACGAAGGTTTTCTGGGCGGTAGCCCCAGGGGAGAGGCCGTTCTACAAGGGAGCTCCCGGCCGGCCCTAGGCTCCGCCCAGCGGGTTTGAAAAAACCACCATACAAGTCAATGAAGGACTCTTTGCAAGAAAAGGCACATTTCATTGAAAGAAGTAAAACATTCTTGTGCTATAATGTTTGTTAAACTTCCTTTGAGAAGAAGGGGCAAGTGAGTTCCGGAACAGAGGGATGTTTGTGTAACGGAGACTAGCCCACAATATTTACCCTGCGTAGGATTTGAAAGGTACATAACCTGCTTTGCACTGAGGATTTGCACACTGCAACCTAGTAGTCACCTGCTCTTCAGCTGATCAAAGCCCGGGGAGAGCGCAAACGCAGTCCCCCACGACCACAAATTCTGCAGCCGAGTTTCCAACAGTTTGGCAAAGCGCACAGCCTCACACGCCCAGTACTCGTCACACGTGCTCACTTTGCGCCCCTCACCCTCCCGGGATCCCTTCGCCCTGAAGCACGCAGAGCTCACGTGTGTGCTGCCAGCGGTGCCGCGCTTTCTCCCACAGCACGGGAAAGCCGGCGTGAATCTGCAGCAGGTCCAGGCCCAGCAGCCCCTGCGTTGCTTTATCTACATAGCTCCGCCCCTTCCGTGACGCCACCGGAGGAAACCCGACCTCCCCGCCCCCAGCTTCTGCTCCACCAGGGAACCCTTGGCGAGCTCAGAGTGACAGCTGTGCCTGCCTTGTCCCCCCAAACCCCACCCCTGCGGGCGCCCCGGCCCCGGCCCTGGCCCTGGTCTGTCCCAACGGCTCCCGTTCTAATCCTGAGTCAGGCCTGGGACCTTTTGTCCGAGGCCCGAGCACCCTTCTCGAAAGCATCGCTCTCGATGCCCGGAACATTGAGTCATCCAGGATTATCTTCATGCGGGAACTCGAAATGAAAAGTGGACTTAGTGGATGCCGATCGGACGTCGAAGCCTGCAGCAGACAGATCCCGTCTTCTTGAAGCCGGAGAAGGCCCCGGGGCCGCAGACCGTCATCCTGACGGAGCACCGCTGGTGTCACGAAGACGACATCCATGCTGACGGCGCGGATCCTGCCGCGGATCCGGGACGCGAGGCGGTGCTGCCCCACGGAGCGGATAACCACGCTCACGCCTGTCCCTGCGGGGCTCCCGCGTCTCGCAGGCTCTGCTCCGCGCCTGAGAGCTTTCCGACACCAACGCCTTAGAATCTCAAATGAGGAACTCAATCGATCCACGTTGAGGAAACGTCTAGGGGGCGACTTGCTGAACCCGACTTGCTGAACCCGCGAAGGGTCGTCCTCCTTTGGTCATGAGAACGCAGGAACGCGGAGGGTGGAGCAAGGTCGGGCGCCCACGGAAAGACAGGCTCAGCGGGCACCAGCGCCCTCTGCTCTGCTGTGCCGCCTAAGTCCCAGAACCTTTACCGGGAGGTTCTCCTTGCAGATGAGTGGCATGGGGGCTGGTCGGGCCCTGGCAGCCAGGACAACACATCCCTAGTGAAGGATGAGGCGCAGGAGCTCCCTGGAAGAAGCCGACTGCTGGAAGCCCCATTCAGGCCACGCTCCCGGGGTGCTGACTGGGAGGCCCTGTCCAGGCAGGGGTGCAGAGATTTTTCTGGGAATCTGAGCAGCCCGAGCGGGCACACTGGGCACCGTCCTGAGTTGGCACTGGACACCTGACAGAAACGGAAGCCCAGCCTTTTCTCTATATTGCAGCAGAGAAGCAACCCTGGGGCTGGGGTATAGACCCCCACAGCCCGGTTGGGAGTGAGGGTGGGGGCTTCTGCTTCTAATGCTTGCTGTGCCCATCCTGGGAAGCAGCAGGGCTGGCTCAGGCAGCTGGGAGAGAGACAGCAGAGCAGAGGACTCCATGTAAGCAGTCTTCCTTTCTCAACCCAGCTTGTGAGATCAGAAGAAATTATGCTATATATAATTGTGGAATACTAGTGATAGAAAAAAAAGAAATCCTGTCTTTTGCAGCAAAATGGATGCAATTGGAAATGACTATATTTAGTACAATTAGCCAGTCTCAAAAAGACAAATACCATATATTTTTCCTGGTCTGTGATAACTCACAGAGTATCTAAAGTGTAAGTTATAGGAGTAAAATTCACATCTGAGATTGGACCGTTGTTTACAGCCCTTGTCTCTACTGTTGAGGAACAGTATTTTGTTTTCCCTCATACTATTTGTTGAACTCTTTATTTACTGAAGGGTTAATCTTATGAATTAAAGGAAACTGAAAATAGATCTTTGTAAAATTAAGAGTGGGAACAGGAGAGAGAGGAAGAAGAAGGGTGGGATGAATCACTAATGTTCCTAAACTTGTATATATGGAATGCATGAAGTCTGTATACCTTAAATAAAATGTATTTAAAAAGAAAAATAAATGTCCCTGAAGTCAATGTATCTATTGATATATATGAAATGTGTATTTAAATGAAAGAAACATCCTGCATCCTCAGCTGACAACTAGGATGCTGACCAAGCTCTGCCAGAGCACAGCCCTGCAGAAAGGCCAGGGCAGCTGCACCCAGAGCACGCTTCCAGAGGACACCTGCCTGCAAGGGCCCGTCCACCCCGGGCTGACCCTACCCTCCTTACTGCCAGTTGTTGGAAAACCTTGGAAGGAGGGAGCTCTCTAGTCTCACCATCAGAAGCCTGGCCTTCTTCTGCCTCCTAGGAGATCTCACAGGTCTTCCCACTGTGAAGCTGGTTCCCCATTTGCCTGCTCTGCTTGGAGAGCTCCTTTTGTATTTTGGCTGTGGGACAGAACTGAGGCTGGCACCATGGCTCAATAGGCTAATCCTCCGCCTTGGGGCACCAGCACACAGGGTGCTAGTCCCGGTCGGGGCACTGGACTCTGTCCCGGTTGCCCCTCTTCCAGGCCAGCTCTCTGCTGTGGCCCGGGAGTGCAGTGGAGGATGGCCCAAGTGTTTGGGCCCTGCACCCCATGGAGACCAGGAGAAGCACCTGGCTCCTGCCATCAGATCAGCGCGGTGCACAGGCCGCAGCACACCAGCTGTAGCAGCCATTGGAGGGTGAACCAACAGCAAAAGGAAGACCTTTCTCTCTGTCTCTCTCTCTCACTGTCCACTCTGCCTGTCAAAAAAAAAAAAAAAAAAGATATGAGAACTGGGTTCCATGGTGCAATGCTGTGAACTCTGAACTCTGAATGTATCGACTCCACTTCAAATCTTGTTGAGATGTATTTGTTTAACTTGCTAAAAGAGCTGACTGTTTAATGGTGTTTCATTTCTGCTTCCCTGTTCCTTCCAGGGTTCATTTTAGGGGGCAGGAAGGCAGCTCTGCAGGGCTCCTGTTCCCGGCTGCACCTGGAACCTCTCAGGTTCCTCCTGCCCTCGCTCTCCCCCACCCTCTGGAGTCAGGGTTCCAGAAACAGTTTCTTTACCATGGACGGCCCGTCCCCAGGAAATGACTGAGCCTGGGGGAATCCCCGCCCGAGAGAGGCTGGGGCTCCTGCCCTGGCCATGAAGGAAGGGGCGAGGGCACACACGGTGTCCTTGGCCCCGCCAGGACTGTCACCTGTGTCCATGGGAAAATCATCCACGTCTATTGGACAGTTCCGAAACTCAGGACCAAGGAGGATGATCCCTGCAAAGTCTGAATGTGAGTGGGCGAAAAAAGACTTTTATCCACCTGCCCTTTCTTTCTAGGCGGGAGGAGAAGGGGAGAGGCCGCTCTGCGGGGCCCACAAGAGGGCCTCCAGCCCGGCCCTGCCTTCACCCCGCAGCCTCTGTCCTCGGCCCGGGTCACTCTAGCGTGCACACGGAAGGCAATCAGAGGCCTGGACTGTGGATCAGGGCCGGCAGCCCCCGGCGCGAGGAAATCCATCAACCCCTGCAGACCTAGCTCCTCCTCGGACCCGCGCAGGTCGCCTTAAGCCTCGCTCAGGAAGTTCACATTTGGGCGCCTGGCCTTGGGCTACCGGGGAGAATCTGGCGGCCCACAGCACCCTGCGGGCTCGCATTACAGCGCCCTCTCTTTCTAAGGCCGCGGTCCTGGGAGCTGCTGGGTTTGTTTTCTCGGGATCCCCGCGGTGGCCACGAGGCGGCGCACGGTCCCTCCCCTGCAAGCGTCCCCCCACTCCCCCACCGCGCCCCAGGAGCCAGGATTTGTCTAGGTAAGGCCGGTAAGGAGTGCCGACAGCCAGTAGTCCCGGATTCCCCGAGAGGAGCTGAGCCCCGGATTTCTTATCTTGCATCACCATGATCGATCGAGGTCGTCCTGAGGCTGAGCCCAGGGGCTGGGTCCTGTAACTTGAGCCGCTCAGCTCTGGCTCTGCCTCACTCTTTTCCCGTTCAGACAGCACTCACAAAGGTGGCTGGACCTGAATGTCCTGGATTTCCTTTGTGATTCTGTGGGTTCTGCCCACGCCTTGAGCTCCATGATCCGCAGAGGAAACCTCCCGAGGGGTCACCTTGGAGAAATGGGAACAGGAAGCATGGGAGACCAGATCTGGGCTCTGAGAGCCCTCCACAGAGTGGAGCAGGGAAGGGCGATTGGGAAGGAAGGAACCCTGCCTGTGGCCTTCGGAATGCTTTCTGCACACCCGGACGCCCCTACAGCAGGGTTCTGTCCTGTGACTTGGTGCACAGGTGCCTGGGCCCTTGGGCAGCACCTTGTCTCCAAGGTACTAGATAGAGTGATGGGATGTCCTTCCAAAGGTTTGGTTTCAGTGCTAGCTGTTGCCGGATGATCTAGGTATCTTGTTCCTGGATGCAGATTAGAGTGGCCGCTGTCACTGCCACCCGTAGTACACTAGTGAACGTGGCTTCTGATGTTACCGTGTGTTAATTTAAAATAAGGAAAGGAGAATCACTGTATAAAGAATAATAAAGCCTGCCTCCTATAGTACTTCTTATGACAAGCTGCTATACACTAGAGCTGCTTTGATACACCTGAGGAGCAGAGCTTCTACTGTTCAAACCGGAGAAAAATCAGGGGAGAGCGCGCACGCAGTCCCCCACTACCACAAATTCTGCAGTCGAGTTTCCCACATTTGGGGAAATCCCAGGGGTCAGCACAACCGCAGTGCAAAGGCCAAGCCTCGCCCTGGGAGAACCACCTGCCTGATCATGGTGTCTCCCCTGCCAGGTAAATATGCTATTGGGCTCTTCCGCCCCAGCACAACTGCGCACTACTCTCTCTGTACACTCGCGATGACTTCCTCTGCTCCCCAGGCTCTCCTTGCGCTGATCCGCAGAAACCAGGGAGTGTCCTGACAGTCCAGGAGGATTTCCAGAGCGTGGGACTCGTGCGTGGTTCCGCAGCCCAGCCGGTGCCAGAGCAGCAGCCCCCGCGCTGCCTCATCTGCATGGGCGCCGCCCCTCAGAGTCCCCGCGGGCCGCGCCCTTCCCCCAGCCCACTTCTGGTCTCGTGGTCACGCCTAGGGCCCTCAGGCCCTTGGTGAAGTAGCACAAAGCAGCCATAGTTGTGCACCCAGCGAGAGCATCCCGGAGACTGGCCATCAGCCACGCTTACCGCGTTTCGTCGTTTGTGTTAGGCACTCTTGGTGCCTGAAAGACAGTTTGCAGTCTAATTCCACCAAGACAGAGCTATGCTGCCCCAGGAGAGAGGACCGGCATGTCTCACACATGGGGAGGGACACTGGCATCATCTCACGGCCCTCTCCTCATCTCACCGGGGCTTAGTTCATTGCTGTGCCTGTTCCATTCCGCAAAGAGACACAAGACCACACGAGTCTGACCAAAATCCCTCGGAGAAGATGCATCTGCGGTGCTTAGTGTGTGACTTTCAAAGGATTGGCCCTTAGTGCATAGAGGGCAACTCTGAACTTTCAGCAATGCCCTACAGCAAACCTATCTGTGAAGGGTTTTTTCCTCCTATCTTTTCATATTAATTGAATAAAAAATGTGTACTGGGTTGGACTGAGGAATTAGGCATGGAAGTGAATGCTTTTTTTTAACTTATGAAATTTATCAAAGTTTCTCATTTAGTTCTTTCTGTGCATAAGAATTGTTAAATCCAAACTCATGAGACTTCAGATCCCCATAAAAGGATCTGCTGAGCCAAGGCAGGGGGCTGCCAGATAGAAGGACAGGGCCAGGGTCAAGGTCTTGCAACTGCAGCTACACAGCTGGGTGGCAGCTGGAAACATGTCGATAAATCTCAAGTGCCAGCGTGCTTTGTAATGAAAATGGGTAAGGAACCCATAAATCCTTTACACTGACCTACACTGGTTTATATAAGAGGGGTGGACAACACAAACTGGACAGATGCTGGGGAAGGAGGATAGGGTATGAGGAGAAGCACCTGCAAGGGCGACTTGGAGGCTGAGTCAAAGTCTGAATGTACATTCAGGATACTCAGCAGTTTCTTTCTTTGTTGGTTTATCCATGACCTGTTAGCTGATTAACTTGTATCTCTCCTCCCTCCTTTCTCCAGCCTTGTAATTAAATGTTGGCTGTCACACAACTTTTCTTATGGGAATCTATCTCAACATAGTATTTATTCTACTGGTGTTGGACATTTGAATTGTTTCCAGTTCAAGGCTATTTTGAATAAATGTGGACATCCTTTACCTATCTTTTGATGGAACCATAAAATTTTTATGAAATATTAGAAAGGCAAAATGGGAGCTTCTTCTCATTGCTTCAAGTTCAAATATCAAGGACTACCAGAATGCACAGGATGATAGGCAAGGGAAGATACTCATCCACAAACAGGGAATGGAACCTTGCAGGTACCAGATAAGTGAAGTTCATAACATCAAAACTAGAAACCCATAGTGTGCTACTGGTGGGCAAATATGACTCATGAATAAGATGGAGAGAAATAGAGATAGAGGTATGGGGAGAGGGAGAGGGACTGGAAGTGAGAGAGAAGACATTCTACAAAGTCAAAGGACTCAACTTCTGCTCTTGAGATTCAACAGAAAAACTGAGCCCACATGAGCCACCAGCTCAACAGGGGAAGATTCTCCAATCTCTGTGGACAGCCATTGCTATGCACACCACTCCTGTAACATCTATCGCCATCTGTCACAGAGTAATAGAGGCAATGGTCTGGCATGTTTCAATGACTGGGGTATAAAGTTTACACCCTGCTGGGTCTTAGTGCACCCGAAGGAGGATGGACTTGGTCTGAAGAAAGGTAAGTGCGCTGATCCCCAGTTCCCCAGCCTCAGGATCCCAGAGACACTCAGACACAGTGGCGAGTCAAGTCAAGCAAGCAAGAACTGCATTTATTGCACGTATAGCAAAGCCTTTTAAAGCGCAAGACCGCAGGATTACTGGGGCAGGGCATGAGGACCAATCAATTACTTAAAAGGTCATTTTACGGGGTTATTTTCTACAGGACCAGCCATATGCCTGTACACTCATCAGTTGTCGTCACCTCCCCTGATGCTGCACGGCTAATCAGCTTTGGTGGTAAATGACTTTGGGTACCACCCACCTTACTTCCTTTGGGCGCCATCTTTGAATTGCCATGTGTGCCTAATTTCCCTGCAGGCGCCATCTTTGAATTGCTCCCTATGCCTAATTTCCCCACAACACCCCGGCAGCCATTCTCTAAGATCCTAGTTGGGGACATGGGGTTAGGGGGCCCTGACCATGTCAGAAGTGAGGGGTGAAGGGGACGCTGATGGGTTAAAAGCCAACGAGGCCGTCCCTGAGTGGGCTTGAACCGCCAACCTTTTGGTTAACAGCAGAACATGCTAACCAATTGTACTAGACTCTTACTGAGGAGAAAACCAAAACACAAAAGTATCTTCAGGTTAGTGGAAAAATTTTGTAAAGTCCCAAAATATCTTTAGCATGTCCTGTGTGCACCAGATATGGCATTTACTGAAGTCCTGTTGATTTGAAATGGATTTAGGAGAATTTTCCTGCAAATGTCTTCTCTTTGCTGTAACAAGTCTGTGAATGTGCATGTTTGAACTATAGCTCTCATCCTGGGACCTGGCAAAGACCTTTATTTTCTCTCGAGGAGCAGCACAGAGGGTAAACTGAGGCTGGGGGGGAGCTGGTGCGGTCTGGCTAACTCACCTGCAGCAGCAGCTGGGAACAGGGCTCTTGGCATTGGGAGGTGCTGGTGCCCTGTGTCCCACTCCATGGGCCAGCTAGCACAATTCAGGGGACTGTGCCTTGAATGTGCTAGCGCCACCATCTCCTTCCCGCCTATGGTCCACTCCTGTAACTTCTCCCCTTCCTCACAATCAGGATCCCCCTGGCCTCCATCTCCACCCATCTCCAGCACCAGCCCCAGCCCCAGGCCCAGCCCCAGTCATAGCACTAGCCCCAGCCCCAGGCAGTTGTCAGCAAGACCACAAAGAAAAATGTTCATGAAGTTTTTTATGTTGTGTTTGTTTTTTGTTTTCCTATTTCAGGTAACAATTAATGCTGGAAGTTGTTCTTGTTTAATTTAAATGTTGTTGTTTAATTTCAAAACCAACAAAGTTTAGTCACCAAAAAATCCCCAATTGACAAGAAAATAAAAAACAAAATCAAAGCAAGAAGTCACCACTGGCCAGTTTGCTTGAGAAATCCCAGCCCTTCCCTCTGCAAATGTGATAGCCCCTAAGACACCAATGCCCAGATCAGGAGAGGATCCTCAGAGGCCCTCATCCTTTTCCCTCCCACTCCCAGCCTTTGGATGACTGGAGTCCTTGCAGCTGGGTGAAAACAGCAAGGACTTGAGTCCAGGAACAAGAAGAAAAATGCAGACGATTTACCAGCTCTTAGGCACGTGCTCATTTTCCTTGAAGGGTGAGAGTTTAGAAACCTCAGAGAAGCAAGTTTATTTTTCATATGTTTTGTTGCTTGTATTTTTATACAAATCAAAATTAAAACATTCTTCACCAGCTCAAAACAGCAAACTAATTTTTTTTACAAAGATGTATGTGTGAGAAAGGTGCAGGGAAATGCACACACAGACAGGGAGAGAGAGAGAGAGAGAGATCTTCCATTTGCTGGTTCGCTCCTGCAATGCCTATAGCAGTCAGAGTCAGGCAGGAGAAAGCTGGCACCAGGAAATACATCCAAATTTCACACATGAGTGGCAGGTAACCAAGTCCTTGGGCTATTTTCTGCTGCCTTCTAGACACATCAGCAGACAGCTGGACTGGAAGTGCGGGCAGGTCTGATACTTTGCAATCTGATATGGGATGCAGGTGTCCCAAGTGGCAGCCCAGCTCACAGCACCACAATGCCTGCCTCCCATCTTGATATGTGCACTCCTGTATACTACAGAGTGGCAGCACTGGTCCAGGGCCACCACTCATTCCAGAATCAAATGTCACTAAGGCCCTGGGATTGCTCACAAAGCTTGTGTTGTGTCCCTGACTCTGGAATTGTGATGGCTCAGGAAGAAATTCTGTGTTGCAGGAGGCAGGTCTGTAGGGTCTGTAGGAGAGCAGGGTCACACAGGTCACTGCCAGACAACCCAAGGGAACAGTCACAGAATCTTTGCAAAGAGTATTGAGAGGCGGCTCTTCACTCCTAATGTCAAAAGTCTTCCTGAGGAGCCAGATTTCCATCCTAAAGGTTTCAGTGCAGCCCACAGACTGAGACCTGTGCCCAGTTGCACTGGGCATTTTCACAAACTTAAGTCTTGTTTGGATTTCTTTTTCTGAAGCTGCACTTTTCCTGTCCACTGACTTGTCTTTGGCAATCCACCATAAAGCTGGACATCTTGGAAACACAGGAAGCCCCAGGTTTGCCAGACCTCTAGGCTAGAAGGCTGACTCAGGGAGACACCAGGAAGACACTTCCCCCACACCCTGGTGTGGGAGGGGCCTTGGAGCAGAGTGCACTGCAGATGGTGATCTCCATGTGCTGGGAGCAGTGAATGCTGAGGCCATCAGCACCACCCGCAAGGCAGAGCCCCAGAGACAGTCTCCATCCAGGCGTCAGCCAGCTCTTCACAGACTCCTCTTATGTTTTCCTCCACAATTTAAAAAGTTCATTTCTTAACTGTGCTGTAGAGACAGAGAGAAAATGAGAGGCATAGAGAGAGGACTCCTTTCTATAATGGTTCCCTCCTTAAATGCGCACAACAGCTGGGGCTGGGTTAGGCCAAAACCGGGCTCAACCCAGTCTCCCCATGGGTAGAAGAGACCCACGTGCTTGCGCCCATTTCCCCTCAGAAGATGGCAGCTGAGGTCTCTCTGGGTCCCTTGAGCTGTAGCAGGACTGCCTGGAGCCACCCAAACTCGCGCAGCTCCACACAGGCCTGGAACTGCCTTCCTGCCTTTTTCCTCTCTGAGATTTCCTCCAACCCCCTTGTCTTCCCAGCTGCTGTGGTGGCCTCGACCTTGTCCAGCAACTCGAAATGAGCAGACAACCGAGCTTTGCTCTCAACCACATCTGTGAGACTGGAAGAGCGACCCCATTCTTCCAGGAGTCTGCCTGCAGTCCCCCAGCGACTTCAGATCCTTTAAGAAAGATATTTCCGCTAGGTTTCTAGTTGTCTCCTTTTTTCCATGAGAGGGGGAAAAAGGGGAGATGGGAAGCAGAATGGGCGTCCAGCAAGTCCAGGCCGTGCTGATGTGCATCCCGCAGAGCTGTGTGATCTGGCCAAGCCAGGGTCCAGCCTACTTCTCCCCTTCAAGAGAGTTTCAGGCGTTCGAAGACAGATCTCCTTCCGCTGAGCTTTCAAGGACACCACTTACATCCGTCAGTTAACTACAAAACAATGATTCTCCAACGCCGGCCTCGGCAATGACAGAGCCGAATCCTAGCCACTTAACCACCAGGGACGTACAGCACCGCTTCTTTCATTTGTTTCCTGGCATTTGCAAGGCTATTCTGCGCTCCTAGAGCACCTACCCACACCCGCGACTCCTCTCGCTCCAGGGAAGCCCTTAGAGTCGCCCTCTCCGGATTCTCGCCAAAGGGCGAACAGCACCAGACGCACCAGAAGCCCCGCCCCGCAGGCAGCGCGCCTTCCAAAGCTGTCAGGTGCGTGTGCAGCCAGGGGCTGCGTCCCGGCTGCGCTCAGAAACCACGGAGCGTTGGGGAAAGACAGAGGGACTCCGGGGAGGTGTGCGCAAGCACTAGGGCACCCGGGGGTGCCCTCGGGAGGGAGACCCGAAGGCGCCCAGGGTACAATAGCTGAGAGTTGAGCCGCTACAAGCTCCGACGACAACGCACACGCAAGCGGGGACACAGACGCCCGAGGGAATCTCTCTCAAGCAAGGCCTTGAGGTCCCCAGAGACCACCACGAGCCCCTCCCCCAAACCCTCTCCCCCCGAGTGTTTCCATCGCAGCTGGAGCTCGGTCCCCATCCTCCCCACGCTCAGAACAGTCCCAAACACGAGGGCTCTGACGCCGGGGCGTTCCTCGACTCCACGTCTAACCCGCCAGGAGCGCGTGTGTTCCTGTGGCTCGAGGACGGGCCTTGCTGTCACCCGGTGCTTCCTCGTGGTGACGGAGTTCAAGCCAGCGGCGCGGACCAAGGGGAGCAGACCCATGTCCCTCGCGCCCCCCGGGAGTGGCACTGGGCTGTCCTTGCGCGCCTTCGTCGGCTCTGTCCTCCCCTTCAGCCTCTGCCTGGCCTGCCCCGGGCCCAGGGACCGTGGCGGGGCCCTGGCTGCGCGGCTCCTGTGGGAGCGGCGGGCACCCGGCAGCTCCCGGGGCGGCCCGCGGAGGAGCTCCAGCGGCTCCTTCGGGGTGTGCGGGATGCGGCGAGTCGCAGGCGTCTGGGGTCGCAGGGAGTGCGGGTTCCCCAGAGGCTGGCGCCCGTGCTGCTCCCGCAGGAGAACGGACACTGCCCTCTCTCGTCCAGGAAGGACTCTGACGTGTTCGTGGAAACGCGCGGGGGTTGTGATCTCTTGTGGATGGGAGAAGTGACAGATAGGTGGAGGGAAGGGGTGGGAAAAGTAATGACCTTGTCTAATCTGAAGCCACCAGGGCATCTGCTGGATCTCGGCCCTCCAGTTTCAGTCTAGGGAGCTGTGGCGTTCACAAACACGCAGCGGGAGCACTTGAACTTGCTGGGTGTGAAGCACACGCGGTGACCACTGCGGTTACGAGAAGCAAGTGCTGGAGAAAAGGGCTCCCTCTATCCAAGCTTCATTTTTACCTTCAAGTTCAAGTGAGAAGGAGAGGAAGGAGCGGGATAGGACCGCGCTTCTTTGGCTAGGTTGGAACCCTGCTGCAGGCCTCTCGGGTGAGGCTCCGGGAAACCTCGGACTTTGCAGTTCTCCAAACACTGCCCGCGTGGGAGTCCGCGTTTGCAGAGCTGCTGAGCGGGATCATCACAAAGCCCAAAACGGGGATTCTGGTAGAACGGGTGAAGGGAAACTGCCCTGACCGCGGGACAAGCCAGTGCTCTCCTGCGTCCTAGCTCGCACGGTGGCCCTGAGACCCCAGCGATCCACTCTCCATCTCGCGGCCTGGTCCTCACTCGAATTCAGTCCAGGCTTGGAAGCACACGTGTGGGTGTTCCGAGTTTTCCAACAGCCGAATGCCCTAACACGCAACCTGTGCTAACGACCCCCTGAGCTTGTGACGCAAGGGTCAGATTGCAATCGCGGGGTATGGCTGTGGCGCCTTTGTCGGGAGGACGACAAGCAGAAGTCGGGGCGAAAGGCCCGCGAGGGACAGCGAGTAGGTTAAGCCCCGCCGGGTCGGGGAGGGTGGGAAGAGGGGGTCCCGCAGCTACCGCTGGACCGCAGCGCCAGCCATCTGCGTAGAGCCAGGAGCAGCGATGGTCCGGCCGGAGCCAGCCGAGAAAACCCCATGGCTCGGCCACAGCTGACTCGAGGCTCCTTCAGCTTCTGGGGCTGGACAGTCATCGAAGAACGCCCCTGGAGGGCGGTTCTGCCCCCGGAAACTCTGCGGGTGACGCCGGACTCCACAGCCAGCTCAGGCCTGAGGCGTCTCAGGTGGAGTCTTTGGTCTCTTTGGACGTCGCTGGCTCCTTATCTTGGGGGTAGTTGGTATTATCTTGGAACTCATTTTATTCTAATCTAGAAATGTAGTTCAGTTTCCTATATTAAAAAAGGACGCAGAAATGACTTTCTAGGCTACGTTTTGAGTTTGAGTTTGATGGTGGTTTTTGTAGTGTAGTGGTTATCATATTCGCCTAACAGGCAAAAGATCCCCGGTTCAAAACCGGGAAGAAACAAATTTCTTTTTCAGAAAAGAAAACCTTGGGAGTCACACTTAAATGCTTGCCCCCAGAGAAATAATTGCTCCGATTCCACAATGATGGATACAACCATTTTATTATGGCTCAGTCATTTAGCTAGCTTGGATGCGGGTTAGATGCCTACAATTATGGGCTAGCTACATATATTATAGTACAGAGATGCTATGCATGTCTACACTGAATTGAAAACCAAACTAGATTGCTTTGAATACATGGTACTGGCAGAAAACTTAACTAAAAAGTGATTTTTGAATTCATTCAGAGCAATATTTGGAGTTTAAGAAACAAATCCCTAGGAAGATACTTATTTCAGACATGGAAGGCCAGCATTCCATATGGGGTTCAGTGACTTTCCTACTTTTTCTTCCATCAAAAGCTCAGGAAACTTTGAGACCAAAATTTAGAAATGATACACATAACTTGGATACATCTCATGAACATAATGGGCATAACTTCCCGGGGTGGGGGGAAGCCACATACAAAAAAGTACACAAGGGTGCTTCAAAAACTTCATGGAAAATGAAATTAAAACATTTGTTTTGGTGAAACATTTTTGACATCCATGCATTTTTTTTCATGATATGATTTTTTGGGTGAACTTTGTGAAGACTGCTCATCTGCATGGATTTCCAAGAAAAAAAAATTACAGCAAAGGAAACTTACCTTTGACTGTTATTTTCCACAATCCCTGTTTCCTTTTGAAGTACCTTTGTACAATCGTTGACACGAATTCAAAAATAGGCAATTGTGAGCTCTGGTGATAATACTCAGAATAGTGATTAACTAAGAGAGAGAGAGAGAGAGAGAGAGAGAGAGGGAAGGAATGGCTTGGAAAGGGACTCCACACACCTTTCTTGAATCATAGTAATCTTCTGTAACTTGAACTGGATGCTGACTGAATTTATCAAAATTAAACATACCGCAATACTCACTTCTTTTTAACAAGTGCTGTACAGTAGTGCAATAATTTGCCATGTGTACTGTAGTGCAATAATTTATTGTTCCCATAAAAACTAGGATACAGGGAGTGGAGACAAGCCAGTCTGGACCATGGCTTTTTATTATGCTTTTTATTGTAAACTCATTCAATGCTCAATCTGATTTCGTGTTAAGAAAGAAAGAAAAAGAAAGACAGACAGACAGACAGACAGACAGAAAGAGTCCGACGACTGGTATTTGAAATAGCTCTCCTGGGAGAACGGCTACGATCACATTGGTGGAAGCTCCTGCCACGGGGGTCCCTGCGGGCAGCAGTTCACCGTTGAGGTATTTCCCGTCCAGTTGTGACGAAGAGCACGTCCAAGTTTCCTTCTTGGACGTGGCTGGCTCCGGGTTTGTGCACGGTGAGGGTTACTCCTCTTCGGATAGCTCCGCGCCGGTGGCTGCAGGAGTCGAAGCCGAGCGACACCGGTCCCGTCGCCAGCTGTGGCTGGAAGGCCTCGCGGTGACCCGGGCTCGAATTGCAGACCTCCAGGCTGGCGAAGCTTGCTGGCAACCATTGTGCCGCCTATCGTTTTGCGACTTCAAAAACAAAGCAAAATACTCTGCGCTGCCTCCTTCTTGGACGTGTAGAGATCCTTGAGCGTTTCTCTCCCATGCGCGTCTCCGCTTCTTCCTCCCTCTTCTTCCACACAGTCACGATTCCCACCCCTGGGATCTGGCCGGTGCTTCCCCGCAGGCCTCCTGAGAGGTCTCAGCTACGCCTCTGCTTTATTCCGTTCCTTTTCCAGTGTCTGCTTTTGGCGCGGTCACTCACCCGCACCAGTCGCACCAACCTCACGAACTCCCCCGAGCGCAGCCGGGCGGAGCGCGGAGTGGGAAGCGCCGGCACGGAACCCACTGGCGCGCTCGGACCCCGTGGATTCCAGTACGGCTCCCGCGCTGGGGCGCGGACTCGGGCGTCCCTGGGGCGCTGTTTTCAAAGCAGGCGGCAGCCCTTCTGGTGTCAGGGTTTCTAACGGGACGGACACGACCCGGTCCCAAACACTCCCGAAGCTTGGAGTTTGCAGTTATCTTGCAGAAAGGAGGCAAAACCTAAGCTTTCAGTGAATGCCAGTGCACTCTGAAACCTGAAACAGGCTGTCTCGTGTGTCTCCGTGGCGCAACCGGTTAGCGCATTTGACTGCCAACCGAAAGGTTGGCGGTTGAAGCCCACCAAGGGACGAGCCAAGGTTCATTTTTAAGAGGGCATTGGTGTTCATTGTTACAAATATGTTACTTAAAAGAAGACAACAACCTCCTATCCTGCCTGCCTCGCCCACCAAATGGCAAGCTTTGTCAACTTGCCATTCATAAACATCTCTATAAGCATGTGCCACATAAGACCATGGTCCCTTTTCACTGGTGCCTAACATAAGAAAACTATCACTTTCCACAGACCAAGAGGCTATTCTTCCCATTAGCATCCTGTAACTTCAATGCTATTGTTAGGTTGATACATCTTATGTGATAGGAGTAAGGAGATGAGCAAGAGAGACTAAAGGGTTGTGAGAGGAAGACACACACACACACACACACACACACACACAGAGAGAGAGAGAGAGAGAGAGAGAGAGAGAGAGAGATGTCAGTGACCACGCAGCATGTGGCCTCTTAGTGGAAAACTGCTGAGGCAGGGCTAAACAGCCCAGACCAGAGAGTACTGATAACACAGCCTTGTGTGACCTTGTGCCTTAAGACCTTGTAACCTTTCCCCTACTTGCACTAGCATTGCAGCTACAAGATAAGCTCCCCCTCCTTCCCCTGCCCAACATCCTGTCCTCCTAAACGCCCCTCCTTTCCCCGCCCTACACCCTGCCTTTATGATATATTAGTGTGTGGTTGAAAAATAAAATTTGCAGCTTGATCAGGACATGTCTTGCTGCCATCTTTGTGTCTCCTGTCCCTTTCATTCCCCATTCTAGGTACTTGGCCCCAGTTGACGTCCCGCGGGACCGGACACAGAGGGAGAAATACTTGTAACCATTACATGCTTGTTTCTGCAACTGGTCTCATACAAGTCTGGGGTTTGTAACTGCCTTCTTTCACTCTGTTCCATGACCCTTTGCTCTCTGCAAGCACCTCAGCTGGTCTGTTATTTACCTGGTGTGTGTGTGGGGGGGAGTACATGAACCTTCATTCCTAAAGTATCTGGATCATTAACAATCCTGTCTGCATTGAGTTGGTTTGGTTTTCCACTGACTTATCTCAGGACACGGTTGCTCTAAGAGATGCCCAAGGGATCTCCTGTGTTTAGACATAACTCTGCCTTGCCTCCAACCTGGAGGAGAATTAGTTCAATTTGCCCTTGGCAATCAGGGTCCATCAACTTAGCCAGCATGGTAGCTTCCTTTTTAGCTTGTGGATTCAGAGGCATGAGACGCCCAAAGTGGCTGAGTGGCAGTCTTAATGTTCGATAGAACCATTGTCTGTTGATGGGAACATTCTTCCCTTTTGAACTAAGACTTCCAGGCCAGAAGAACGTGAAGACAAAGTTAGAGAAAGCCAAATTTTGCTAATGTATTACTAGTGGTAATAATGAGTGGTGCCACTTCCATTTCCACTCCTGGGTCCCTGGACCTGTGAATCCTGGCTATGGGAGAAACAGCACTGCCTAGTGAACGGTCGCCTGGAGAACCTTGTCCCACATAGCTGGCATAGTAGCTGAGGCTTCAAGAGGTCATCCCACTGTTCTAAACAGACCAGAGGCTTCAGGATCTGAGAGAATGTGGTGAAATCAATGAATTCCATGAGTGTAGGCCCACGGCTGCAACTCATTTGTGACAGAGTGAGTTCCTTGACCAGAAGCCACGCCATCGTCACCGCAACTGTGAGTAAGGCATTCTGGAAGTCCATCCATCCAATGTTATGTTTCCTTCACTATTATCCTATACCCTTAATATCAATTTCCACATATATCTCCTGTGTCTTTGTACATTGGAAGAGTCACGTAGCTCTTTTGGAAGATACTGCACCTCCTCAGGGGTTTCAAAGACAAGTGTGGGTGAGTCCATGAGGACTCAACATTCTATTCTGAGGCCATTACCTCAGAGGAGAGCACTGAAGGCTCCCCAGGCAGAGTTGAGTGAATCCCCTCCAATGCGTGTTGAAAGGCTCCTTTACTGGCAAGGAGAACACAGCCAAATTTAGAGCTTTAATGCCTGCATCTTCATCTGGCTTTTCTCATATGTGCCTCTTTCATTTCCCATGATTCCAGACCTTCTCAATCAACTCCCTCACTTAATAGTGGACACTGTGCATGTTGGGTGCTGGAGTCCAGCTCCAGCCGGTAAAAGTTCACTAGATCTATTCCACAGTTTTGACATCCTAAGCATTGTTGCATTTGTTGTACCTACTGAATTAAAGCTTCAGTAACATTTATTTTTGTTTTAGTGGGAAGTACACCCTAGGGAGCCTGTTGCCTTTTACTTCTTTCCCACAAACAGTTCAACCTTGTGTAAAGCATCAACCCCTTCTCCTACACTGACATTTGACTTGATTAACATCCTAGAAAACAATGGACATTTTGGGGATTATGAGACTAAGTGCTCCTCCCTAAAAGTAGAAATACAGCAGTCCTTAGCAGGACCACCAGGAAGCTCTGGCTTTCTTATGCAGAGTGCAGTTCCCATCAAACCTGAAACCACCAAGAGGACCACAGCTGTCATTCTCAGGCCTTACTAGGACACCTTCTGCTGTGACCTTGTCAGCCAGCCTAAGTTGCCTTGGCCTCACCAGTTGGCAATTCAGTTTGCTTTGTTACTCAGCCCCTCTTCTCAGGATGTGTGGTTTCCCCCAGTCTCAGCTCTCAGGCAACAGGGGATAGAGGTTCTTTCAGGGAAGAGAAAGGAAATTTTAGGTCGCTTACCTTTGGTGAGGAGGTCTACATTTTCTTCCTCAACATTTGACTGTTGTTTAAAGATAAACACTTCATTTTCTTTCATTAAAGATGTAATTTTCAGGCCAACACCTGTTGACGCACACACTGCAGGGGACGCGGACCCATTCTCAGAACTGCATTCGAACCCATGGAGTAGGAAGTGGCGGCCAAGGCCAACAAATCTGGTTCACAGTGTCTGTGCCCCAGGCCCCCGGGTGCCTCCACCAGCTCCACGTCTCCTCTCCTTCCACAGGGAGGCGGGTCAGTGTTCAGCCCAAGGTCCAGTCAGTGATTGAGGACCTGGGCATTCTTGAAGTTTTCAGGGACCATCCAGGAGCCTAGGTGGTAGTGGCAGTGGCTCCAAGAATCAAGAATCCAAACTGCAAAAATTCCCTTAAACACTTTTGAGCGCAGTAACTCTGAGATCCTACTAAGATTTTCTGCTTCAGGGGGACATGTCATTAGTTCAGGGTCACCTAGGCAAGGGTCCTAGCACCAGCCTATGCAGTGTAATTTTGCAGAGAAATGTAAAAATTTCAAAAGCCATCCTGCATTGGTGGAGAATCAAACCCAGATCTCCCCTGTAGGAGGTGAGAATGCTACCACTGAACCACCAATGCACCTGCCACTTTCTAATTCAAAGTGGTATCTATGAGAGTATTTCCCCCCCCCACAAAGACAGCCATGGTTGCAAAAGAGGTTTATTGAAGTGTGGATTAAAAGCTAACAAACACACCCATACAGAAGTCTTTTCATAGAAGACTTTCACCAAACTTTCAATATCAAAATGTCTAACTTTACCTGAAGCAACTCAAAAAAGGTTCTTTCCAATTGTATGACAGAGCTCCATAGTGAAACATCCGAAATTCATTCAGGTTGCTTGTTTCTACTGCTGTCTGCAACGGTCCACTTCATAGTGTTGCCTTAGTGCTTCTTAGAAGGTGACCTAACTGGTAGGGTTAGGTAAGTAAAGTTCTGATCAGAGGAGAAAGAAGCAGCAGCAGACGCAAAAGAAAGGAAACCAAAGGACAGAATCAACATAGAGAAATGAAGAAGTCAATTTTGGTTCATGGAATTGTACTTTGTAGGGTTTTATTTATTTTTTTGTAAAAGTAATAACCAATTTTATAATAGCATGGTGTCTATAAGATGTTTAAAGGATTTAAAGGGATGTGTGGTATAAAAAGATCAACAACTCTTGAGGTCAATGTTGACTTATTTGGGAATATCCAATTTCTTTAATTGGTATGCTTTAATTTATCAGCTATGTAAGGATGTGGCTATTTTAAAGAAATGTTGATGGTTGAAATGTTAACATATTGGTCTTTTGGTGAAGTTCGAATAGTTGAGAGTTCTGTCCCCAGTTCTCCCTGGGGAAAGGAAGCCTAGGAGAAGAACCTGGAGAGTTGTTGTTCCCCAAGTCAGGTCTGGGAGTCCTGAAGGTTTTGTAGGACAGGAGCCATGACAGGGGATCGTGCTTCTCTCACTGAGAGGCCACACAAGGTCCACTTGTATGCTGGGTCAGAACTTAGGGTTCACCAAGGGAATCAACCTTCACATTGAGTTTGCACAGCCTTGGTTTTATTTGTCCTCTGTCCATCACCCAAGACACACACCAGGTCTCGCAATACACCTTACAATACCAACTCTAAATGCCAACAACATCTATATTTATTCTCACAAACCTGCACTTCCTACTCTCAACTTCTAATTCTCAGGTCAATGTTGCATGCATCTTAGAGTCTATGCTAAATCTATGCATCAGGTCAAATGCTAACGCTCAACATTGCAGACAGATCCTTTCAACATCAGGATATCACTCTGCACGGCAATACTCTATGATCAGACCCCAGAGCAGCATCTCCTGAAGAGCAGGTATCACCTGAGGGCTTGAGTTGGTCTCTACAATCTATTTGTACCCCTGCTTAGTACATTTACTTACTCCCAAGCCAAATCTTGCTGTACTCTTTGGATACACTTTCTCATTCTCACAACGTAATTTGCTTCCTGTTTAATGTAAAAAGGGCATAAGTGTATTGAATACAAGCTTACTGCCACTTTTTGAACTACTTTCCACCTATCATCTCTTACTTCCACTAATAAAAGCAGATGACAAATTGACCTCCCTTCAGCCAGTCTATTCCATGCAATCCACTTCCACACTGGACCCTGTGTGAACGGTCCACATCTGAAATCTGGACACAGCTGCAGCCTGAATCGTGTAGTATCCCTGTTTTCATCAGTTAAGTCATGAACACCTTATCTGCCTCTTGCTTCCTCCATGCTCATCATTCTAGTATCTCCTGCCAGCACTCACATTTAGGGACAACGAACTACTTGACATAAGAAACTAAGGAGATGATGAACTTTCCGGAGTCCTGTCATTGAACCCCTTAGTGAGCTATTTTGCTGCGGGCTGCCACTAGCAAGGTGCCAGCTGATTCGGTTCCCTGGGCAGGGTACTCTTCCTGGCTTGCAGAGCACGGTCTTATTCCTCTTCTAAGTCTAATTACCTCTCCCAGGCCCCACATGGAAATGCCCTCATCCTGGTGACTTGGGGTCCAGCGAACCAAACTGAAGGTGATAGACATCAAGTAAGTAGCACCAGCACCTGTGCTGCGGGATCGGCTGGTTTTCGGTTTGTTCCAGAGCACGATAAAATGCCTAACACGTCCCGCAAAATCGTAAACCCAGTGTTTCCGCCCGGTTTCGAACCGGGGACCTTTCGCGTGTGAGGCGAACGTGATAACCACTACACTACGGAAACCACAAAGTGACAGGATGTTGGGATAAGCCTCAGAAAACCTGCTATCTGCCATCTTCAACTATCAACGCTTTCTAATCTACAAGGTCAACTGCATTTCCACACTCAAAAAAAAAAAAAAAAAAAAAAAAGTCCCGGAAAGCACCCCTGATTCCTCCGGCAGGAGCTTGCAGCTCCGGATGGGTCCGGGCTAAGGTCCCTTGGCGGCCCCACTCTTGGCTTTGGGATCCGCATCTCACACAGGGTTTCCGGGTCTAGATGGAGCGCTGGGGGCCATTCTTCTTCCCCACTGACTTTGCAGCCTCAGAAGCTGCAGGATCCCGCGGGCGGGTCAGGGGCGGCGGGGACAGGGACAGGGGCGGGTCAGGCTCGTGGACGCGCCCCCTGGGGGCTGCGCGCAGCGCCTCGGTGGCCTTTGCCTCGGCGCCGGCCGCCAGCGCGCTGGGCTCTCGGCAGATGATGGCCGCCTCGGGCCCACCGGGAACCGCACAGCCCTTCCTCCCCGCGCCCTCCCCAGCGTCTGCGCTTTGTCCTCCCGGCACAGAGACCCCTGGGCATCCTGCCGCAGTGGCTTACTCCCTTCGACGCGACTCAAATCCGGTCGTGGAATGGCGACCCCAGGCTTTAGTCGGTAGGGTGGCAGCGTCCCAGGCGTCGGCTGTCTTAACGCACGGGACATCAACCCAGGTCAAGCCACGCTTGGGCGCCACGAGGCCGCGACTGACGCGGGTTAGAGCCGGGTGCAGCGGCCCGCGCCGATTTCACCGCTGCTCCTGCGTCGCTCCAGTCTGGGGACTCCTTTTGAGGGACGGCTTCGTTTTACCCTTCCCAAGTCCCGAAACGCGTTTTCTGGGCTTGTGGGAACTCTCCCGTCCCAGGGGTCACGCAGTGCGCATTTGAACTTGGGACCGACGGAGACGACGGCCGTTTTCGCGAAAGGCCTGGGACCTCGCGTGCGCCTCACAGCAAAGGCCAGGCAGCTGGGAAGAGGTTCTTCTGCGTGAGGACGCCCGTGCCCTCGCTCCCCTCGGCCGCTCTCCGCCCACCCTGCTGGTCTCCTTCAGAAGGAAAACCGGAAACGTCTGGGGAGGACCGAGCCGTTCTCTCCAGCAGCCGCTTCTCTTCCGGCAAGCGGCCAGCGCGCCTCCTTCGCCCGCGAGGGTCCAGGGCGCCCACGCCGGGGAAGGCGCTGGCCCGAGGCTCCCAGGGCCCACAGGCCGCGGCGCACCGCCCGCTCTGTTGGCTCAAACCGGAGACCTGGACGTGAGTGGACGACTTGTTCATCCTCAGCGGCGACTGAAGGCCGAGCCCCCAAGAGACGGACTTCGGGGCAGCTTTAGATCAGGGACTTCCGTGAGATGTCCCGCCCGCCTTGTCCACTCGGGGGAGAGGACTCGCCGCCTCTCTGTCGCGTCTACGTCCTCTGGGGTTCCACGTGCACAGGACAAAGGGAGCAGGAGCAGGAGGGGCACTGTCGGGGGGGGGGGGGGGGGGCTGTACTGCTGGGGCCAACCTCCTGGTTCACCTCGACGCACGGAAAGGGAAGGGTGCCAGGCTCCTGACCTCGCTCAGGGAACCGTCCTTCCTGGCCCCAGAGAGCCATCACGGAAGAGGGACAGATTCAGAATAAAACCTGGGCGGCGGCCCAGCCCCACGACCCCGAGAGGAAGTGTCCGAGCCAGCCGAGGGTCGTGCGGTGAATTGTTCTCCCCCGCCTCCATCAGAGCCCTTGGCTGGAATTCCGAGATCGCGACAAGGAGGGAACTGTGTAGTCAGAGGTCCACCCTCGACGGAGAGGAAAGCATGAATCCCTGACAGGCTGGACTTGAGAGACACCAGCGTCAGGGAGGGGTTCGGCCCGAGGATAAGCGAGAACGGAGCGTCCACGACCCAAGACCGCAGGGGCGGGAGGCTGCAGGGAAAAGATCGGAGGGCAGAAACTCCTAGGGGTTTTCCGTCCAGCCCGTCCAGGTCCCAGCAACTCGGGGACCCTGACGAGGTCGGAATGTGGAGGTGCTGGAGCCCGGCTTCTGCAGCAACTTTTACTGCTATTTCACCTCATCCATGGTGAATGCCAGAGCTTCAGTTTTTAGCTTATTCTACATCCTCTGGCAGTTGTCACTTCAGATTTCTCTTTGGAGAAAAAACTAAATATGCAAGATGAACTTTTCTAAGGAGTTTAGCACAACAAACCCTGAGAGAGACAATAAGTTTGATTATTTGAGTTGATTTCAATCAGCAGTAATACTGTCCATATTAGCACAATTCTCAGTTTTTCCCTTGTGCCCTGATAGACAAGGCCACGGACTTGAAAGAGGACACCCTCCAGGAGGACAAGAATAATTAAGAATCTGAGGAGGAGAAGTAGAAAGATAGGGAGGCAAATGGGACAGGAAATTGAGGACTAAAAGATGGCTCAAGTCATGTCTTTTTTTCTTTTGGCTGAATAATCAAGTCAGTGCAAAGGCCTGATCTGATATGTGAGTAGGAAGGAGCAGTGTGTGTGTGTGTGTGTGTGTGTGTGTGTGTGTGTGTATGCAAGAAAGCACTGTGGTAGCAAAGATTCATTTTGCTAAAGTACACTGATTTAAGTCTTTATGAGATGGTGCTATTGTTCTACTTTTAGCATATTTGCAGTGATACTGTTAGACCAAAACACTTGAGACCAAGGATTCCTTGAGCCCTAGCAAGAAAAGGACTGGGTCCTTGGACAAGATCCCCAGCCTCCAGGAAGAAGGCTGATTGTTGGAAATAAGTCCACTGGACCAAGAGCCATTTTTGTAAAAAAAAATTAGCAAAGGAAAACCTATAAATCGTTTATATTGAATTTACAATGGCTATAGATAAGAGATGAGATAGATAATATTAAGCAGGGTAAGTTTTGGGGTAGGAGGTCAATCTGTAAAAAGTAGTTGTCGTTTCTGGATCGGTTGAGGTTAACAGTCTTGAAAGTGTATACAAAAGCAGGAGGCAGTGGCTCCTATGGGATGTTCCTATGGGATCATAGGAACAGAATCTGGTGAAGCTGTAGATTTTGAAACCCTGGGGTCAGGCCCTCTGCCACGTTTTCCATCCTGTATTTGCAGGAAGCTGGTTGACCAACCGACCTCTGGGATTTATTTTCTGAATAAATTTGGTCTGGCTGCCTCCTGTCTAGTCTGTGACTCTTTCCCTAACATTTGGTGGCCAGTTGTTGATGCAGGGGAAGGAGTTCTCTGACAGTGTCAGAAATGAGGGTATTTCACTGATTTAGCAAGTGGGTTAAAAGTGATGGCAGCCGTCCCTGGGTGGGCTCAAACCACCAACTTTTCATTTAACAGCAGACCACACTAACTGATTGTGCCACTGAGACTCCATGCTGAGCACAAAGACCGCCCCTTCCCTGGCCCACGGGTCCCGGGCTGCCCCAGGCCTTTGGAAACCCGCTGCCCGCTCCAGTTCCCAGGACTCCCCTGGGAGGGGAACAGGAGCCGTGTGGTTCCTTGGGAGGTCGGGCAGCCGCGGGGGCACCCAGGGGGACAGCCGCAGGGCCTTCCTTCACCCCACCACCTCAGGATCAGTAGTCTTTCAGAAAGAAATGAGCAAAATACTTTTATTTAATGTGCTACAAGATTGAAGCAAGGATGATTCATGTTGGTCTAGGATAAAATACAAATTTACTGTATTCGAATTATAATATCCTATCTCCTCATTGTACTAGACTCTGACTGAGGAGAAAAACGAAACACAAAAGTATCTTCAGCTTAGTGGAAATATTTAAAAGTCTCAAACTACCTTCAGCCTGTTCCTTGTGCACCAGATACAGCATTTCCTGAGCTCCTGCTGTTGCAAGCCCTCCTCAGTATCCAGCTCCCCACAAGATCCATTAGGTAGACGCCTCATCACCTAGGCTTGGCTTTGCTCTCTCAGGCCCATGGTTTGCTTTTGTTCCCAAGGTCCCTAATGAGGGGAGGATTGTCAGCTTACTGGAGGCTCAGAGAGCTGGAAGTCCCCGGGAGTTTCTGTCAATCCTACAGCACCCAGGAACCCTGTGCAGAGCATTTACCTATGATTGACAGGTGCAGCTATCTGAAAGCCCAGCTAGTTGATTTTGTAGTGAATAAGGTTTGGGGAAAAGGGAACGCAGGGGCCAACCTAGAAATGGATAAATCCTTGCCACAGAAGGCCCAATTATGACAGAGAGTGACATATGTGAGACTGTGCAGAGGAAGACTAAAGATGTCCTGCTAGAATGGGAAAGAAACCCATCATGGGAGAGACAAAGAATCAGAGAAGGGTGGGAATTAGACCAGGTGTATGCAGTAGCTTCTAATCATGCTATCATGTTGTAATCACGTGATGAGCCTATAACCAACACAAATGGCTGGTTTCTGTTCCTAGCAATCTCAGGTTGAAGTGGCTTCAGGTGGGTTTGGAGCATTAGTAGTTTTCTTAGTACCCAGGGGCTTCTAGCCTTTGGCTAGAGATGACAAGGAACGTGAATGTGCTCAGGTCACCAGCCTAGAAGTATCCCAAGCATGAACCTTCTTCATAGAAGAGTCATAACAAGAGACATTGATAGAATTCTTCCTCTTTCAATGATCATATTTGCACAGCAGGGGAAAAAAGAGAAGAGAAAAAGATAGAGCAGACTTTCTCCTAGACCTCAGTCCTCAAAATGGAGTGAGAAGCACACAATTCTCTGTGACCTGTAGCATGGACAGTAAACTAGGTAAAACCGCAGGGGCTGGTACTGTGGGCCCACATCCCATATGAAGGCAGCTTTGAGCATGGACAGCTGCACTTCTAATCTAACTTCCTGCTAACGTGCCTGGGAAGGCAGTGGAAGATGGCCAAATATTTGGGCCCCTGCACCCACCCACATGGCCAACCCAGAGGAAACTCCTAGCTCCTGGCTTCACACTAGACTAGCTCAGGCCTTTGTGGCCATTTGGGGAGTGAACCAGCGCATGGAACAACTCTCTCACGGTCTCTCCCTCCTCCACGCCACCCCTGTAGCTCTACCTCACAAATAAAATAAGCAAATCTTTAAAAAATCAAAGACAAGAGCCTCTGCTAGAAGCAACCAGCCCTATTTTTTCAGTAAAATCTCATACCCCGAGACTTGAGCAGGATCACAACTTGAAAATCTTTGCCTTCAATGAGTCTTCTCAAGAAGAAACTACACAAAGAGCTTTTAGGTCTTCTTCTCCCAAAGAGAACCGAACAGCAAGAAAACCAAACCTTTAGGGAATAGCTTCTGGATTTGCATTTGCCTCCCCTGCAACAGATGGAACAAATCAAAACCAAAGCCAAAACCTTCCTAAGAAGACGGGTTGGCAGGAAACACCTAAGGAATGAGAATGAGCATTTTTTCACTTTTCATTAAAGAATTTTTTTTTTAGTTATTTCCTGAAGATATCCCTGGAATGCCCTAAGGAGGAATTAGCTTTTCAGAATGTTGCTTTCCCCTGGGCACAGGGCATCAGCTGAGATCTATGCCTTGCTCTTTTCTTGGCAATTTCCCCTTATCTGCTTCTGCTCACTTCTTTCCCCCAGCCCTGCCGTCTATCTGTACAAGAACACTGACAAGTCTCACCGGGCAAAGCGTGTTCCTGTCCCAGCCAAAGTCATGCTCACCCTGTAGAACTTGTCCAGCTTCCTCCAGGTGGAAGCCCTCCCTCCGCCTTCCCCAACACTCTGTGATGCAGCAGAACCATGTTGTTGTCCAGCTCGGGCTTTTGACCTCTAGGTCATGTGGGTTTAGTCCTTAGCCCCTTGTCACCATGATCTTCTCACAGTCTTGTTATTGTCCAAGGACCCTGGTGGCTCTCACACTGTAGGGCTCTCTCTGTGGCCACACCCTCCTATGAGATGGGTTTAGGAGAATTTTTCTTCAAATGTCTTCTGTTTGCTGTAACAAGTCTGTGAATGTGCATCTTAGAGCTATGGCTCTCATCCTGGGACCTGGCAAAGACATTTATTTTCTCTCGAGGAGCAGCATCGCTGGAGTGAGTTTAGAATACAGCCCCAGCCTTTGTCTTCTCTCTCTTGATGTCCAGCTTTTCTTCTTGGAGTATTTGCCAATATCCTTTTCTTGGCAGGAGAATGAGACTGTGTTAATTCACTCAGGACCCACTGGGCTCTTTGCATAGCAATATAAACCCCATCAGGCTTGTCTTTCTCCCTCCCCTTCATGTGGCAGCTATAATTCGGTGCCCTTTATTACTCAGATCATCCTCCTAGGAAGGAATCCCCATTTCCCTTTCCCATTTCACCCTGAGCTGCAGAGGAAGTGTTCACCATGTGTTGAGCTGGTCTGGGCGAGGTATGTAGTAGAGAAAGGTATTTCCAGCTCCTGCAAGTCACACCGAGGAGGTGGCCACAGCTTCCACAGGAACTGTCTGGCCTTACCTGGAGGCCCTCAGTGTGTTTGTTCCTCCTCTTTGCCTCTCTTCCAACTCCCATGCCCCTGGGTGGAGACAGTCCTGTGAGTGTGCTCAGCGCTTGCCCATTCTTCACTTGAAACCCACCTGGAGGGCTCCTAAAGGAAGGGGAACTGTGTTCTCTGATGAGAGGATGACCTTTGCAGAGGGAGGGGTAGAGGCAAGGATCTTGTTTGGCGGTCCTCAACTGTCCCATAGTGACAAGGATTCCTCCTCCCCTCCCTCATTCACGTCCTGGTGGAACAGCTGCAGAAGATGAGATCCAGAAACTGCCTGAAAGAGACCATGAGGTCAATGTCAGCCCGTGACAGGCTGCAGCATCCCCGCAGCACCATGGACAGAGACAGCCATGGAGGGGCCTGGGTGGCCTGAGTCTGGTAGTGCGTGTGTTTCCACAGGCAGGACACTGCCCAGTGCTTCACAGAGTCTATGTGTGATACACCTGCTTCACTCACTTCTTACTAATGGCCTGGCTTTAGCTCAGCAGTTCCTTCCTCTACTGAATCAGACACAAATGGCCTGGCTAGAGAACGAGCACTGGTGCTGTAACTCTTATTCTGGAGTGACTAAATAGGTTGAGGGAGACAGTTGACCATGCTAAGCCCTTCCTCCCCCTTGCAGCCATCTGACCTCCAAACCATGTTCCTGCCTCTGACTCTGTGCACGGTCTGCGTCTGTCGGCTTATGTGAGTGTGGTTCAGTAAAACCCAGGTCTCTGAGCCCTGCGTGCAGCAGTCTCCTCCAGCGCCATCCTCATCTGCCTCCTGTGTCTGGTTTGGTCTTTGCTCCTATGGCTCCTCGTGGATCCTAGAGTTCCTCTGCCTCAGCCCTCGCCTTCCACTGCTCTCATGCCGAGGCCACCAGGCCACATCACTAGGCTGGGACCCAACAAGAGTGATCGTGTCTCACACACAGCCCAGTCTTCCTCATATTGCAGCACTGGGTGTGAGAATGATGTGAATGTGCTAGAGCTGGGAAGCAGGTGACCATGAAGCTTGTTCCCCATCAGCCTGTCAGTGCAGCCCCTCAGGCCCTGCAGTGGAGTTCAGGGAATTAGCAGGAAGCCTTCTCTTAAGTGAATGTGAATGCCTTGCCTGACTGTAATTCTCTCCTGGACAGGATGCACCTCCAACCTCTACTGGCAGGTCCTGGATTCCATTGTTCAGCTGTATGAGGAAAACAGGGTCCTCAGGGAAAAATACCAGAGACTCCCTGTGTGCAGGAGCCCTGTGTGCAGAGGTAAGTGGTGAGGGCATAGCGGGAGGTCCCCCTCACTGCTCTCCCTTCCCTTGCCACAGGCAGCTGTGGAATAAAGAAAGGAGAGACACCCAAAGCCTCCCAATCCACAGCTGGCATAGTTACTCTCAGTGTGGGGTTGCTGCTCCCTGGAGCTTCCCCTGGCCTGCCAACTGCTGCAATTCCTTGTCTTGGAAGGAGAATGAACCTACACTGGTTCACTCACTACCCACTGAGGATTTTGATAGAGATGAACCATGTCAGGTTTGTCCTTTGACCTCTCTTTCCCACTGGAGGTGTATTTAACTGTCTTTTGTTACTCAGATCATCCTCTTACAAAAGGACCGGAATTTCTGGGAATGTGAAGTCTTCCACTTAGGTGCTGCCCACACCTCACCATATCCAGCCTGAGAAGAATAACCTGCAAGGAGGAAATTGGTATTATCAGTTATTTTAAAGGATTAAAATTTGCCAGGATTAGGTAAAACTCTCTTCTTGAAAACTCAAACATAGAGAGTGGCAAGATGGCGGAATAGGAAGGGAGCACACCGATAGTCTGGGGAGAGACAGTTTAATAAAAGTGGAGATACTGCAGGTTCAAGGAAGAGTAGGGGAAGAAACAGCAGAGAAAACCCTTCCGGAACTGGAGATTCACAGTGGACCTGCGTGGAGAGCGTGGGAGCCTGCAGTTTGGGACACCAGCAGCAGATTCAACACACCAGCGCTGGAACACGAGGTGAGCAGAACATCAATAGTCCGAATTACCAGCAGGGAAGCGGAAAAGGGAGCCTAGAGCGAACAAGGCTTGAAACCCTGTGGGGAAAAGTTCACCAGGCTAACTAGAAGAGGGGGGGGGGGGGGAAGTGACCCATACGGACACGAGCTTCTCTCTCTCCGCTCACCTCTCAAAGGTGAGCAAGACAAAGAGCAGGTGCCATTTTGGAATACGTCATAAGCAGGGCGACCTCGGGTCGGCACCGGCCCCAAGCCTAGCAGAAAAACCTGACTCTGGGTGGGAGGGGTGAAATAACAGGAGATTAGAACCTAATGAATGTGTGGTGCTAATGAACTGAGACTGTGAAAAAAGAGACAGTGGGGGAGAGAACTCACGGAAATCACGAATTCATGTGAGTACTCTCCAGAGATGCTACAGTTCAGTAGCCTTGGCAGCCCAGTGGGAGACTACAGGAGAATCTCAGCCCACACAAAGGGCCGCAAAGATTCCTTCTCTGGTCCTTGGGAAAGAGCTTCTGATCTCTGGCTCCTGTGGGTATATCATTCGCCTGCTAACCACCCCCAATTCCATTCAGCTGTGTGGAATTACTTCCCTTTTGAACCAAAAAAAAAAAAAAAAGTAACAGAGAGAGATTTACCACGCCTAACCTGGAAGTGTCTCCTTTGACACACCCTCAACCCTGAGGAACCAAACAGAGCTCTCAGGCCACACCCATCTCAAGCCTCTAAGGCTCCATCAAAAGCAGACAGTCCACTTAATCTAGAGTCATAGTATAACAAGAAAAAAACACCACAGTGAAGAAACCAATATGCCAAACAACAAACGCAAAAACCGAGGTAATAAGAACAAGGAAGACACTATGACATCCACAAATGAAAAAGACACCCCAATTCAAGATTATGAAGATGATGAGATAGAAGAGATGCAAGAAGCAGATCTCAAAAAATTGATAAGAACACTAAGAAGTACTCAAAAACAAATTCTTGAACTACAGAAATCCTTAATGGACAAGGTAGAAAATCTCTCTCATGAAAATGAAATATTAAGGAGAAATCAAGCTGAAATGAAACAACTAGTAGAACATGAAACTGTGATAGTGACGAGAAATCATAATGAAGTGAAGAATTCAATAGATCAAATGAAAAACACATTAGAGAGCCTTACAAACAGAATGGGTGAGGCAGAAGAGAGAATATTGGACTTAGAAGACAGAGCACAGGAAACTATACAGTCAAACCAAAGAAAAGAAGAGGAAATTAGAAATCTAAAAAATATTGTTGGGAATCTACAGGATACTATTAAAAAACCCAACATTCGAGTTCTAGGAGTTCCTGAAGGCATGGAGAGGGAGAAAGGATTAGAATGCCTTTTTAGTGAGATAATAGCAGAAAATTTCCCAGTTTTGGAGAAGGACAGAGACATCCTAGTACAGGAAGCTCATAGAACCCCTAGTAAACATGACCAAAAAAGGTCCTCACCACGACACGTTGTAATTAAACTCACCACAGTGAAACAGAAAGAAAAGATCCTAAAACGCGCAAGAGAGAAACGTCAAATTACACTCAGAGGATTTCCAATTAGACTCACGGCAGACTTCTCATCAGAAACCCTACAAGCTAGAAGGGAATGGCGAGACATAGCCCAGGTACTTAGAGAGAAAAACTGCCAGCCCAGAATATTATATCCTGCCAAGCTCTCATTTGTGAATGAAGGTGAAATAAAGACCTTTCATAACAAACAAAAATTGAAAGAATTTGTTGCCACTCGTCCAGCCCTGCAAAAGATACTTAAAGATGTGTTACACACAGAAACACAGAAACACGGCCATCAACATGAAAGAAGATAAATGAAGGGAACCTCACAGCAAAAGATCACAGGGAATTCAAAGCATACATTTGGATAAAGAAATTATGGGACATGTACTCTATAGAATACTATACAGCAGTCAAAAGCAATGAAATCCAGTCATTTGCAACAAGATGGAGGAATCTGGAAAACATCATTCTGAGTGAATTAAGCCAGTCCCAAAGGGACAAATATCATATGTTCTCCCTGATTGGTGACAACTAATTGAGCACCAAAGGTGAAACCTATTGAAGTGAAATGGATACTATGAGAAACAGTAACTTGATCAGCTCTTGTGCTGACTGTTGTTGTACAATGTAATACTTTATCCATTTTAGTAATTTTTTTATTCTAGTACTATTGGTTGAACTCTGTAATTAACAAACAATTATTCTTAGGTGTTTAAATTTTAACTGAAAAGTGATCCCTGTGAAATATAAGAGTGGGAATAAGAGAGGGAGGAGATGTACAATTTGGGACATGCTCAATCGGAATTTCCCCAAATGATGGAGTTAGAATTGTGCCAGGGAATTCCAATACAATCCCATCAAGGTGGCATATACCAAGGCCATCTCACTAGTCCAAGTGATCAATTTTACTTTTCACAATTGATCACACTGATAGGTCTAAGAGTCAAAGGGATCACACAAACAAGACTAGTGTCTGCTAATATTAACTGATAGAATCAAAAAGGGAGAGAATGATCCAACATGGGAAGCGAGATACACAGCAGACTCATAGAATGGCAGATGTCCTAAATAGCACTCTGGCCTCAGAATCAGCCCTTAAGGCATTCAGATCTGGCTCAAGAGCCCATGAGAATATTCTAGGCATGGAAAGCCAAGACACTCTGGAAAAAAAAAAAAGACCTAAATGAAAGATCTCTGTGAGTGAGATCCCAGTGGAATGAATGGGGCCATCAAAGAAGGAGGTACCTTTCTCTGAAGGGAGGAGAGAACCTCCACTTTGACTATGACCCTGTCGGAATAAGATTGAAGTCAGCGAACCCTAAAGGCTTCTATAACCTTTGCAACTCATGACTAGAGCCTAGGGAGATTACTGATGCCATAAACAAGAGTGTCAAATTGTTAAATCAACTTCAGGAGTCACTGTGTACTTACGTCTCATGTGGGATCTGTCCTTAATGTGTTGTCCAATGTGAAGTAATGCTATAACTAGCACTGAAACAGTATTTTACACTTTGTGTTTCTGTGTGGGTGCAAACTGATGAAATCTTTACCTAGTATATACTGAATCAATCTTCTGTATATAGATAATTAAAAATGAAAAAAAATCTTGGTGTTAAATTGGAAATTGCCTAGAAAATTAATCAATTTTTTAAAAAAATATATCATGTAGGATCTCTGTCCTTAATGTGCTATACATTGTGAATTAATACTATAACTAGTACTCCAACAGTATTTTTCACTTTGTGTTGCTATGTGAGGGCAAACTGTTGAAATCTTTACTTAATATATAGTAAACTGATCTTCTGTATATAAAGAGAATTGAAAATGAATCTTGATGTGAAGCAAGGGGAGAGGGAGTGGGAAAGGGGAGGGTTGTGGGGGGGGAAGTTTTGGGGGGGAAGCCATTGTAATCTATAAGCTGTATTTTGGAAATTTATATTCTTTAAATAAAAGCATTATAAAAAAAAAGAAAATAAAAAGAAAACTCAAACATAATCAAATGTAGATTCTAAGTCAGTGGTCTTTCAGAAAGAAATGAGCAAAAACCTTCTTTCAAACTACTGAAAATAAAGTGCTATGTATTGATGCAAGGATGATTCATGTTGGTCTTAGGAAAAATACAAATTTATTATATTCAAATGATAAAATGCAATCTCCTTATTGTGCTAGACTCTTATTGAAGAGAAAAGCCAAAGCCAACAAATTTATCTTCAACTCAGTGGAAATATTTACAAGTCTGCAAAATATCTTCATCCTGTACTGCGTGCACCCAATAACGCATTAACTGAACTCTGGCTGTTGCAAGCCCACCTCAGTATCCATTCTGCATGAGATCCATTAGGTAGACACCTCCATCACCTAGGCTTTCTTTTGCTCTATCAGGACCATGGTTGGTTTTTGCTCCCAAAGTCCCCAATTGGAGGACAGAATTGACAACTACTGGAGTCATTTTGCCTGATGGCTCAGAGAGCTTGAAGCTCCCTGGGAGTTTCTGTCAATCCTACAGCACCCAGGAACCCTGTCTGCAAAGCATTTACCCATGATCCAGAGGTTCAGGTGTTTGAACGTCCAGCTAGTTAATTTTGTGGGTAAAAGGGAAACCAGGAGCCACCTTTTAATGATCTAGATAGAAAATGAAAGAAAATCCTTGCTATGGTAGGTCCAGTTGAGACAGAGAGTTATTTATGTGAGACTGTGCAAAAGAAGACTAAAATCTTCAGCTTCAGTGGGAAAGAAGTCCTATACAGGAGAGACAAGGAATCAGAGGGAATGGTGGGATTAGTCCAAGTCTATGCAGAAGCTTCAAATCATGCTATCACATTATAATCACATGGTGAGCCTTTAACCACCACAAATGATTGGTATCTGTTACTAGCAATGCCCATCTTAAGTGGCTTCAGGTGGAGTTGGAGTATTAGTAGTCTTGCAAAGTTCCCAAGGGCTTCTAGCCTTTGGCTAGAGATGACAAGGACCACAGATGCATTAGAATCTCTGATCAGCAGCATATGTGAGCCTTCTCCATAGAAAAGTTACAACACCAGCCACTGATAGAACCTGCTTTCCTCTTTCAATGATCTTATTTATACAACATGGAAAAAAGAGGAGAGAAAAAGAGCAGAGTTTCTCAAACATCTGTGTTCACAACACTTAGTAAGAAGCATACAATTCTTTGTGACCCTGCTGTGTGCTAGACACTCAGGGCCTGCACTAAGGTGCAGCAGGAAAAGCTGCTACCTGTGGCGCTGGCGTCCCATCTGGGCACAGGTTTGAGTCCCAGCTTCTGGGCTTTTCAGCCAGCTCCCTGGTAAGCACTTGGGAAAGCGATGCAGGATGGCTCAAGTGTTTGGGCCCCTAAACCCACATGGTGGTGGTTATCACTTTCACCTCACAGGCAAAAGGTCCCCGGTTCGAAACGGGTGGAAACGGACTTCTTTTCCTGAAGCGAGGAGAATAAGGTCAGATTGAGGAAGAGAAGTGGCTATGTCCACTCAGCTGACATCAACCAGACCTCATTTCTCTTCTCTGCTCATGGTGGACATTGTCACCCCACTCCCGCCAGGTTTACAAGAATAAATGCTTTCAGGTTTTCTCTTTTTTCTTCCTTCCTTCCTTCCTTCCTTCCTTCCTTCCTTCCTTCCTTCTTTCCTTTCTCTCTCTTTCTTCTTTTTCTCTTTCTCTCTCTCTTTCTCCTTTTCTCTCTCTTTCTCAATTTCTCTTTTTTTTTCTTTTAAATATTTATTTATTTGAAATACAGAGTTAGAGAAAGGTAGAGACACAGAGAAAAGTCTTCATTTGCTGCTTCAGTCCCCAACTGGCCTCAACAGCTGGAGCTGAGCCAATCCACAGCCAGGTGTTAGGAGATTTTTCCAGGTCTCCCAGGTTGGTGCAGGGGCCCAAGGACTTGGCCATCCTCCACTGTTTTCCCAGTGAAGCAGCCAGGACTCAAACCAGACCCTATAAGGGATGCCAGCACCACAAGCCACAGTGTAGGCCCCTCAGGGTTTCTTACATGAATCTGGTTGATGAGCTCCAGAGGGGAGCTGAGGAGGGACCTGCTTGGCTTCCCATCCTACATGAACAAAGCGGCAGAACCCAGTGACTGGTGGAGGGAAACTGAATTTAAATCCACATCTGGATCTCAAACCAAGCTGATACTGTCAATATTCCTCATGCACACTGATTGAAAGTATGTATTTACATTAAACTACTCCTACCCCAAAGGACCCTCAGGACACTGTGAGGGTTGCACGCCCCTCTGAAGGTTCAGGCAGCCGACAGTTTTAATAGCTGGAGCTCCAGCATGTGCTGAGTACGTCTTGAAGGCTCCCAACCCTTGCCCACCCTCTCTTCCACTTTGTCCCTGAAGTTCTTGGTGCTGTCTTCACTGGTGTGGAGCCACCAGAGCCAGTGCATTGCATTTTCTCCCAGGAGAGCTTTAGCGCCCTGGACTTAGATGTGCTTCTTGGGAAGGGCTACATGTCGACAGGACTTGTAGCACCCTACAAGCTAGTACTCATCTGCTCTTCAACTGACTGAAGCCAAGGGAGAGGGCGCACACAGTCCCCACTACCACAAATTCTGCAGTTTCACACATGTGGCGAAATCCCAGGGGCCAGCTCTCCCGCAGCGCAATAGAGGAGCCTCACGTAGCAGAATCCTCTGCCTGGTCATGTCATCTCCCCTGCCAGGTAGGTATAACTCCCCCCGCTGCTATCCCAGCACAGCCTCGCACGCCCCACAATCTTCACACGCGCTCACTTTGCGTCCCGCACTCTCGAGCGCTCTTCGCCCTCACACACGCACAGCACACTTATGTGCCAATAGCGGTCCCGCGCTTTCTCCCACAGCAAGGGAAAGCGATCGTGAATTTGCAGCATGTCCCAGCCCAGCAGCCCCTGCGTTGCTCTATCTGCATAGTCCCGCCCCGTCCGTGACGCAACCAGACGCGCCCCGCCCACACCCGCGCCCAACCACTGCACCACAAGCGCGACCTTGGCGAGCTCTGAGTGACAGCTGTGCCCGCCCGTCCCTCCTACCCCCATCCCAGGAGGCGCCGCGCAGAACCCAGACCCTTCTCGAAATCATCGCTCTCGATGCGCGGAACAGTTAGGGTCAGCCAGGAGCCCGGGTCCTTGCAAACCCTCGTATCTTCATGAGGGAACTCGAAATGAAAAGTGGACTTAGTGGATGCCAATCGGACGGCGAAGACAGCAGCAGACAGATCCCCTCTTTACGAAGCTGGAGAAGGCGCCTGGGGGCCGCAGACCGTCATCCTGACGGAGCACCGATGGTGTCACGAAGACGACGTCCACGCTGACGGCGCGGATCCTGCCGCGGATCCGGAACGCGAGCGGTGCTGCCCCGCAGAGTAAATAACCACGCTCACGCCTGTCCCTGCAGGGCCCCCGCATCTCTCCGGGCCTGCTCCGCGCCTGAGAGCTTACTGACACCAACACCTTAGATCCTCAAACAAGGAATTCAATCGTCCCACGTGGAGGAAACGTCTAGGGGGCATTCCAGCCGAGGTGCTGAACCCGCGACCGAGTCGTCCGCCTTCGGTGATGAGGACGCGGGAATGCGGAGGGTGGAGCAAGGTCGGGCGCCCATGGAAAGACCGGCTCAGCGGGCACCAGCGCCCTCTCTTACGCTGTGCCACGCTCCCGGGGTGCTGACTGGGAGTTCCTGTCCAGGCAGGAGTGCAGAGATTTTTTCAGGGAATCTGAACAGCCCGATTGGACACACTGGGCACCGTCCTGACAGAGTTGGCACTGGACACCTGAGAGAAACGGAAGCCCAGCTTTTTCTCTATACAGCACCAGAGAAACAAACCTGGGGTGGGGTACAGACCCCCACATCCCGGTTGGGAGTGAGGGTCTGGGCTGTGCACCTGACGGCTTCTGCTTCTAATGCTTGCTGTGTCCATCCTGGGAAGCAGCAGGGCTGGCTCAGGCAGCTGGGAGAGAGACAGCAGGGCAGAGGACTCCATGTAAGCAGTCTTCCTTTCTCACCCTTGCTTGTGAGATCAGAAGAAATGGCGTGGGATCAGTCAGTGGGAAACCTGAGTGATGATTTCACACAGTTCCCTGGCGAGTGGGAACTTTGGGACAATCAGAGGCATCTGTGCCCAGCCGTGAGAACAATGAGCACCGCTGAGCGATTATGAGAGGAAACTTCCTGCAGCCCGGCTGACAACAAGAACGCTCACTCAAGCTCTGCAAGAGCACAGCCCTGCAGAAAGGCCAGGGCAGGTCTCCCAGAGCACGCTTCCGGAGGACACCTGCCGGCAAGGGCCCGTCCACCCCAGACTGACCCCACCCTCCTTACTGCTCCTCGTGGCCAAGGCCATTTGTTGGAAAGCAGTGGAAGCTGGGAGCCCTATTAGAAGTCTTGCTTTCCTTTGGGAGCCTGGATATCTCACAGGTGTTCCGACTGAGAGGTGGATTCCTGAGCCAGCCCCTTATCTTTGGACACCTTCATTTATTATTTCAGGGAAGATTTGGGGAATGGCTTTGCACAGTATTGCTGCAAAACACAATGCTAAGACATAGTAGCTGAGTCGACCTCTGTTTACACACATAATAATATAGAATATAGTCCTTGGCCGGCGCCGTGGCTCAACAGGCTAATCCTCCACCTTGCGGCGCCGGCACACGGGGTTCTAGTCCCGATCGGGGCTCCGGATTCTGTCCCTGTTGCCCCTCTTCCAGGCCAGCCCTCTGCTGTGGCCCAGGAGTGCAGTGGAGGATGGCCCAAGTGCTTGGGCCCTGCACCCCATGGGAGACCAGGAAAAAGCACCTAGCACCTGGCTCCTGCCATCGGATGAGTGCGTTGCGCCGGCCGCAGCGCGCCGACCGCGGCAGCCATTGGAGGGTGAACCAACGGCAAAGGAAGACCTTTCTCTCTGTCTCTCTCTCTCACTGTCCAGTCTGCCTGTCAAAAAAAAATTAAAAAAAGAATATAGTCCTTAAAATAGTCTGTGTCACCTGCCCATCCTCACACACATGAGCCAACTGAGACACCCAGGAGCAGGCCAGGGAGAGTACCTGGGAGAGTAGCCAGATGTCCTGGACATCTGAGGCCTTCTTCTAAACTGTAGTCCAATACTTGGGGAAATCTCAGATAGGAAAAAAATGATTTCTGTCAACTTAAACAGGTATTTAGAGGTGACTGTTGATCTGCCTTTCAAATACAATAGATCTTAAAAACCTAAAAAGTCCTGCTGCCATCTCAAAAGTGGTATTAGAGTAACTTGGTGATTTGGTAGGCTGCAGGTTCACACGGGAGAGTGACAGCACTGATGTCTTCTGTATTGGATAAATAAGTGAGAGCCTGAAGAGAATGGTATGCTGTTCCCTGGGAGGGAGAATGGTATACTGTTCCCTGGTAGGGAGAATGGTATGCTGTTCACTGGTGGTAGTCTCTACTGTAATGACTTGTTGCCTAACACAAGAAATAACTTGACTTAAGGTGCGGCTGTAAATAATGACTAGGGGAGAGTGCGAATGCAGTCCCCATTACAGCAAATTGTGCAGTCGAGTTTCCCATGGAAATTGTAGGATTCAGTACTTCCACAGTGCAACGGATGCCCAGAGATGGGGCAAAATATAGGGGCAGGAGGGTGGGGTATCATGAGAAGCACTTGCTTGTTGACTGGTGGGTTTGTAGACACCAAGCAAGGGTGACTTGGAGGTTGTGTCAAAGTCTGAATGTACATTCAGGATACACAGCAGTGTCTTTCTTTGTTGGTTTATCCATGACCTGTTAGCTGATTAACTTGTATCTCTCCTCCCCTCCATTCTCCAGCCTTGTAATTAAATGTTGACTGTCACACAACTTTTCTTATGGGAATCTATCTCAACATAGTATTTATTCTGCTGTTGGACATTTGAACTGTGGTTTCCAGTTAAAGGGTATTTTGAATAAATGTGGACAGCCTTTACCTATCTTTTGATGGAACCATAAGATTTTTACCAAATGTTAGAAAGACAGAATGGGAACTTTATCTCACTGCTGCAGGCTCAAATATCAAGAACTTCCAGAAGGCACAGGATGATAGGCAATTGAAGATACTCACCCACAAGCAGGGAATGGATCCCTGCAGGTACCAGAGAAGTTAAGTCCATAATATCAAAACTAGAAACTCATAGTGACACCGCCGGTGGGAAACTACCATACAGGGGTTAAGAGAGAGATGGAGGTGAGGGAGGCAGAGAGTGGGAGGGAGGGAAGTGGAGAGGGAGAGAGAGAAAGAGAGCGAGCTAGCCTATAAAGTCAGACTCAACTTCTGCTCCTGAGATTCAACAGAAACCAGAGCCCATGTGAGCCACAGCTCAACAGGGGAAGATTCCCTTATCTCTGCAGACAGGTCCCGATGACGGCCTAATTGCTAGGGGCACCGCTCCTGCACTATCTGTCACAGAGTCACAGGGGCGGTTATCTACACCCCTCAAATACAGGGTTTACATCCCAGCAGCCATTCTACGAGAACCCAGTTGGGGACGCGAGGAGCCCTTGAGGGTATCAGAGTGAGCCCCTGGGTGGGCTCCAACAACCAAGCTTTCAGTTAACAGCCGAACGCGCTAACCGATTGCGCCACAGAAACACAGCTTCCACCCGCACAGGGACCGCGCCCTCTGCCCTCCGGGGCGCCTACCGCGGACTGGCCTTGTGGGGCAACGCTGCGAGCTCCAGAGCCCTGGGAACAGCCGACGGGCGAGCAGGAGGCGGGCGCACTGTGCACCGGGAGGGTTACCTGTGCGTTGGGAGTGAGGTAGTCGCGGGGAGCCGCGTGGCTTTCGCCTGCCCGCCGCAGGAGCCTTCGCCCCGCAGACACCCGTGTCTGGGTCCCACCTTAGCCAGTGGGCCCGAGGCCGCGGAGCCGCTGCGTCGGCCGCGCCTCCACGTCGGGAAGAACCTGCCTCCGGCTTCGCAGCCGCCCGCGGGCGCTCAGAAGCTTCGCGTGTCCAGCACGGGGTTCCCCAGGGACAGGGTCGCAGTGACAGCCGCTCTCGGGTCCCTTCGCCGGGAACAGGGTTTGGCAGTCACGGGCTCTCCGTGGGGACCCGAAGACTCCAGGCCGAGTCTGCCTGTCCCACAACCCCTCAGCGGCTAGGCCACCAGACCCCATTGCACAGACCTGTGTGCTGCAAGGGGATGGTGCCCATTGGGGATGAGCAAAAGAACGCAGAGGTTCCTGAGAGTCCACGACACCCCCACCTTCTAGTTCTGCTATTGTGACTTCAGACCCTTCCCTGGCAGGCTCGGGTCTCTGGCCTCACTCCTGCGGCAGCGTCTATGCATGGGCAGTGCCTTCAGCTCAGACCCCTGGCATCTTGGGCCTCATCTTGGGCAAGTCTAAATCAAAGAAGTCACCATCTCTGAGAACCAACTACACGGCAGGACCAATGGACCCTTTGCTTGCAGAAATATCAGCCCTTCTTCTGCAAATGGGACAGCCCCTAAGACACCAATGCCCAGATAGGAGAGGATCCTCAGAGGCCCTCATCCTATTCCCTCCCCACTCCAGCCAGGAAAGAGCAAGGATTTGAGACCAGGAACGGACAGAAAAAAGTCCCTGCAGATTGTTTAGCAGCTCTAAGCACATGTTCATTTTACTTGAACGGCAGGGTTTAGAAACCTCAGAAAATAAATTTTATTTTACATAAATTTTGTTGCCTAGCTTTTTTGTACAAGTTGAAATTCAAACGTTTATTTTCCAGCTTGAAACAGCAATGTCAATCCTTTTTAAAGTGTTTGTATTTGGAAGGCACAGTGATATGCACACACACACACACACACACACACACAGAGCAAAAGAGCAAAAGAGAGAGAGAGAGCGAGAGAGAGAAATATCTTCACTCCCCAAATGCCTCCAACAACCAGGGCTGGGCCAGGTGGAAGCTGGTACCATGAGGCCCGTCCAGGTCTCAGTCCTGGCAGGCAAGTAACCCAGTCTGTGAGCCATCACTGCTCCCTCTAGGCACATTAGCAGACAGCTGGACTGGAAGTGGAGGCAGGTCTGATACTCGGCTCCCTCCCCACGTGTGAGACTTGCCTGGTCCTCTCTGCTGGGGCAGCACAGCTTCGTCTTGGTGGAATTAGACTGCAAACCTTCGTTCTAGCACCAAGTGTGGCTAACACAAACGACAAAACGCGGTATGCGTGGCTGATGGCCAGTCTCCAGGACGCTTCGCTGGGTGCAAAACTATGGCGGTTTTGTAATACTTCACCAAGGGCCTGAGGTCCCTAGGCGGGACCACGAGGCCGGAAGTGGGCTGGGGGAGGTGGAAGGGCGGGGCCCGCCAGGACTCTGAGGGGCGTTGCACATGCAGATGAGGCCTGGGGGTGAGGGGCTGCTGCTCTGGCACCTGCTGCTGATCCACGCACCAGTCCCACGCTGTGGAAATCCTCCTGGCCTGTTTTCAGGACACTCCCTGGGATCTGCGGATCAGTGCAAGGAGAGCCTGGGGAGCAGAGGAAGTCAGCACGTGTGACTAGAGTGAGTTGTGTGCAGCTGTGCTGGGGCAGAAGGGCCAGAGGTCATACTTACCTGGCAGAGAGACACCATGATCGGGCAGGTGGTTCTCCCAGGGCGAGGCTCTGCCATTGCACTGCGGCTGTGCTGACCCCTGCAATTTCCCCACTTTCGGGTAACTCAACTGCAGAATTTGTGGTAGTAGGGGAGTGCTTGCGTGCTCTCCCTTGGTTTTTCTCCAGTTTAAAGAGTAGATACTTGGCTGGCACCATGGCCGCTTGGGGCCATTTGCGGCGTGAACAACGGAAAAAGGAAGACCTTTCTTTCTGTCTTTCTCTCACTGTCTAACTTTGCCTGTCAAAAAAAAAAAAAAAGAGTAGATACTCCTCAGGCTTATCAAAACAGCTGTAGTGCATCGCAGTTTGTCATAAGAAGCCCTATAGGGCTGGCACTGCAGCTCAATAGGCTAATCTTCCTCCTGCGGCACCGGCACACCGGGTTCTAGTCCCAGTCAGGGCGCTGGATTCTGTCCCAGTTGCCCCTCTTCCAGGCCAGCTCTCTGCTGTGGCCCGGGAGTGCAGTGGAGGATGGCCCAAGTGCTTTGGCCCTGCTTCCACTTGGGAGACCAGGAAAAGCACCTGGCACCTGGCTTTGGATCAGCGCAGTGCACCAGCTGCAGCAGCCATTGGAGGGTGAACCAACGGTAAAGGAAGACCTTTCTCTCTCTGTCTCTCTCTCTCACTGTCCACTCTGCCTGTCAAAAAAAAAAAAAAGTACTATCAGAGATAGGCTTTATTCTTTATACACTGATTCTTCTATTCCCCCTTTTAAAGTAAGACAACAAAGCCATGTTCACTAGTGTACAACCAGATGTGGCAGTGAAACTGAACCTTGGGAAGGACATCCCATCACTCCATCTAGTACCTTGGAGACAAGGTGGTGCCCAAGGGCTCAGGCACCTGTGCACCAAGTCACAGGACAGAACACTGCAGTAGGGGTGTCCTGGTGTGCAGAAAGCATTCCAGAAGTCCACACCCAGGTGGTAGCTGGGCCAGCTACCTTCCACCCCCAGATGTGCTTTCTTCCGCCCTGCCCCACCCCATATCCTGCCTCTGGCCCCTGTCGCCATTGCTGGAAGCCAGGTAGCCACATGGCCCAACCACTGGAGTCAAGCTCCCCACCCCCATCCTAATGGGATTTGCTGCTCCTGCTTCCCTGGCCACCCTCCAGCAAAGTTTTAAAAGGACCTGTTCCTGACATGTGGCTCTCTAGCCTCCTCCTCTTGTCTCCTTTCTTTGAATCTAGGAAGATCACTACCTTTAAAAATATTGCCTTGTAACTTGCTGAACTTATTTTGCAATTTATTTTAACAGGTTTCCGGGTAATCAGTACTCAATGAAACAGCAATGGGTAATTAGTGCTTGTTTTAGATGAATGTGATATTAACTTTAATTGAATTCAAGTAGAGATATATCAGCATCTTAAGTCATTTAGGTGTAATTGCTAATTTATTGTAAACTCTTGTATACTCAGCATGTTAAATTTGTGTTAAAAATGTTATAGAAATGTGCATTTGGTAAGGAAGGTTAAAAGGAAAGAGTTATTTTGAATAAGAAAGGACAAGGTTTGTAAGATTGACTTCATCCTGAAGGTTATGAAAGAAATTTTGGATCTTAATGAGAAAGCCACAGAAGCCTAAAGAGTTATATGTTCTGTAAAATCCTATAGGTGCTTTCAAAAATGCTGTGTGAAGTAAGCACATGCTTCTTGTTGAGTTTATAATAAGTTTATAATTTTAAATGAGGCAACTTAAAGTCTTTTGTCATTCACAATTTTATATATCAGATTTGCTGCTCATAAAACTAAAGCATGTTGGTTCTGTGTTTAGCTGTCCTCTTACAGTTCTGATGGACTTTTTCCAGCCACTTCTATTGTATTCAGTACTTTGGGATGGTGCTGTAAACAGATGAAGCCAATAATGTATTATAGGTACCAACTGAGAGGAAGTATGGTTAGCTCAGGTTACTAAAAGCAGAAAGTAATTTGAATCAATTGGTAAATTAAAAAACAGTTAAAGAGTTTAAAAAGCTAGTATTGAAACTGCTATATTTGTTATCTAATGATTGAAACTGCTTTCTAGATTTTCATTTGATATTACTATTGTCAGTAAGTGATCTGGGACTTGAGCACCCCCTTGACTTGCATCCTCTGGTCTGCTTTAACAAAAATCAGGAGAAAAAGAAAGCTGGGCATCAGAAATGGAAAGATAGGTGGCAGGCCTATTAATGGCTATTCTGTACAGTGATCTGCCTCAAGGAGACCCAACAGGCCAGTCCACTGCAGTGGTTTTCAGTGTGGTAAGCCTGAGCTTCAGCAGAAGTCAGCTTGTGAAGAGCCCTGGCAGCTCTGCCAGCCAAGAGTTGGATCACTGGAAATGGACCTGCCCTGGAGTCAAAGGACTTCAGGTCAGAACCACAGATCTTATTGGCTCTAAGCTGAAAAGCCCTTCACTCAGCCCAGCTTCCAAGGTGACCACTGCTGCTGAGAGGAGACGGCCAAGTAGGGTCAGCAACACTGCAGGCAGAACTGTGACTTTCCTGTTAGAGTTGCCATCTGCCTTCACCTGGCCAGTTCTCCTCCCAGGCCAGCTAGGTAATGGAAGTCAACAGGATGCCTTCCCAAGGAGGTTCACACCTCCCTTAGGATGTACCCTATGTGAAGAGACAGACAGATCTGGGCCTCTTAACTTTCAAGACCTAAAGCCCACCAGATTATTATCAAGCCCCTCTGTCAGTTTCTATTTGTCTCTCAATCAGATAACTTAATTGTGGCTGAGACAGCACCTTTCTTGGGTTTTCTAATAATGACTCTGTCCGTTGTTCTAGACCCTGTCTAGCCCACTTGGGTCTCATTCCTTTGTAATCATAACCTCTACTCTAACATGAATGGCTCTACTCCCAACCTGTATGTACTGATGGTCCTTTCCACCACTTAATGTTGTATGATTATTCAGAATTTCTCTACAGACAAACTCCACTACCTGCAAAAGTTGAGTGGCCTTTCTCCTGGTCTTGGCTGGGATCAGATTTAAACCACACCCATCAAACTGTCCCCACAAGGGTCTAGAGACCCCCTCCCATTTCCTCTCCTCTATGAAATCCTTTCATTACCTGGTTAATGCCACTCTTAGGATCATTGGTTGCTATTCTCACCCTGACTTGTATACTACAGTGTCTGTTTAAGTGTTTACAGCAGGTGATAATGAAATGAACCAAGGCCTTCAGCAACCAGGCAGTCAACCAGATGCTTCTCCATCCATACATGCCTGTTCCTGCGGAGCCCCAAGATACCCCCAGCGGGCCCCTGTAGATGACATCCCTAGTCAGCAGGAAGTAGCCAGAGAAACTCATCGTCGCCCCCTTTCCTATCATCAAAAGGTGGGGATGGTAGCTTTGGGATCCGCATGGAGGGAAGACCTATACTTCTGGGAATGGAGAGTCCTTGTCAAAGTCCCTGCTGGTGCCTAAAGGTCAACCAATGAAGATCAGACCTGCCTCAACCTTTAACCCCCATGCCCTGAATCTATAAAAGGAGCACTCCCAATCTCTGATGCACGACTTCTCCGGCCCCCGCTCTGTTGCTCTGTTGGGACCAGTGAACCTCGCCTGGGAGTGGAACCCCAATAAAAGCCTGTGAATTAATTGATTCATCTGCCTGGGAAGATTTGTTATGCGCCAGACACCTTGCACCAGGGTTCTTACCTTCCCAATAGCCCTTCCCCCCTCCACTCCACTCTGTGGATTGCGCTCAGAGCCCAAATCTCATCTCCCATGCTTCCTATTCCCATTTCCCCAGGGTGACCCCTCTGGAGGTTTCCTGAAGCCTGGGTACCCTTCTGGGGATGATGGAGTTCAAGGTGTGGACAGAACCCACAGAATCACAAAGGAAATCTGTGACTTTCAGGTCCAGCCACCTTTGTGAGCCAGAGCTGAGTGGCTCAAGACTCAGCCCCTTGGCCCAGATCCAAGAGGACCTCTATCATGGTGATGCAAAATAAGAAATCCGGGGCTCCGCTCCTTTCGGGGGAAACCGGGACTACTGGCTGTCATCACTCCTCACAGGCTACACTGAGACAAATCCTGGCTGGGGGAGGGGGTGTCCTTGCAGGGGAGGGACCGTGCTCTGCCTCATGGAAACCATGGGGCTCCTGAGAAAACCAACCCAGCTACAAGCGCACTGTAATCGGAGCCCGCAGGGTGCTGTGGGCCACAAGCTCCACTTCTCCCCAGCAGCTCAAGGCCAGGCGCCCAAATGTGAACTCTCTGAGTGAGTTTAAGGCAAGCTTCGCAGGGCCCAGAAGGAGCTAGGTCTGCAGGAGTTGATGGATTTCCTCGTGCTGGGGCTGTCGGCCCTGACCATGCTCGAGGCCTCTGACCATCGTCCGTCTGCACACTAGAGTGACCCGGGCCGAGGACAGAGGCTGTGGGGCAAAGGCAAGACTGGGCTGGAGGGCCTCTCCTGGGCCCCGTAGGGCGGCCTCTCCCCTTCTCCTCCCGCCCAGAAAGAAACGGCAGGGTGGATAAAAGTCTGCCTTCTTGTCCCCTAAAATGAACCAAAGAAGGAATGGGGAAGCAGAAATGAAACCCCATTAAACAGTCAGAAAGATCTTTTAGGAAGTTAAACAAATACGTCTCAACGAGATTTGGAGTGGAGTGAATACATTCAGAGTTCAGAGTTCTCAGCATTGCATCTTGTGCAGTTCTGTCCCGCAGTTCTGTCCCTCATATCTTGTGCAGTTCTGTCCCGCAGCCAAAATACAAAAGGAGCTCTCCAAGCAGAGCAGGCAAAGGGGGAACCAGCTTCACAGTGGGAAGACCTCTGAGATCTCCTAGGAGGCAGAAGAAGGTCAGGCTTGTGATGGTGAGACTAGAGAGCTCCCTCCTTCCAAGGTTTTCCAACAACTGGCAGTAAGGAGGGGGGATCAGTCCGGGGTGGAGGGGACCTTGTCGGCAGGTGTCCTTCGGAAGCATGCTCTGGGTGCAGCTGCCCTGGCCTTTCTGCAGGGCTGTGCTCTGGCAGAGCTTGGTCAGTGTCCTTGTTGTCACCCGTGGGTGCAGGATATTTTTTTCATATAAATACATATTTCGTATCTATCAATAGATACATTGACTTCAGGGATATTTAATTTCTTTTTAAAAACATTTTATTTAAGGTATGCAAACTTCATGCATTCCATATATACAAGTTTAGGAACATTAGTGATTCATCCCACCCTTCTTCTTCCTCTCTCTCCTGCTCCCACTCTTAATTTTACAAAGATCTATTTTCAGTTTCCTTTAATTCATAAGGTTAACCCTTCAGTAAATAAAGAGTTCAACAAATAGTATGAAGAAAAAAAAAACTGTTCCTCAACAGTAGAGACAAGGGCTGTAAAGAACGGCCCAATCTCAAATGTCAATTTTATTCCTATAACTTACACTTTAGATACTCTGTGAGTTATCACAGACCAGAGAAAATATATGGTATTTGTCTTTTTGGGACTGGCTAATTGTACTAAATATAGTTCTTTCCCATTGCATCCATTTTGTTCTAAGAGACAGGATTTCTTTTTCTTCCTATTAGTAGTATTCCATAGTTATATATGTCATAATTTTTAAAGATATATTTTATTTATTTGAAAGAGTTATAGAGAGAGGTAGAGACAGAGAGAGAGGTCTTCCATCTGCTAGATGAATCCCAGATGGCTGCAATGGCCACAGCTGTGCTGATCCGAAGCCAGGATCCAGGAGTTTCTTCCAGGTCTCCCATGTGGGTGCAGGGGCACAAGGACTTGGGACATCTTCCACTGCTATCCCAGGCTATAGCAGAGAGCTGGATCGCAAGAGGAGCAGCCAGGATGAGAACTGGTACTCATATGGGAGGCCTACGCTTCAGGCCAGGTTATTAACCCACTGCACCACAGTGCCAGCCCATCATAATTTTTTTATCCAGTCATCTTTTGATGGACACTTGAATTGATTCTATATCTTAGCTATTGTGAGTTGAGCTGCAATGAGTATGAGGCCACAGATAACACTTGCATTTGCTGATTTCATTTCTCTTGGCTAAATTCAAGGAGTGGGTTTGTTGGGTGATATGGTAGATCTATTTTCAGCTTTCCGAGGTATCTTCATACCATCTGCCTCCATGGCAGACCCAGTTTACATTCTCAGCAACAGTGGATCAGGGGACCTTTACTCCCACATACTTGCTGCCATTTATTCTTTGTTGATTTCTGTATGAGAGCCTTTCTAATTGAGGTGAGGTGGAAACCCATTGGAGTTTTGATTTGCATTTCCCTCATGGATAGTGAGCTGATCATTTCTTCATGTCTCATTGGCCATTTGAATTTCATTGGGGAAACCCTACAAGACATTGGCATAGGCTGAGACTTCTTGGGAAAGAACCCAGAAAAACAGGCAATTAAGCCCAAATTGACAAATGGGATTCCATCAAACAGAGAAGCTTCTGCACTGCAAAACAAACACCAGTGAAGAGGCAACCGACATAATGGGAGAAACATTTGCAAATGATGACACTGATAAAGGATTAATATCCAGAAGCTATACAGAGCTCAAGAAAGTCAACAACAATGAACCGAACACTCCACTTTAAGAAGTGAACAAAGGACTTGAATAGGCATTTTTCAAAAGAGTGCATGATTCTTCCTCTCTCACAAACGCCCAGCTGCATTCATTTTTCTGTGGTTGGACACAAATGATTCTGATTCTCCCTCACCACAGAGCTGTGTAAAAGTGTCATCACACAGGGTACCCACTAATCCCAAGACATTTCTTCTCATCTAACAAGCTGGGTTGAGAAAGGAAGACTGCTTACATGGAGTCCTCTGCCCTGTTGTCTCTCTCCCAGCTGCCTGAGCCAGCCCTGCTGCTTCCCAGGATGGACACAGCAAGAGTTAGAAGCAGAAGCCATCAGGTGCACAGTCCAGGCACACACTCCCAACCGGGATGTGGGGGTCTATACCCCGGCCCCAGGTGTGTCTTCCTAGTGCTGTATAGAGAAAAAGCTGGGCTTCCATTTCTGTCAGGTGTCCAGTGCCAACTCTGTCAGGACGGTGCCCAGTGTGTCCACTTAGGCTGCTAGGTTCTTAGAAAAATCTCTCTGCACTCCTGCCTGGACAGGGCCTCCCAGTCAGCACCCCAGGAGCATGGCCTGACTAGAAATTTCAGCAGTTGGGTTCTTCCAGGGAACTCCGGCCCGATATCCTTCACCAGGGGTGTGTTTTCCTGGCTGCCAGCCCCCATGCCACTCATCTGCAAGGAGAACCTCCCGGTTAAGGTTCCGGGACTTGGGCAGCACAGCAGAACAGAGGGCGCTGGTGCTGGCTGAGCCGGTCTTTAAGTGGGCGCCCGACCTTGCTCCACTCTCCGTATTCCCGCCTTCTCCTGACCGAAGGTGGACGATCCAGTCGCGGGTTCAGCAAGTCGGCCGGAATGCCCCTTCGACGTTTCTTCAACGTGGGACAATTGAGTTCCTAGTTTGAGATTCTAAGGCGTTGGCGTCGGTAAGCTCTCAGGTGCGGAGCGGGCCCTGCGAGACGCGGGAGCCCCGCAGGGACAGGCGTGAGCGTGGTTATCCGCTCTGCGGGGCAGCACCGCGGCAGGATCCGCGCCGAGAGCATGGACGCCGTCTTCGTGACAATAGCGGTGCACTCTCAGGATGACGGTCTGCGGCCCCCGGGGCCTTCTCCAGCTTCCTAAAGACGAGATCTGTCTGCTGCTGGCTTCGACGTCCGATCGGCAACCACTAAGTCACTTTTCATTTCGAGTTCCCGCATGAAGATATTCCTGGATGACCCTAAATGTTCCGCGCATCGAGAGCCATGAATTCGAAAAGGGTGCTCGGGATTCGGACAAAAGGTCCTAAGCCTGAAGCAGCTTAAGAACGGGCGCTGTCGGGACAGACCAGGGCCAGGGCCAGAGCCGGGGCCGGGGCGCCCACAGGGCTGGGGTTTGGAGGGACGGGGCGGGCACAGCTGTCACTCTGAGCTCGCCGAGGGCTCGCTGGAAGGGCAGCTGCTGAGAGCGGTGAGGGTGGGGCGCCTCCGCTGGCGTCACGGAAGGGGCGGGGCTATGTAGATAGAGCAACGCAGGGGGTGCTGGGCCGGGACCTGCTACAGATTCACGACCGCTTTCCCGTGCTGTGGGAGAAAGCACGGATCTTTGGCGGCACATACATGAGCTGTGCGTGCTTCAGGGCGAAGGGAGCCCGAGAGGGTGAGGGGCGCAAAGTGAGCGCGTGTGAAGAGTACGGGGCCTGTGAGGCTTTGCGATTTCCAAAACTGTTGGAAATCGGCTGCAGAATTTGTGGTCGTGGGGTACTTCCTTTGCGCTCTCCCCGGGCTTTGACCAGTTGGAGAGCAGGTGACTACTAGGTTGCAGTGTGCAAATCCTCAGTGCAAAGCAGGTTATGTACCTTTCAAATCCTACGCAGGGTAAATATTGTGGGCTAGTCTCCGTTACACAGTCAAACATCTCTGTTCCAGAACTCACTTGCCTATTATGCTCAAAGGAATTTTAACAAACATTATAGCACAAGAATGTTTTTCTTCTTTCAAAGAAATATGCCTTTTCTTGCAAAGAGTCCTTCGTTGACTGTTGTGTGGTGGTTTTTTCAAAACCCGCTGGGCGGAGCCTAGGGCCGGGCCAGGACTCTCTCCTGGGACCTGTAGAACGCCTCTCCCCTGCTCCTCCCGCCCAGAAAGCCTGGGTGTCCTGGATAAAAAAGTCTTTTTTCCCACTCCAGAAGGTCCCACACCGACTTTGCCGGGATCCAAATCCGCGGTCCAGACACCGGCGTTTCCCACCTGCCCCCGATAACCGTGGGTGATTTCCCGTGGGCTCAGATTTCAGCCCCAGCAAGACCATGGGCGCCCCGTGTGCCTCGAAGGATAGAGCACCAGCCTCGCCCAGGACGGATATTCCCCCAGACTCGGTCGTTTCCCTGGGGACCGGGCCGGTGTAAAGAACCCGTTACTGGAACGCGGACTCCAGAAAGTGCAGGAGAGCAGGACAAATCTGCGAGGTTCCAGGTGCGGCGGGGGACAGGAGGCACTGAGGCTCAGAGCAGTCCGTACTCTGCAGAGAGGCCTTCTTGTTCCCTAATTGTCGGAAGGACATCAGGAGCGGTAATAAATCCCATTTAATGCCCCTCTTCCAGTCCATCTCTCTGCCATGGCTCGGGAGTGCAGTGGAGGATGGCCCAAGTGCTTGGGCCCTGCACCCCATGGGAGACCAGGAAAAAGCACCTGCCACCTGGCTCCTGCCATATGATGAGCGCGGTGCGCCGGCCGCAGCGCGCCGACCGCGGCGGCATTGGAGGATGAACCAACGGCAAAAGGAAGACCTTTCTCTCTGTCTCTCTCTCTCACTGTCCACTCTGCCTGTCAAAAAATAAAATAAAATAAAATAAAATAAAATAAATCCCATTTAAACAGTCAAAATGGCAGTTCAGGCAAAGATTTGAACTCGGATAACTGCATTCAGAGTCTAGAATGCTTGCCTTTACACCATGGAACCGGATTGTTTAATACTTACGTCTCTGGAGGCCTGTGGTTTGCAGTGACTGCCAGGCACGGGCTCCTGAGGCCGGAGAACATATGGCTGCCCCGCGGCTGCCCGACCTCCCTAAGCACAGGTTGCCTGCGTGCCGCACAATGCAACTCCCGCTCGCCTCTCCGCAGTAGCCTGGTTCCGGAGCCCGAAACGTCTCCCTTCAAAGTCAGCGGTCGCCCAGCGAAGGTTAGGTACCTATGCTCTCAAAGCCGAGTCTCTGTGGCGCAATCGGTTAGCGCATTCGGCTGTTAACCGAAAGGTTGGTGGTTCGAGCCCACCCAGGGACGGCTGCCCTTTCACTTTTACACAAAGCTGCCCGTGGATGAGCACATTCTTGTCTTTACTCGTCTGCTGTCACCACAAAGGCCACCTCCCCACGTCATTCCACTCTCCTAGACCACCTGCTGGGAGCCCAGGAGGCCTGAAACACACACCGAGGAGGAACCCAGTCCTGGGGGCCCAATGGGCTGGCACCGGTGAGGTCCGTTTGGGGACTTGCATTTGACATCTGTGATACAACACCGACAACAGTGTTCGGTCCCCATGTGTGCCTCAGTAGTGCTTGCTCTATCAACAGCGTTCTCACCATTATAAATAATAATTTGTAAAAATAAGTTCCTGTACTCTGTGCAAGTACTTTCAAATTCTTCTGAAGTCTGGTCAGCTTCATGAGAACACCACAGCGGTCATTGTATTGTGCACTGGGAGATGTATCATGCATGTCTTTCGCCCCTGTGCAGCTGTGTCCACAGTGTAGCGTTGCCTGTGCTACTACTTCCTTATTGCTGGTATACAGGTCTTTGAATATCAGCCAACTTGGAAACAGCTCTTTTTCTGGAATAGCGCTAAGTTATATTCCAGGTGGCTTATGAACTCCATTAGTGTCCCTCTCTTCACTTACTTGTCAGCACAAGCTTACTGTTCAGGGATCTCTGAAACTCCAAAAAGGGGAATACACCCACACACAAACTTAACTAAGAGCCTGGTCCAACAGGAGGATCTGGTGGGACCGCGCACAGCTACTCTGTTGCGTGTGTTGACAACTATACTTCTAAGCTAGCTTTCAGTCTTCCAATAACTGTAACTGTTGTCTGTCATGACCAGGTTATGTAGATCCAGAGAAGAATAGCAGAATGACCTCTTTTATGGATTTCAGCCAAGCCACTATCTCAGGGGGGAATCCTCATGGTGTCAGACACCTGTTCTCCTGCTTTCCTTTATCTTCAGAGATCTTGCTTTGGCTTCCATAGGAAGTGATGAGAAGCCAATGCTTCTTCTCCTGCTATACAATGGTCAGTGAGCATGCAGATAACTCCCTCCATAGTATTCCTTGCCAGATGTTTGCTAGGGCTCTGCCCAGATCATCTGTCCATGTGAGATGCATCACTGGAGCCAAAGGAACCTGCACCTGACAGGCAGACCTGGGCCCTAGCACTATTGCCTCATGATCCCTTGGTTCTTCTGTTTCTCCCATGAGCAGAAACAGAGCTCTTTACTCCTGCCTGCTGAACCTGGGTCCTGGACCACGGCTTTTGTTCTTTCTTTAACTTTTGCATCGTGATTTCTCCCACCAGGGGCATCGCTGGGGGTTTCTGAGAGTGATGTTTTCAAGTGAACTTCTGGGGTGATCTCTGTTAGGTGGGGAATGAAGAGATGCATTCTCTGTTTGATGGCGCGTGACAGGAAAACTAGTCTGCGAGTCTGTACTGATTGTCCATTATCCTGGAGAGGCTGCTATTTCCTGGCATTTGAGCCTGCAGCAGTGAGAAGCTGTTCACGTCTCCTCTTTCCAGTGTGTGGCGAAATTATTATGGCCTATAGCTGTCAAGCCAGAGCTTTTCTTTTTTTTAAGATTTATTTATTTATTTGGGCCTCCCAAGCCCTTCCAAGCAGCACCATCTAAGACCAGGGCACTAAAGCTCTCCTGGGACAGAAGGCAAAGCTCTGGCTGTGGTGAAAACAGCACACCAGTGAAGACAGCGCCGAGAACCCCGGGGACAAAGCAGAAGAGAGGGTGGGCAAGGGGTTGGGAGCCACAGGACGCACTCAGCACATGCTGGGGATCCAGCTATTAAAACTGTCGGCTGCCTGTACCTTCAGAGGGGGCGTGGGACCCTCACAGTGTCCTGAGAATCCTCTGGGGTAGGGGTGGGTTAATGTAAATATATACTTTCAACCAGGATGCCTGAGGAATATTGACAGTATCAGCTTGGTTTGAGATCCAGATGCGGATTTAAATTCAGTTTCCCTCCACCAGTCAGTGGGTTCTGCCGCTGTGTTCCCACAGGATGGGAAGCCAAGCAGGCCCCTCCTCAGCTCCCCTCTGGAGCTCACAAACCAGAAAGCACTGGTTCAGGTCAGCCTAGGCAGAGGACTGAGGCCTATGGAGAAGATTCACTGTGAGAAACCCTGAGGGGCCTATACCGTGGTCTGAGGCGCTGGCTTCCCCATAGTCTCCAGTACGTGTCCCGGCTGCTTCCCTGGGTAGCGGCGGAGGATGGCCAAGTCCTTGGGCCCCTGCACCCACCTGGGTATTTGGAGAAAGCTCCTGGCACCTGGCTGTGGATTGTCTCAGCTTCAGCTGTTGAGGCCATTTGGGGAGTGAACCAGCAGAAGGAAGACTTCTCTCTGTGTCTCCATCTTTCTCTAACTCTGTAGTTCAAATCAATAAACAAATATTTGAAAGAAAAGAAGAGAAAGAGAGAGAAAGAGAGGAAAGAAACCCTGAAAGCATTTTCCTCTTGTAAACCTGTTGGGAGTGGTGTGACAATGGCCAGCACGGGAGAAGAGAGAGGAGGTCTGGTTGAAGTGAGCTGCGTGGACACGGCCACTTCTCCTCACTCTGTTCTTATTCTCCTGGCTTCAGGAAAAGGATTGTGTTTCCGCCCGGTTTCGAACCGGGGACCTTTCGCGTGTGAGGCGAACGTGATAACCACTACACTACGGAAACCAACCGCAGGAGCAGCGGCCAAAATATTTCCCTGAAAGCAATGCAGATGAAGCGGGCGCCCTAGTGGCTTCAGATTAGACCATATCGTGTCTTTCTCGTCCCCTTCCCGTAGCCATCGGTCACTTCCCCCATCCACAGAGGATAACAAACCCCGCGTTTCCACGAACACGTTAAGGTCTTGCGGGACAGAGAGGGCAGTGTCCGTTCTCCTGCGGGAGCAGCACGGGCGCCCGCCTCTGGGGAACCCGCACTCCCTGCGGGCCCGCACGCCTCGCCTCGCAATGCCCCCGCACATCCCCGAGGGAGCCGCTGGAGCTCCACGGGGGCCCGCCCCGGGAGCTGCCGGGTGCCCGCCACTCCCACAGGAGCCGCGCAGCCAGGGCCCCGCCACGGTCCCTGGGCCCGGGGCAGGCCAGGCAGAGGCTGACGGGGAGGACAGAGCCGACGAAGGCGCGCAAGGACAGCCCAGTGCCACTCCCGGGGGGCGCGAGGGACATGGGTCTGCTCCCCATGGTCCGCGCCGCTGGCTTGAACTCCGTCACCACGAGGAAGCACCGGGTGACAGCAAGGCCCGTCCTCGAGCCACAGGAACACACGCGCTCCTGGCGGGTTAGACGTGGAGTCGAGGAACGCCCCGGCGTCAGAGCCCTCGTGT